>JAFFST010054302.1:223077-241475 GCA_022414735.1 Noturus placidus
CCAGTTGTCCTCTGGTGGTCAGATGAGACCAAAATGGAGCTCTTTGGCATCGACTCAACTCGCCGTGTTTCTGGATGTTTTTGTTGTTATTCTGTCTCTCACTGTTCAAATAAATCTACCAATAAAATTATACACTGATCATTTCTTTGTCAGTGTTCAAACGTACAAAATCAGCAGGGGATCAAATACTTTTTCCCCCACTGTATGTATATACAGTAATTTTAATAAGTATTGAACACCCTTGAACGTTTCTATATATCATAGAATGACTTACTAGAAATTGGCCTCTTGACTGCTTCTCTGACTAACGGCCTCTTTACACATTAACTTCTGGTGGTTGAACACCACCACAATGGTTTTGAAATTAATCAATCACTATGTGATTAAAGTGTACCCTTTCAGCTTTAATTCTAGGGGTTTAACAACAATATTGCATTAACTCTAGGAAGTACAGCCATTTTTTTTTTTACACCCAACAGCTTCTTAAGGCAAATAAATCAGTTGTCCTTAAATGTCCGATTCAGTCACTTGACCTCGACCCAATTGAGCAATATTTTTTGTTAAACCCCTTGAATTAAATCGAATGTCTATACTTCAATCACGTCTCGATCGCGTCATTTCAAATCCATTGTGGTGGTGTACAGAGGCAAAATGACGAAAACTATGCCACTGTCCAAATACTTAGGGACCTGAATTTAATCAAATTCAATGGATCTCTAAAGCAAACTAATCCAATGTATCTGTGTGTGATGTACAGACAGAGATGCACAAAATTTGATTGAACAGCTTTCTGTATGAATAGTAACAGATGTGCTAAAAAAAATGTACGATTGTCTAATTGAAGCAAAATCAATAGCCCACAATAAATCTGTTTAAAATGATTCATTCTTTTAAATAATATTAATTCTACTAATTCTACTGTGTTTTTCTTCCTTGCTCCTGCAGTTTCTCAGGCTCGCAACACACTGGATAGTGTGTCTGTACAACAAGGAAAGTCCATCATCATTCCTTGTTTATATGATGCAAAATATATTAATAATCCAAAGTACCTGTGTGATGCACATGAAGTTAAAGTCTGCAATAATGTTCAGCAAAGGAAAACCAAAACGGTGTTCATCTCGGATGACAAAACCCAGCATATATTTACTGTGACTATGAAGAATGTAGCAAGTAGTGACGCTGGTTCTTATAGGTGTCATATTGACGCCTTTGAATTTATTGTCAAAGAAACATTTCGACTACAAGTAACACAAGGTGAGATTACCATGCGCCATCCATTTGTGTTCTGACATATGCACTTGGGGCATTTTAACACTTGAGGTTTTTATACCATAAAAATAACATTTATGAAAACAAGCCTTTGATGATGACAAGCCAAGAACTGATCCTAAGTGGATCAAACGTGAAAATGCCCTAAATCCACATTTTAGTACAGGTGTGGACAAATCATAAACTCTTTCTCTAGCAACTACACACTCAAATGTTCCCAGTTGTTTGTTTTGGTCGCCTTTAAATCTAATTGATTGGATTAATATGTAGTAATTTAATAGTAATGCAATAAAGAATTTGGCCAAAAGTTTGTAGACACCTGATCATCACAAGCATATGTGCTTGTTGAACATCCCCGTCCAGATTTAGTCCTCCTGTTTGCTGTAATAATAATCTCCACTCTTCTGGGAAGGTGTTCCATTAGATTTTGGAGCGTGGCTTTGGGGATTTGTGTTCATTCAGTAACAAGAGCATTAGCGGGATCAGATTTTTAATCCCAAAGGTGTTCAATGGGGTTGATGTCAAGGTTCTGTATAGGACATCCGAATTCTTCCACTTCCACCTTCGCAAACCGTGTCTTCCTGGAGGTCGCTTTATGAACAGTGGCACTGTCATGCTGGAACAGATTTGAGGCCCTTAGATCCAGTGAAGAGAAATTTTAAAGCTACATACTACTCAGACATTCTAGACCAGGGGTGTCCAATCTTATCCAGAAAAGGCCAGTGTGGGTGCAGGTTTTCATTCCAACCAAGCAGGAGCCACACCTGAATCCACCTGTTTAATCAGTTGATCATGGCTTTCAATAGACTCAGGTGTGGCTTCTGCTTGGTTGGAATGAAAACCTGCACCCACACCGGCCTTTCCGGATAAGATTGCCCACCCCTGGACTAGGCAATTGCATGCTTCCAACCTCGAGGGAACGGTTTTGTGGAAAGCCCACATATGGGTGTTATCTCCATAATCCCTTGCCCATTCAGCATATGGCAGGCTAGTTAATTACTGAAGAGCACCCTGAACCAAGAGACACCGAGTCGTGGGCAAACACCTGGTTACGAGCTGTGGGGTTTTCTCTTTATATCACACGTAAACATTATTGTTCAAGTCTTTCAGCATGAGTTGTTGTGCTAGCAGAAGAGTTCCATGACTTCTTTACACTTAGATTATTTTGTTCCTGATTCTGACTTGATCATCTGTCAACCAATGTGTGTAGTGCAGCAGGTGGTGGGATTCAAGTAGTGTGCTATACTTACAGAACCTACTTATCCACCAGGCAACGATGAATCATAAACAAATAACAACACATAATCCTCCCGGGTGATTTATCCACCACTGTAGTGTAACCATGTTTGTTTGTTTGTTTGTTTGTTTGTTGTTTCATTTATATTGACAAAGGCCACATATACTGTAAGCAAGAAGAAATTAAGAAATAACGTGTTGTTATTGTTTTGTTTGGGGTTTTTTAATCTGATCTTTTCTGTATTCCCTTCAGATACTCCTCAGCTGTATGTGAATGCTCAGAACGTAACTGGATATGAGGGCAAAAATGTTGTGATTTCCTTCCATCATCAAACCAAGACACCAAAAGAATGGTGTAAGATTGGTGGTGCATGTGTGAGCACTACTGGAAACATGAGTGGTGCCTGGGTTCAGCTCAGCAGTATGGACAGGGGTTTTAGTGTGACCATGAGTAATCTGACGATGGACAACACAGGATGGTACTTGTACTCAGTAGGAGATGAACAGATGCCTATTCACATCACTGTGCTGAGCAGAAAACCCAACAGGGAGAGGTGAAATCCTGCTTCTCTGAATCCCTGAAAGAGTTTAACTTTATATTTTTATAAAGTGTGTAATATATTTGTATTTTGTTCATTGCTATATACTATAAAACAATTTCTCACTGTATACTATTAGAAAAAAAGAAAGGTTCTTCATGGGTTCTTGTTTTGGATCATTTGAATATTTGAAGGATCTGACTACATTGTACCTAGCTGTACATAAACGCATGGTTTTTCATTATTATTATTCATGGTTTTAACTGTGATTTCTCTTTCTGCTCCACAACAGAAGCTCATTTGCATGGCTGGTATTTTTGGGATTGTTGATCACATTAATTTGTATGGCTGGGAATGTGATCAGGAAACAAAGACATAGTAAGTCGTTCGATGAATATTTCCAGTTTATTGAAAATACTCATTGCACAGGGAGTAAATGATTGCTTGTTCCAATGCCATGGTATCGCCTTTACAGATAATGACATTCTATGAAATTGCAAAACTTCCTTTTTTTCCAGAATGTCATATGTTTTCATTTCGCAAGAGATCTGAGAATTCATATGTAAGCATGAAAAAACCAAAACTACAAGTAAGTATAACACCAAGTTGCCTTCTCAGGCAAAAAAAAAAAAACAACAACAACAACAACAACAAAAAAAAACCTCTACATACTTATCCTGTACATATATCACACTGATTATATGTACAGTATTATACTGTACATAGATCTTTTTTTATTCATTTGTCTTACTATCACATGTTAATTGACCTTTTCCTCTTTAAGACAAAGCAAAATGAAGATGAAAACATTGATGCTTATGTATATGAAATTATGTCCAGTCCCATGCAAAGACCGGAGGTAATACACTACAACCAAACATGCTAGACATTATACAATTTTCTGTTTTATCTTTTTCTTTTTATAGTTCGTACACTTTGAAGTTATGAATAATGATCATTTAGTTCTACTGAATAAGAGTGATGATTACATCATTATATTATTCACTGGAAATAAACAATACACCACTGTTTATATACTAGAGTTCATACACTATTTATACTTTTTATACACTTATGGGTTATGAATAATGATCATTTTGGTTATTATGTGCTTACAACATAATATTACTCAAAAGAAAATAAATGATTATTAATCACAGATTAAAAATACACATTTATACAGTACACTCTATAATATTTATGCAGTAGTGTTTATACACAATTTATACTATTTATACACTATATATACTGCATTTATACGTTTTAATTATGAATAATGAGCTTTTGGGTCTATTAAGTGATTACAATAAATTACTCAATGGAAAATAAATTATTCATTATTCACAACCTAAACATACAAATGTATACACTATTTATACAATTTATTTCGTAGGGTTTCTACACTATTTATACTCTTTTACATAATGATACGGGAATAATGATAATTTAGCTCTATGGTGTAAAAGGTTGACAAATCCTTAGGTAATGTCTTTATCTACCACATTCAAGGTTCAGGAGAGGAACCCTGAAGGCAATGAATCACCAAAGACAGGTATGTATTTATGTTTTATTATATACATAAAACGTATATCGTTGAGGTGTGACATGTTCCCATATTCTTCTCTAGCCATGATTTTGAAAGTTACAGTAAAGTGTATTAAGGGGGTGTGGAAAAAAGTGAAAAACAACAACAATCATCATCATCATCATCATCATAATATTTGTTTGTATAGTTCTTTCTATTCACTATTTCCAATATCTCAAGGTTTAAGGCTGAGTATTAACCGTAGATCAGTTTCAGCTGAATGAAGTGTTCAGGATAGTGTTCTATACTGCTTTAGGATTTCAGCAATATACACCAGATTTAAACCATTCAGAAATGTAACCTTTCTAAATTTCTGAATTTCAGGACTTTTTAGTCATTGTGGCGCTTAATAGGCAGCCACTGTAGCTAGTGGTCATAATGAGGATTGCTGTGTTTTGAACAAGCTGAAGTTTGCTTAAAGTAGATGAGCAGCCAGAGAGCTGTTTATGTTATAGTAATGTACAGTGGAGGCTTTTCAAAAGCATGGACTAGTTTCTTAGAATCATGTGAGGTTAGCATATACCACATTTAGCTACAGTTCTTTGCTATTGCTCATGTGGCATAGAAGTTCAGGTCAAGCTCCATGATGAAATCAGCATGAGTGGCGAAATTGCAGGCAAACTTGCAGATCAGTGTTTCCTTTTTCCTCTGAATTTAAAAGACGAGACTGTCTGTTTATTCGCAAATTGTCGTCATGGAGACATGTGTTCCTTTAATGGAAGAGGAAAACATGTTTGTTTTGACATATTCAAAATGTCTTTAGTTCCTCTTTCACTCTCTAGTATTTCGCCAGTTTCTTGGGTTGGCGACAGAAACTGGCATCACTTAAGATTGCTCCATTGATCACCTCTGCTGTTTTCTGCTCCTATTATTATTCTGCTCCCTAATTTCTCCGTATAGGGAATATTAATAAAGTATTATCTTATTATACTTGTAATGTTAATAATTATAATGCTTTATCTCTCATTCATTCTTATTCTCAGATAGAACTTTATAACACTAAAGTCACAAACTGTATCAGGCTGATTCAATATAAATTATATATAGATACTCATGTGGGGGTTTTGTTTTTTTAAACAAATTTAAACATTTTAGAATAATTGTGAAGACATGAATGCTATACTATATGGCCAAAAGCATGTTGAAAAGCCCATTTCAAAACCAAGGGCAATAATATAGTTGGGTTAGTTCCCTTTTGCTTCTCAAACAGACTCCAATCTTCTAAATGTGTTAGAACTGAAGGGAACTTTGTGGATACCTTCTGCTGCATTGTCCTTTAAGGTCCTTTAATGTGTCATCTGTCTGTGTTTATATATAATTACCTGCTCTATTGCTACTCTGTTCACACTCAGTGGCTACTTTATTCAGTACACCTATGTAGCTTATACATACCATAAGCAGGCTGATATTGTTTCATACTTTGTTTACAATAGTCAAGTCAAGTGGGTTTTTATTGTCATTCCTTTATATAGCGTGTATACATTGGAGTTTCTCCAGGACCGTGGTGTAAGACATAACAGTACGCAAGAAAAGTCCAAATACACAAGAATGTAAGGTGAGTACAATACAAAAAAAAAAAATGCACGCACAATATGCACAGAACAATAAATACCCAGGACAATAAATACACAGAACATGGGCTGAACACTTTAAACCCTTGTATAGTGTAGAAGCTGTATGGTCTGATCTCATGGTCTTCCACTGTGGTTTACGTTCCTGAGATCGTAATCATGGTTCATCGTAATCATGGACAGTGCTTTTCAAAGTGGGGGCGCCCGGGGGGCCTCAACAATTTGGTGTGAAAAATAAATAAATGTATGTTTTCTTTTTCTCACTCTCAGTCAACCACACACTCACACACAATTAATTCCTAATGTAATGTAATGTAAAGATGTAAGATATAATTATTAATAAAAGGGGGGGGGTATATTCAAAAGTCTGTATTTTGAATGTGTTTTAAAGACATTTTGCAAAAGGGTGGCCTCGGTAAAATTTTAACGCTGTTTGGGGTGCCTCGCCCTGGAAAAGTTTGGGAACCTCTGATGTAGATAATGCTGTCGGGTCAATAAAATAATAATAATGATGATGATGATGATGATATTTCAAATGACATAGGTGAAAAATGCTGAATAATTCCAGTTCTCATAGAGAATGCTCTTCATGTTTTACTTGTAGTGGTACTAGTTTTAATGTACAACTTAGCATTTCTTCCAGAAATTGATGCTTGAGATTTATTAATGCTGTTTGATGGGCGCCTTTTTTTTTTTTTGTTTCAGATGGAGGTCACATTACACACAAAGTTGACGTTGTTCCTGAAAGACCTTGCCGCACATGCTGAATGTGATTTGCTTTACATTAATATGAAGTCTAAAGAAATACTTTTCCATAAGCAGAACTGAAGAACCATGCAGAGCTCTCCAAGATCAGATTCACCAAAAGTTCGTGTATTTTTCAAATACCTTCCAAAGAATAAACACATCAACGGAATGAATATTTTATAACACGATCAAATCTAGTCACACAGAGTACTGCTGCTTCATAACTAATTTAAAATGTTTTTATATTTTCCTCTAATCTGACAGCACAAGGCAAGGGCGTCTTTATTTATTGTGTTAGATAACTCTATGAAAGCAGGGAGCTACACTTTAATACTGCATGTGGTGACTCATTTCTCCTCAACAATGTTCACGTAAGCATTGCACTGAGCTTGACTGAACGCCATTATTGCAATTGAGCAACTTTTTTTTGACGTTGTAGTTTGCACTTGTCCTCAAGGGGGCCTCAGTGATATTTGTATAGCTTCAATTGAGTGCGGTATGTAATTGTTTGGTATACATGTATACATGGTGTAAATATGAAAACCACCACTAGTCTATGGTCTTCAGATTATTATCTTACATATTCTCTAAGTACTTTGTATCAGTTCCTGTTTGCTAAATTGGTCTGGATAAATGTATCTGCCAACTGATTCATGATAATGTAAATAAACATGTATGAGGAAAAAAGATATATTATACATTTTTATACGCTTTGTAAGTCGCGTTGTATCAAAGCGTCCGCTAAATGAATAAATGTAAAAAGTTATACACCAGTGTGTATGTGTTCTCTATTGTACAGTACATGTGTTGTACATGAGAATTCTCAGATCTGACTGACTGGGACTATTATTGGAAAATAATCTAATAAAATAAAACGTTGTGGTGGTTATAGTAACTGTGCTTCATAACAGGACGCATCACACCACATCATCATTGTTTATTTTCCTATAACAGCACATCCCATGCTGTTTTATTCCAGGCATGCCCAAGAAATACCATTTCCTTCTTACAGTAATACTTTAAACCTTTTATTAAAAATAAATACATTAATTAATTTCTTCTTCTTCTTATTATTATTATTATCAGTAGTAGTAGTAGTAAATAAGTAAATAAATAAATAAATAAATAAACAGAACACCGTTAAGACTTTTGTACAACTATAATATACAGGGGGCGCACGGTGGCTTAGTGGTTAGCACGTTCGCCTCATACCTCCAGGGTCTGGGGTTCGAGTCCCGCCAGGGCCATGTGTGTGTGGAGTTTGCATGCTCTCCCCGTGCGTCGGGGGTTCCCTCCGGGTACTCCGGTTTCCTCCCCAGTCCAAAGACATGCATGGTAGGCTGATTGGCGAGTTTAAAGTGTCCGTAGTGTGTGTGAATGTGGGTGTGATTGTAGGCGCAGACCTAGTGGCCTTGCAAGCCGAGGTCTGGTCCCAACTGCAACGACGGACAGGGTTCGCCCAGGATCGGCAGACCTGGGCAGATCATTGTGGTCTGTGCTGGCCACTCGTGGCCGGCGAAGACAGACCGGATAGAGATAATATACAGTATACGTAGAAGATTACAGATAATATATTAATGTTATTGTTATTAAATGATGGTAACAATACTGCTTTTCAGAGACTGTCATTCTGGACCATCGATTAGATAAAACTAATGAAGCAAATAGGCATAAAATATGATCAAAATGAGATTTAATAGTGATGCTGAGGTAATTTAATAGTGAAAAGAGTGAAAAAATATATAACAGTAAATGCTTTAAATGAAGCTGCAATGACAGACAGACTCAGATATGACACAGCACTGGTGTGGTTTGATGACACCAACTTTGTACAGCTGATATATTCTCAGTCGCTGAATGGAAATTACTGAGAATGGGCTGTTGACAACTTGACAAGATCTGGTTTAATGAAACTGTTGAAAAGTTGTCCCGATGGAATTTCCAACATCTGTATTTATGTAGTTGGAATGAGGGTGTTTCCAGTGGGACTGCTCTCATTAAAATGTGATAAACACAACAACCGGCCACTGACTTCCACGTGTGTCACACATCAGCCTTTCCAAGAAATGACCAGTCTCGATAAGGAAAGGAAGATGGAGTCCTTCCTTACCCCAGTGGGTTTGAAACATACGGTCTACCCAATGCTACAGTCCTAGGGTGATTGAATTGCCCAGTGCCTAATCAATGTTCACAATTGCATAACATTACAGAGTACAAACTTTAATGTATTGTGTAATTTTAGTGTCAAAAACAGGCTACGGATATATAAAAGCCACAACTACAATAAAATGAATATATTATATAGTAACACAGTGGTTTGCACAACCTTTGGAATTATGAATCCAGTTAACAATTTCTATTAATTAATCAACTGCAATTTATGCAAGTCTGTAATATTCTGTGATGATTAAAAAAAAAAACATCAGCTTCTATAATAGTGTTCACTTGCACGAAGTGTTTCTTACTTAGCAAAATAAATGGTCATGCAAAATCACCCACCAGCTGAGTTCTGGTCGATGGAGCAGGCAGCACACGTATCCATTATTTATTAATTAACACAGCTTTTTCTATTTCTGCATCAAAATATTTACAGTACCGACAAGATTTATATCCACAAAGGTATTAGCTAACACTAACTAGCCTGCCAGATACCTAGCTAGCTAGCAAGAAAATAAAACAAACTAGCAATTCAAAGAGTTTATGGTTTGTATACTTTAGCTGGACAGTCTGGGCTATTTTCTAGTTTAAGACCACTACTAAAAATGGACAAGCTAACACTAACAAGCTAGTTAATGTTGTTGATAATAACATTTTGTCTTGTATTTTTTGTATATATTTCTGAGCAGTTTTCTAGTTTAACACCACTAACACTGGGGTAATAATAATAATCTTTATTTTATAGAGCGCCTATAAAAGCAGCTTCTCAAAGCGCTGTACATAAAAGAACAATACACAGAATAAAATACAACAATAAAAGTTAAAAAGAACTAAAACAACCACATTGATAGTAAAAATAAGTGTAAAACAATTATAAAAAGACATTAGCAATCGAATGCAAGTTTTAAAAAGTGTGTCTTTAGAAGAGATTTAAAAACGCCAACAGTCTGTGCTCCCCTGAGTTCAGGAGGAAGAGAGTTCCAAAGTGACGGAGCATAGACAGAGAAAGCCCGGACACACATAGATTTCAAGTGTGTTAGTGGAACAGTTAACAGATTACACTGTGAGGAGCGTAGTCTGCGATTTGGGGTGTAAGGTATTAATAAACCAGATAAGTATTGCGGAGCCAAGCCATGTAAAACCTTGTATGCCAACAACATGATCTTGAAATCGACACGGAACCTGACCGGAAGCCAGTGTAATGACTTCAAAACAGGAGTGATATGGTCATATTTCCTGGTTCCCGTCAGGATTCGGGCGGCAGAGTTTTGAACATATTGCAATTTATTAATTGTGGTTTTAGAAACTCCGGCTAAAACGGCGTTACAGTAATCCAGCCGTGTGACCACAAATGAATTAATCAGCTTTTCAGCGACAGATAAATTTAGCATTGGGCGGATTCTGGCTATGTTTCTGAGATGAAAGAAGGATGCCTTCACAGTGCTCTGAACAAAAAAATCTAAAGTGAGGCTGGTATCGAAAATCACACCAAGGTTCCAACATCTTACTTTGAATCTCCAGAATAGAGCCATCAAAAAACAAGGATAGTGGAGCCACTTTGCGAATTTGATGACGGGAACCTACAAGCATAATCTCAGTTTTCCCGCTGTTCAGGCACAGAAAGTTATTGTTCATCCAAGCTTTTATTTCAGAAACACAGTCAGAAAGATAGCAAGCATCAATGTTTTCACCAGATTTAGAGTGAATGTAGATTTGGGTATCGTCAGCATAAAAGTGATAACGGATGCCAAGCGATCGCCCAAGTGGAAATAGATAAATATTAAAGAGTAGAGGGCCTAGAACTGAACCCTGCGGAACACCAGTGAGCACCGAGCAAGTGTCAGACCTAAAGCCACACATAGAAATAAAATGAGAACGGTCAGTAAAATAGGATTTAAACCAGCTTAAAACTGTCCCAGACACACCAAAAACATTTTCAAGGCGGGTAAGTAAAAGACCAAGATCCACAGCATCGAAGGTGGCTCGAAGGTCAAGAAGAATAAGAAGTGAGGTAGCTCCAGAATCAGAGGCCATCAATAAGTCATTGGTATCTTTGACCAACACCGTTTCTGTGCTGTGAAATTTTCGAAAACCTGACTGAAAGGGTTCGAAGAGGTTATTGGCTGTAAGATGATTACAGAGTTGAGAGGCAACAACACGCTCAAGTATTTTTGCCATAAACGGAAGGTTTGAGAAACATATTCTTTCTTTGGTACTGGTGTAACAGCAGCAGTCTTAAGTACTGCTGGAACGACCCCAGTTTACAAAGATTCATTTATAATGCTGAGGATAGTAGGGCACCAAACAGTGAAGCACGATTTAAATAGATTCGTAGGAATTGGATCTAGCAAGCAAGTGGTTGATTTCATGCTGGATACCTCCCTTGTGAGAGCCTCAGAATCAAGCAGGGAGAAATGAGTGAAAGAAACACCAGTGAACCCAGATAGAGAAAGGAGTGAAGTGGCACACTCAGGGTTAGCAGAAATTTCAGTGGTGGCTCAATGGTTAAAAGGCTTTGTGTTAATTCCAAACTGCCACTGTTGGGCCCTTAAGCAAGGTTTTAATCCTATCTGCTCCAGGGTTGCTGTATCATGGCTGACCCTGCACTCTGACCCCGCACTCTGACCCCAGCTTCCCAACAAGCAGGGACATGCAAAGAAAGGAACTTTACTGTACTGTAATGAAATGAAAACAAACAAAAAAAAACTGTTTCACTATTTGCAAGCACTATATTATTTTGGTGATCTAAGATCACTACCTAGTTTCATTTATAATTTGTCTTATATACGCATAGTATATGCACTTCGCCATGCTTCTGCATCAAGGGTACAAGCAAGTCAGCTTCTGTACACAGTTTTATTAAAAGTCTCCCAGATTTATCGACTTTCAGGTGACTGAATGCATAGAGACCATTATCTCCGACATAATATATCCCCACTTTAAAGAAAAAAGAATTAACACCTGACCATGCCCTGAGGACCTGCTAGGCCCATCCTGATGGTCTGTTTCTGCTTGAGGCTTCCTTCAGCTGAGAATCACTCACTCCTGCGAGGATCGCCCCATATGGATAGTCTAAAGATTGCTGTGGATGGTAAAACACGGATACCCTGCTGTGGATGCTCTCATTTGGTTAGCCTAAAGATTTTATTCGCTGAAAGTAGTTTATGCTCAAGTCTCATCCATTCTTCAGTGGATAACTTCATGTGCAATGCATACGAACGTTTTAAAGCTAAAACCTCAATGAAAAATTTAAAAGCCCTGATGCTCATTCTGAAGATCCTTTCAACACATTCAGTATTTGAATTTATATGTACAGTCCTGTGAAAAAAATAAGTACACCCCCAGTAAATTATTGCCTTTTTTGATTTTAATTTAATTTCATTTTAATTTATATAGCGCTTTTTACAATGGTACATTGTCTCAAAGCAGCTTTACAGAAATATCATTTTACATTTACAAGCGACTTACTAATGAGATCACATTCACACACCTATGGTAGCAGAGCTGCCATGCAAGGTGCCAGCTTACCATCGGGGGCAACTTAGGGTTCAGTGTCTTGCCCAAGGACACTTCGGCATGGGATCACCCGGACCGGGATTCGAACCGCCAACCCCACGGTTGGTGGATTAGTGGACAACCCGCTCTACCCACTGAGCCACAGCCGCCCCGATGCAGAGGGGTCAAATACTTATTTCCCTCATTAAAATGCAAATCAATTTATATCATTTTTTACATGTGTTTTTCTGGATATTTTTGTTGTTATTCTGTCTCTCACTGTTCAAATAAATCTACCATTAAAATTATAGACTGATCATTTCTTTGTTAGTGGGCGAACGTACAAAATCAGCAGGGGATCAAATACTTATTTCCCCCACTGTACTCAAATCAAATCACTTCTATTTATATAGTTCTTTTAACAGTAGACATTGTCACACAGAAACTTGATATATGTCACACAGAAACTTTGATATATTTGGACAAGCAAATATTTGATCATATTTGAAATCTTATGTATCAATAGTGCTTATTAATAAAGCTGATACAATCTATCAAATGATGCATAAAATTGGCATTTCGTAGTCATTTTCGCTATTTAAACAAACAAAAAACAGAACCCTGAGGCAGCGAAGCAACCGTAAAAAGCGTAACATTTCTCACTGGTGACCAATCTTGAACACCTGACTCAAATTTTATGGATTTTATGGAGGTGTGATAATTGTAGGGGTGTACTTATTTTTTCCATGTGATTGATCTGTAATTTTTGTTCATTTAAATTGTGAAAATTACTACAACATGTCAATTTTATGTGTCATTTGATAGATTGTATCAGCTTCATGAATAGGCACGGTTTCAAAGAGGATCAAATATTTACTTGTCCACATATGTCAGAAATGCCAACACTTTCCATTGGGTGTACTTAATTTTACATATGACTGCAGAATACACTTGTGGAAGAATTCTGATGCATAATTGCACTGTCCGGTGTCACCCAGAGGATGGGTTCCCTTTTTAGACTGCTTCCTCTTAAGATTTCTTCCTTATATTGTCTCATTGTCTCGCTGTCGCCTCTGACTCATTAGGGATATGACTCTGTCTGAATTTCTGGATATCTGTAAAGTTTCTGTGTGACAATGTGTACTGTTAAAAGAACTATATAAATAGAAGTGATTTGATTTGAGTACAGTGGGGGAAATAAGTATTTGATCCCCTGCTGATTTTGTACGTTCGCCCACTAACAAAGAAATGATCAGTCTATAATTTTAATGGTAGGTTTGTTTGAACAGTGAGAGACAGAATAACAACAAAAACATCCAGAAAAACACATTTCAAAAATGTTATAAATTGATTTGCATTTTAATGAGGGAAATAAGTATTTGACCCCTCTGCAAAACATGACTTAGTACTTGGTAATGACTTAGTAATTACTTTACATGGCCCCGTCCATCGTCCCTTTGATGCGGTGAAGTTGTCCTGTCCCCTTAGCAGAAAACACCCCCAAAGCATAATGTTTCCACCTCCATGTTTGATGGTGGGGATGGTGTTCTTGGGGTCATAGGCAGCATTCCTCCTCCTCCAAACACGGCGAGTTGAGTTGATGCCAAAGAGCTCCATTGTGGTCTCATTCGGCCACAATAAAAACTTCAGACTGGCATGTATATGTGCTTTCTTGAGCAGGGGCGCTGCAGGATTTCAGTCCTTTATGGTGTAGTGTGTTACCAAATGTTATCTTGGTGACTATGGTTCCAGCTGCCTTGAGATCATTGACAAGATCCTCCCGTGTAGTTCTGGGCTGATTCCTCACTGTTCTCATGATCATTGCAACTCCACGAGGTGAGATCTTGCATGGAGCCCCAGACCGAGGGAGATTGACAGTTCTTTTGTATTTCTTCCATTTGCGAATAATCGCACCAACTGTTGTCACCTTCTCACCAAGCTGCTTGGCAATGGTCTTGTAGCCGTTCCAGACTTGTGTAGGTCTACAATCTTGTCCCTGACATCCTTGGAGAGCTCTTTGGTCTTGGCCATGGTGGAGAGTTTGGAATCTGATTGATTGATTGGTTCTGTGGACAGGTGACTTTTATACAGGTAACGAACTGAGATTAGAAGTGTGCTCCTAATCTCAGCTCGTTACCTGTATAAAAGACACCTGGGAGCCAGAAAACTTTCTTATTGTACTAAGTCATGTTTTTCAGAGGGGTCAAATACTTATTTCCCTCATTAAAATGAAAATTAATTAATTAAAATTTTTACATGCGTTTTTCTGGATTTTTTTGTTGTTATTCTGTCTCTCACTGTTCAAATAAACCTACCATTAAAATTATAGACTGATCATTTCTTTGTTAGTGGGCAAACGTACAAAATCAGCAGGGGATCAAATACTTTTTTCTCCCACTGTAAATAAGAACCAACTTTTGTTTTGTTAGTTTAGTGTACATTAAAACTATTTGAATGAGGACAGTTTTCTGTGCAGTCTAGCTAGCAAAGAGTATTCTACGAAATGTCAGTAGATGAGCAAGGGTATTCAATTTGAATAGGTTACATAAAATCCCTTACTTACAAAGGTCTGGACAAGAAACTAACATGATTTAATGATGAGAACAGTTACCTTTTACTGATAGAAATAAGTCCATTCAAAATGGTTCTGTTTTGTTATGTAGTGGCACTTCTAATTACCAATTTGGTTTATTGTGCCACAGACACAGTAAACGAGACATGAGTTTTGAAATTGATGTGGGGAGAATACACACATTCAGTCTATTCAGTATTCATCATGGATCTTTTTCCCCAGACAAGACCAGAGATGGTAAAAAATAATTCTGACCTTGCCTTATATATTATAGTCTCTTATATACTCTCTTATAGTCTCTGGTCTGATGAGTTGCCTTCAGCTAAATAATTTACATACAGTAAATGTGTGTGTGATTAGATAAGCAACAACAGAGGATCTGCTACAGAATCCCAGCTGGTTCATGGTCTTAAAAACTAGGTTTCTGGGTCTACATCCAGACCACGGTCAGCCAGCTGAAGACCCATGAGCTAGATAATCAACACGATATTAGAAAAGTAAGCTCCACCCATTGGTGGTGGTTTGGACCAATTGATTTCCTCCTATTCCCAATGTAGAGCAATTTTCCTTAGCAAATGTATTTGTGGAAAGAACAGCACTGGTGAGGACCCTGGCTCACTACACATTGGGACACTGATAACTCCATTTCCAGCGACATGACTATGTACTCACGTTGTCAAATATCACTAAAAATTTAAAAATTACCTCAAGCAAGATCGTAGGCTAGCTAGTTGATTCAAAAAAAAAAAAACCTGAAACACTTAAAAGTCATTAGACTCAACAAAGCGTATTAGACTCAACAAAGCTTAACAAAGAACTTCAAAATAAAGTAAAAAATCGGTAACGTAAATAATAGTTCGAGAACTGCAACAACGATAACAAGCTGCTTACATTTGTAGACTGATGCTAAAATGCTTTAGAAAACGTGACATCATTTCCAGTAAGGAAACATATTGAGCATTGATGCTCCCTGGTTTTTGTGGTCCATCCATCCATCCATCCATCCATCCATCCATCCATCCATCCATCCATCCATCCATCCATCCATCCTCTACCGCTTACTCCTTTATCAGGGTCATGGGGAACCTGCAGCCTATCCCAGGAGGCATCGGGCACAAGGCGGGGTACACCCTGTCCATTGCAGGGCACAATCACATACACACTCACACACATACCTATTCATACACCACGAACACTTCTAGACACACCAATCAGCCTACCATGTGCATTGTGCAATTTTTTAGGGTTGTGAACTTTCCAGTACACTGGAAGGATATTGCGATTGAAACACAACTAGCTAGCTATTTCTACTATATGTGTGGTCACACATGAGCACAGAGAGGCTGATGTTCTCCCCTGAATCATAGTGAGGTAAACCCCATGAAACCAGCATTAATGTTGCTACACCCCACTGATGAGAAACAGTCACATGACTAAGGCAAGGGGAGACCCTCATTGGGTGGGGTTTGATGTGGAGTGTGGGAAAGATGTCCAGGTGGTGGGTGGTGGTCCTTAGGGATGGGAATGACAGCTGGGGTATATATCACATACTGGTGTCATCAATGTCTTTCTCATTCCTTCCCTCTTTTTCTCTGTGTATGTTTATTCCGGTTTAAGACTATGGTTCTATTGCTCTGTATCTGTATTCAGTTCCTTCATCTTCTCTTTTCCATTTCTTTCTAAATCCGCCTTCTATTCTCTATCCATTTTCCCCGTTTACTCTCTTCTCTCAGTCCTCCTCAGCCAATAATGACGGATAAACAGATGGCTAGAAGCAGGGCTCTGGATCTACCTGCAAGGACAGCTGGTGGCTTCCCATTAACGCTTAAACAGAGGGTTGCCTTCGTTTCCCCAACTGTCACCTGAGCACCATGAGGGCCCTTGACAGGCTCTATCGAAACAGCAATTTAGAAAACGTGGGATAAAACAAACAGAATACATTCTGTTCCTTGGTTAGAATATATCGTTTTGATACTGTATGTGTATCGCGACTTTCTGTAGCAATTGGAGCTTTGTGCTTATGCGAGTATTAATATTGTCCACTCCTATTCTGATCCCAAATTTATATAGGATGGCGAATATCTTTAAAGCTTTGGTTATGAACCTGAATTTTACAGTAGATTTGTGTTTCAATCCATTTTCATTCTTTCCTTGTACTTTTTCATGAACAGCCTTAGATACCTCATGAGTATAAAAGCTTATTAAAGATAAATGCTGTATGACCTTCAGCGACCTGTAGGAAAAGCTGAATCATTTGGGCGGACAGACATTAGAGACACATGAGGACATGTGTGATGCTGTTTGCCGTCTACTGTCCTTGTTTGCATGTCTGCGTGAAGTCCACTTCCTAAAATTTTAGACAAGCTTCTCGTTCAGAGCCGGGAGGTTTGGTTGGATGGACGCTTTCTTCACCTGACGCCTATGAGCAACCATACCAGGAACTGTTAGATAAACTTATCTCTTGTCTGCACCTCCGCAGCCTGGTGACTCGTACAGACACATGAGCGTTGAGTGAGACTTTCGGACGCCTGTTGGCACGAAGGGTTACACAAGGACTTCCCATTAAACACAAGCAAGACACGTTTAACAAAGTCAGTTGCTGGAAGCACTTCAGTAACAGGAGCGATGCTATCAGTGTCAGTTAATGGCCTACATAAGCAAGGGCAGTTAAGTGGAAAGCCCAAGTCCTAACAGGAAAGTGCCAGAGTTTCAGGATATCAAACTTTCAGTCAGACATTCTTCATGATTTAACATAATACCATCAAAATAACTGAAGAACATAGAAATGTAGATCATGGGTAATAGGACATATGGAACATTGTAATGCTTTACAGCAAAATGCTTTACTTTTGGAATTGAGGCTGTTGTTCATACTGTCAAAGTGTTGCATGTGTGTTTTATTTTTTTAAACCGTTATTCTTATTATCACAGCAATGCCCAACAATAGAAGGAAACCATATTACTATTGATTCATGTTATCCTGTCATATATGACCTCTCATTAAACGCATATAGACACATTATGAAGATTAGAAGAAAGCAGCAGAGATCATTGGTGTTTCCGATGACTGGATGTAGGGTGGCTAATATACTGTAATTAGCTTGCTTTGCTAGTCTGCTAATCCACGTACAATGCACATCCACAAGCATATATACAGTGGTGTGAAAAAGTGTTTGCCCCCTTACTCATTTCCTGTTCCTTTGCATGTTTGTCACACTTAAGTGTTT
>JAFFST010054302.1:281024-306662 GCA_022414735.1 Noturus placidus
AAGAGACAGGTGTGTGTGTGTGTGTGTCTCTGTATATAAATATATGTATGCATGTGTATATATGTATGTGTGTGTGTATATATATATATATATATATGTGTGTGTGTGTGTGCGTATATATATATATATATATATGTGTGTGTGTGTGTGTGTGTGTGTGTGTCGCTCTATATATAGAAATATATGTATGTGTGTGTGTGTGTGTATATATATATATATGTATATGTGTGTGTGTGTCTCTCTCTCTATATAAATATATGTATGTATGTGTGTGTGTGTGTGTATATATATATATGTATATGTGTGTGTGTGTGTGCGTATATATATATATATATATATAGTGTGTGTGTGTGTGTGTGTGTGTGTGTGTGTGTGTGTCGCTCTATATATAGAAATATATGTATGTGTGTGTGTGTGTGTGTGTATATATATATATATATGTATATGTGTGTGTGTGTCTCTCTCTCTATATAAAAATATATGTATGTATGTGTGTGTGTTTGTGTATATATATATATGTATATATGTGTGTGTGTGTGTGTATATATATATATATATATATATATGTATATATATATATAGGAAAAAGATCTCACTCGGAAAAAGCATACTGAGATATAATTTATGACAGTATGGATAATATATGACCATATTTCTGGCTTAAGGGCAATCTCGATCCACAAATGTGAACATACGGATACACTGCCGGTTCTGAAAGTTTATTACGCTTTCACATGCTACGGCTGTCCATATCAGACCCCTGAGATAAAATGAGGAAAAATAGACATTAAAAGGAGGATTTAGTCACTCACCTTCCACAGCTCTTTTCCCTCCAAAAAGACTGTGAGCTCCACAAAAGACTGTCAGTACACAAGATAGCTCTTTATTATTAAAGAGACATAATAGGGTGGACAGTAGCTTGAGGGGCCATGTGAAAATCCCTTAGAAACACTGATCAAAGGAATCCCTCTGAGGAGCAGTTATCTGATTTAAACAATATGAAAAGACTGAAAGTTTATATCCCAAACACAGAATGCACAACCCTAGGGATATGGGAAAGCTGTAAAAATATACACAGTTGTTTATTGGGGTAGACTGGATAATGTTGAACATTTGAAAAGTGTTCATTATTTTAGTATGAAATGAAATTGTTTAACATTTTAGATAATAAATGCCCTGATATGTACTGCGGACACAAAAGTCACCGAATTATCGGAATGACCCAAATGTTTTTTCGTGACTTTTTAATCGCTCTCTTTGCCGTTGCAATCTGTAGAGAGGAAGATGAAGACATTCATCTTATCTAACGAGAATAGAGGGGGAATATCAAGGAGATTTTAATGACCTGTCGCTTCTACATAGTATTTTGGCACAATACACTTTTCACAGTAATCAGAAACACGTGTCCTGATATTAATATATTCTAGTGTCTAGGTTATTAGTATTAGGTTTTTTTTTTTATAACCTTCTCATATGAATGGGAGCATGTCACACACACACACACACACGCACACACACGCAGTGAGTACATTTCATACATAGCAGGTCGACTCATGTAGGGAGAAGAAGAACGACGGAGGAAATGTAGAATGAGCTCCAGCTTGGAAACAGGACAGGAAGAGAAGGGAATGTAAGAGGACAGTAGATGCTGCATCAGGAGAGGAGAGGGAACGAGAGGACACGGCGTTGTAGGAGCGGTGAGAAAGCAGGCACTGATCTCTGGCTTGTAAAGCTCACTCAGCCATGCTGGATTTGTCTCCAGGCGCTGGAAGAGAATTTCCTGACTTAATACTCTATCTTTAATGCTCTGGAGTAAAAGTGATGCTAATGGTCTCTTCCGTATTTATTTTTAATATGCGCGAGCCGTGTTCAGGACTCTCTCTTTAATTGGTTCTCGGTTCTTCTATGTTTCACAGCAACTACATTTTCAGTTGCTTATGAAGGTCCGGATTAGCAACTGACATGACTGAATGGCGATAACAGTTAATGCTTAACCATTGATGATTATTTCATCAAAGGAAAACAAGTGGCTATGGTTATATAACAGTGCTTAGCATTTTCAAGTTTGACTAATAGCATAAGCTGTATAGATGAGATATCAGGTTTAAAAGATTTGACCAGGGGCGAATTGACGTGTTCTTTTCTGTCTAATTTTCCTTTAAATATACTGCTTTCTGTCTTTCTCTTTAAATAATCGATATCATCCGTTTGCTAATCAGCCCAGAGGAGGTCAGTGGAATCTGTGAAAGCCTGTGAAAACTCTTTCCTTTGAGTTAATGTCTCTAATCCTGTATCTAGTCTCTGGTTCGATGAGTTGCCTTCAGATCAATGCATGTGATTTGAGATGGGACAACAAACAAATCTGCTACAGAAGGTGTGATGGTTCGGTCACTGAAACACTGACGGTGTTTACATGGACAGCAATAATCTAATTATGGACCTTATTCTGAATAAGATAATAATGTCATTAAGGTGTTTACATGAGTCGCTTTTAGAATATTCCTTTCATGTTCCTGTTTTACATGTTATAGAACCTAGAGCGATTAACGGCACACGTCATTACGTCCCTACGCCACGCCGTCCGACGCTCCAGAATATCACGAATCGACTTCTTCGTTATGGGACCGTATACAGTTTTGAGTGTTTTTTTTTTAAGTTCACGAAAGCTTCAAGTGCAGTTAATTATTTGTCATGGTGTACGTGCGAATAGATGATCTGAGCTACTATATAGACGGTCGGTATGCGGCTTGGGACACACTGCTTGAAGCCGTGGGCCGTGTCCCAAACCGCATACTTACCGTCTATATAGTAGCTCAGATACATGTATTTCTCCTACTATATTGTAAGTACGCGGTTTTGGACGCAGTTGTGTTCTCTTGTTTGCCGTCAAACAGTCGATCCCCGCCGTGTGTGTACGTGTCCTGTCGCAAACTGCGGTGAAAACTCTCACACGACGTTAGTAGTGTAATTAAGTTATATGTCTGTAATGCACGTCGATTATGCGACTAAAACAGGAATACTCCACATGTCTTAATTTGATGTTTAAGTATGACTTCAGTCGGATTAAGGCCATCAGTCATCACTGTTTACATGCTAATTTATTAATCAGAGTATCATCTTAATCGGGTTAATATCGGATTATTGTTGTCCATGTAAACGTACTGACTGTCAGTTTTTTCCCTAGCTCTATCAACTCTGCTGCAGTATTTATTCAAGTCCTCAGTTCAGTCATCTGAAACACACTATACAGCCAGAGGTCTGTGGACACCTGACCATCACAGCCATATGTAGGTCTTCACCAAACCATTGCCACAATGTTGGAAACACAGAGCTGTCCCCAACCCTCATCCTTGAGTTCTACCTTTCTGCAGGTTTCATCGCCAACCAAAATCTAATACATCTATTTTAGTTGATTTTTAAATCAAAAACTTTTTAAGGCAGTGATTATATGGTCAAGTGGACACTATTATAGTTAGAGCTAAAGTCTTCAAGAAGGTAGAGCTCCAGGAACAGGGCTGGTGACTGGTCTAGAATGTCTTTGTGCAATTTTCCTTCACTGGAACTAAGAGGTTCAAACCTGTTCCAGCATGACAATACCCATGTGCACAGAGCGAGCTCCATGAAGACACGGTTTGTGAAGGTTGGAGTGGGAGAACTCGAGTGTTCTTTACAAAGCCCTAACCTCAGCCCTATTGAACATCTTAAGGATGAACTGGAACACCAACTGCACCGCAGACCTCCTCACCCAACATCAGTGCCTTACCTCACTAATGTTCATATAGCTGAATGAGCACAAATCCCCACAGCCACGCTCCAAAATCTAGTGGAAAGCCTTCCCAGAAGAGTGGAGGTCATTATCACAGGCAAAGAGGAGGAAAAAATTTGGGAATGGGATGTTCAGCCAGCACATACATGTGTGATGGCGAGGTGTCCACAAACTTTTGGCCACACCGTGTATATTGCTCACTCTGCCAGCGTATGACCCCTGCTAAAAAGTCAGCTTATTCTCCACACCAGTCCTCACCACTCTACAGTCCACTTGAGGTGACTCATCAGAAGGAAGTGTGGGAAGGGTGTGTTCACAGCACATTAGCATGGACATGCACAGAGTAGCTCAGACTGTGTAACACTTTTCATCCAGTGAGCATTCTTAAAGCGAGATATTTCTCTTAAAATGTATAGGCTTGTTTAATTTTAGCAAAATAACAAGTAGGTGGTAGAGGAAAGCAAATTAATACCCAGTATAGTATCACCAACGGCACATACCCTGTCTCTCACACTGAATACAGTGTTTTACATGCGTTCGTTTCCGCCAGGTGACGATAATAACTCAGCTTACTGTGTTCCTGAACCACAATGCACATATGTCATATATTATTACTCAGATGGTTTATTTCTTGCTTGTGTGCCCAGGACTGGCTGAGGAAAGACTATTAAACAGTTGTCCATTATACAGTGAGTCACCACTTTTAAAGCATTTTTAATGTCAGGTTTGTGTTTAGAGACCCTGTGTTCATTGGTGTTCGAGGTTAATCATACCATACTGTTCATTTCGGGTAAGTATACATCATAGAATAAGCGCAGTGTATGAGGGCTTTTTGCAATCAATTTTGCATCCAGGATTCCTGGATTGCACTTAGTTTAAATGCTATGCTTTTTAGTTTTAGTTAGCGTTTTAATTTGTATACATGTTTGTTTTAGAGTACCCAGTTATCGTCAGGATCAGCACTTCCTGTTTTCCTCAACGGCCGCATCCTTCGATCCTTAGAGCCACCTGAATGTAGTCTGTTTCACCCATTTTGACTATTTTATTGTGTTCAATTCAATTCAATTTTATTTGTATAGCGCTTTTTAAGTTAATTTCTCTTTTTCACATATCTTAACTAAAAGTCAGTGGTAGCTTAGTGGTTAAGACATTGGACTATTGATCAGAAGGTTGTGAGCTCAAATCCCAGCACGACTAAGCTACCACTGCTGGACCATTGAGCGAGCCCATTAACCCTCAGCTGCTCAGATGTATAAATGAGATAAATGTAAGTCGCTCTGGATAATATACTAGTCCAGGCTCTTGTCATGTCAAAATTACTAAATGCACTACTCTCAGACCTTCCAGTCAGCTCCTTCAGATGATTCAGAATGCAGCAGCATGTCTCGTCTTCAACCAGCCCAAAAGAACCCATGTCACACCCCTCTTCATCTCCCTCCACTGGCTTCCTGTAGCCGCCCGCATCAAATTCAAGACCTTGATGCTCACGTACAAGACCCTGTCTGGAACAGCACCCTCCTACCTCAACTCTCTCCTGAAGGCTTACATTCCATCACGCAATCTGGGTTCGATTAACGACCGGCGTTTAATAGTTCCCACTCAGCGTGGCTCAAGGTCCCTTTCCAGAACCTTCACACTAACTGTTCCTCAGTGGTGGAATGAACTTCCAACCTCAATTCGGACCGCAGAATCACTCACCATCTTCAAAAACAGCTAAAGACCCACCTCTTCCGTCAACACCTAACCAACCCATAAAAAACACACCTTACCCTGACTCTTACACCTCTACTCTGCGCACTTTGCTTTTCTAGAACTAGAATTAAAGAATTTTCTAGAATTATAAATCTTGTATTAGTATTACTTGTATTGTTCTCCACTTGATATATCACTTTGCTTGTATTTTTCTCCTTAGTAAGTTGCTTTGGATAAAAGCGTCTGCTGAGTGAATATATTTAAACACGGGCGTCTGTCAAAAGCCGTAAATGTAAAGTCAAGAGTTTAAAATCTGCATAGCCCCAAAAGTGAAGTGGGGAAAATTCACACTTAAAGATTTCATTATCTGGTGTCTGATTCATAAACTAAAATGATTAGACTTATGTCTGTTTCACTACAGCACTTGATCAAAGCTCGGCGTTCACATGATCTTTGTAGGAAGAAAGCCTAGACGAGATTAGAAAGTAAATCAGAACATTTCCACATCAGTCTGGGGAAATATACATATTTATGGGTTCTTACAGTTGAGGTGCCAAAGGTACGTTATAGGCAGAAAAGCACTATTTTTGACAAAACCCGACAACTACACATACACGGATTATTCTTCAGCTATAGAGAAAGGTCTGTGATCTCATTCTGAGTCTCCGAATCAGGCCTGGCTATGAATAGACCTGCAGAGTGAATCCCATTGGTGGCATTTCTCTTGCCTTTTACCTGTGTTTGTATGGGACTTGCCTCATCTTGGACTCTTCACTAGTACGGTGTCTGATGCAACAGTCCTGCAAATCGAATCCACCGGCGACTGCAATTATTTTCAGCTTTGGTTAAACTCAGTAGACTTTCTCGCACGTCTGACTCACTGAAGCACTCCCGAGTTACTGACACTCACCAAGCCTTCATTAATCATCTAGCACAAGCAGCTTTATTGAATTTTCAGCCATGTCACTTTCAGTAGGACACAATTTATTTTCTAATGGTTTTTTTTTTCTCCTCCCTTTTTTTGAGTCAGTTTGCAGCTTGAGTTCATTACTCGAGTCGTAGAGTAAGAGTGTATTTCGTATCTCCGGAAGTTGCGTAAACCACCTCAGCGCTTCAGTGTCTTGAGGCAGAAGGGAATCGAGGGAGTAAACAGCAGCTCTCTAGAGACCTTTACAGAGACCCTCCCTTTGGGATTTTTCCCTCCATCCAGCGTGAGTCATTTCACCAGACCAGCGCTGAATTCCCGTACCGTGGAAAGTGCTCATCACTTGTCTTTTCTCTCAGACTAGTCGTCTTCTCTGACAACACATCAGACCTGTAGTCGAACTAGACTACAGTCGAACTGTTTCCTAATGTCTGTACTAAAGACTGTTCTACTTCCTTTAAGTGTCGTCTCAGAAACTCCGCCCCAGACATTTCATTTATAGGAAACTAGACTGCAACTGTCTTTGTATGAAAATCGATCTTAAGGGCTGTCTAGACCAGTGGTCCCCAACCCCCAGGCTATGGACCGGTACCGGGCCGCACAAGACATAATTAAATATTTCCGTTTTATGTATTATCTGAGTCTGAACGATCTTTTATTTTGAGAAATGACCGGATTCTCCATCTGGAATGGTTCTCTTGTGTCGGCACATGCACAGACAGAGCTGTTGCCAAGACCGGACGGCTGTCTGGTTTAACTGCTCGGATTAAGGAAGTTGCACCTGAATGTGAATCTACACATTGTATCATTCACAGGGAAATGCTGGCAAGCCGATAAATGCCACCAGAATTGAACAGCGTAGTGAATGATATTGTTAAAGTTATTAACCACGTCAAAGCACAAGCCCTTAACTCGCGCCAGTTTGAGCAACTTTGTGAGGAGATGGACGCAGAGCACAGACGTCTTCTCTTCTGCACAGAAATAAGATGGTTATCCCGGGGGAAATCGCTGGCCAGAGTGTTTGAATTACGAGAGCCGCTGCAGAGATTTCTCTCAGAAAAGTGGTCACCGCTGGCAGCACATTTCAGTGACGAGGAATGGGTCGCAGAACTGGCTTACCTGTGTGACATATTCAACCTGCTCAATCAACTCAATCTGTCACTTCAAGGAAAAATGACCATTGTCTTCAAGTTAGCAGATAAAGTAGCTAGATTTAAGCCAAACTGGATTTGTGGGGACGGCGCGTGAACAGAGGCATATTGGACATGTTTCAAACATTAGCGGGGATTTTGGGTTGAGACTGAGCCTGAGCCTTCATTCTCGCAGCTGGTGCACCAAGGGCGTAATCATGTTATGGACATTGGGGCGGTCCCAGCGCTACCATTTGTCAACAAACGAGGTGAATCTAGCATGTCTGTGCAAGAAGAAGATCAGCTGCTGGAGATCGCAAATGACGGCGGCCTTAAAAGTATGTTTGAGACAGCAACTCTGCCGGTGTTCTGGATTAAAGTCATGGCAGAATACCCTGAGATCGCCACCACAGACCTGAAATCACTGTTGCCATTTCCAACATCCTATCTGTGGGAAGCGGGGTTTTCTGCAGTAACAGCAACCCCCCGGCCGCAGTAAAATTGTCAAGCGTTGACCTTTCCGCAGTGATAAAAAGGTTGGGGACCACTGGTCTAGACCTTTTCAAACATTTTGGAATTTTTTTTTTCTTTTAAAATTCATTGTGGTTAGGACTGTGTACAAATTCTTTTGATTTTCTTTCTACATCTCACTCGTGCTCCACTCCATCTGGTCTTGTCTTAAATTGCTGTTTCTATGCCGTGCTACTTCTGTGTGTCTCTTTGTCCATTGTGTCTTTTGTATTTCTTCTCCCCTGTCGTTGTTTGGGACTTGTTCCTCATCCATAATCCCCGATGGTGACATTGGTGACATTGACTGAAAGCCTCGGCATTGAAACAGACGGTCACCTTGCTGTGATTTGGACCAGGGGTGCACAAATAAATCCACTAACGAGCCCACTGGGCAAGTGAATGCTCCAGTGTGCTAACCGCGCCCATGTGTTTGTTGCCTGGAAACTTAATTGAGTAGGCTAGCTAGTATAATGTATAATAATTTGGCATGCGAGTATATGATAAAAATGTGAATAATTGGCCAATGTGCCAACATTGCTGAAGGGTTCTGTTCTCTTGTATCTTGATAGTATTTTAGTATGGACATTAACTGTGTTTGTGTGGATATCCAGGAAAGTGATTTGTCCACCGGAGTAGACCAACATTTCTGTCAAATGCCTTTAGAACTCACATCTGAATTTTAAAAGCCTATCATGTGCCAGTCTACTGGATTTTCTACTAAATCCCTATGAATGTAAGGTCAGAATTTCCGATTTGAGACGCAGTACATTATTGTGCTTTGTAAGACAACTTGCTGTGTAGTGTGTGTGTGTGTGTGTGTGTGTGTGTGTGTGTGTGTGTGTGTGTGTGTGTTTTGACTCTTCTGCAAGCTTTATCTTACTGGGGCGGCCGTGGCTCAGGTGATAGAGCATGGTTTTTACTAATCGTAGGGTTGGCATTTCAATTTCCAGCCCACGTGATAGAGCATCCTTGGGCAAGACACTGAACCCCAAGTTGCTCCCAAGGGCAAGCTAGCACCGTGCATGACAACACTGCTACAACTGTTGTGTGAATGAGAACCAGTTCAAACTGCTAAGGTTAAAAAATGACAAGGTTTTCTTTGATACTTGGTTTGCAGACGGTTTTCAGAGCTGGAATATGAAACAGAGTTCTAGGAGTTCATTATTTGTTGTCTGTTTTAAATAAATATTCAGAATTCATGGGGGGAAAAAAACAACTAACCTCATACTACAGATATGCATCTGCTTGTGGATGCTGGCGAACTTCATTTTGTTACTCACAGGCAAGCACCCAGAATTCACCTGAACATTGATGCCAAAATGCTGTCAGCTCGCTCCTCTAGATATGTCAATCAGTAGACATTTTGAAATCTGGCAATGTGATGGTGTAGCGAGCAGCACCGCTGTCTCACAACTGCATTTCAGCTCAGTAGAGTTTAATATTGTCCCGATGTTCTTGTTGGTTTCTTTCGGGATCTCTGGTTTCCACCGATCTCCCATACACATGCCGGTATGTGGACTGAACACCCCAACAAGCGTGAATGTATGTGTACAAGATGCCCCCCAATGGACCAGCATCCTATCCGGGGTGTACTCCTGCCCTGCACCCAGAATTCCCAGCATATACCATGGATCCACTATGATCTAGGGCTGGGCGATATATTGATATAATTTCGATATCGTGATAAATGATTTCACGATACACTTTTCTGAGATATCGTTGGTATGTTGGTGTATTTTTTAAGTTTTTAATAATTATAAATTAAATGGTACTGAATGGATGCTATTGATTTGATGTATTTAAAAAAAAAAAAACGTAACAATTATTACTGTTTTGTGGACAGTTTTATAGTTAAATTGAATATTTTGATACGCATCGTGTATCGTAGAAACGTCCTCAAGTATCATGAGGTGTTATTTGTGTCATAACTCCCAGCCCTACTATGATCCTGACTAAAAAGTTAAAAGTGGTTACTTTAGTACAAATGTATATAAAGGCAACTCATGTATTTACCTTTAAACCTTACAATTGTTGGTGCTGCACATGCGGCATGGGATTACAGATACTAGGTACTAATTTATCACTATTATTATTATTATTATTATTATTATTATTATTATTATTATTAAAAGTGAAGTACTGTAAATGCAATGCAACTAGATGAAAAACTGGCCAGTTTATTTATTAAATTTTTGCTTGAATACTCTGATATTCACTTTGGCAGCGTTTGTGTCACTCTTGAGTCCTTGAACAGCTCAGTGTCTGGATTCACTTGTGAGCTAAGTGTGTGACAGTGTCACAATGAAGCGTGAGTATGTGTTGAATTTTATGTGACGTGACATTAATGAGAGATTGAAGTAAAGGAGCACAATACCCAGTTCAGTTTGTTTGTGGGCGTCGGTTTTATTTAACAAGCAATTAGATTGTATTTCAAAACCGTGCCTGTGTTTTTGTTTTGTTTTGGTTTTTTTGGTCTTTTGCCGAGATTTCTTGAGTGTTCTTGTCTGTGTTGATTTTAATTAAAAAGCAGAAAGGCATTTTCTCAGTAGTGCTAATGAGACGAGAAAGTTTTGTATGTTTGTACAGGCTATTTTGTAAGGTTTAAAGTGAACTAAACTTATGTTTGTGCCTTCGCAGCCTTACAATGCTACTGTCACCGCTGCCCGAACTCGACGTGCAACACAGACGGCCTGTGCTACTTCGCCATCACCAAGTCGGCCAGTGGGACTAAGAAGGATAGCTGGTGTATCAACGACAGTGAGCTGATCCCACGTGACCGGCCCTTCATTTGCGCACCGTCCGCCAGGGATAACACCGGCGTCTACCCCATGTGCTGCAACATTGACTGGTGCAACAAGAACCCTAACCTCATCATTCCAGGTCAGGACACACAACGAGCATCACATGCTGCCAGCCTAAATGAGTACACCTGTCAAAATGTGTAGGGGTCCAAGCACGTAGTGTTTTTTTCTTAGGATTTTCTTAGGATCTTCATATTAGGCAGCCTATTGTACATTTTCTTCTTCATGTGAAATTTGGTGCACTGATTGGGGATGGTCTAAGGAATATTCCGACCAAATGTGGATCAAATTATGGCTGCACAATTAAGTGAATACCGGTCGCGATTACGATTTTGACTGCCCACGATTAAATGAACATGATCGACTGCGATATTAACGTTTAAAGTCCATCCTCCGCTGATAGCAAACTCCACTGTAGATCAAATCAAGCGCTTCTTACACTACAGCCAATCACCATAGAGCGGCGCAGGGATAACGTCATTTTGTAGTGCCAAAACCCCGAAACGGATTAGCATTTTAGCCCTTGAGCTGCCAGCTTCGCTTTAAGATCCAGCACTTTGCGCGAGGGGAAATTACAGAGGCTGTCGGGGACATTAAACGTCATCACGCCAAACGGGAAAAACTTTGCAGATAAACTCGGGGCTCTACAGTGCGACCATTTCATTCGCATTTGTAACTGAAAAGTATTTTGTGCGACTGTGAATAAATATTTATTCGCACTGGCGCGAGTGACCTGTTCGGAGTTGTATAATACAATCGGAATAAAAACTACAAGAAGTCCAATTGCATCTACACCGCACAACAGTTACTTTCACACTGCTTTTCATCCCCTCAGTCAACCGAACAAGTGTGGAAATACTGCAGAGAAGCCATTATTATAATATCTTCATAAAATATAAATAAAATAATGTTTAATTACTACGGGTTGCATTTAATATCAATTTGACATTAAGCTTAGTTCGCTATTTCTTTAGAAGGCTGTTAACCTTTTTCCTAATATGGATCATGTGTGTCTACTCTTAATTAGGACTCTATTGTTTTTAAGATATTTAAAAATAAATATTTTAGTCTTGTTTATTTATCAATTAACCAACAGTATCTCATTGCTATTATTTTAACTCAATTAACATTGACGATGAGCAGAGAGCTTACATTTAACTGTTTATGATAGACTTACTGATTAAAGTTTAAACAAAAATAATTGGTATCTGGATCGGTTTCGGTTGTAAAAATCCTGATCGGAGCATCAGTAATGAACACCATTAAACTAAAGCGCTGTGCATCTGACGGGTAAATGAACTCACCCAATCACATCCTGTATGAGATTATTCAGATATATACACAATATACACAGAGCGGATTGAGAACCGTCTCCAGCCCAGAACCATGACAGTGGAAAACGTCTAATAGTGTAGCTTTAAATATATTTAAGAAGAGCAGACTTCAAACACTGAACATTGATGTTTATTGTATTTGTTTACAAGGTGGAACAGGTTAACGGTCGTTTTTTGCAGAAAATATTACATTTAGTTTATAAGAAGGTTAAATTAATTTGTCATGACTCACACTATGTTCCTAAATTCTGTCATAATTGTCCAGCTCAAGTTTTCTCATGCCTACTTGTGTGTTATATTGTGGCATGAGAAAACTTAATAAATGTGAAAGGGCAATGAAAATATGTTGTCACTAAAATCAATTAATTATCGGGATAAATAATCGAGATTTCAATATTGATCAAAATAATCGGGATTATCATTTAGGCCATAATCGTGCAGCCCTAGATCGAATGCTGCCAATGCTTTCGCGCCACCATCGGGTCAAATTTGGGCCTAATTTGGAAGTACGTTTATGGTCCGAACCTTTGTACTATGTGTCCAAAATTTAAATAGGCTTGCCTGGATTCCCTGGGCCGAGACAAGTTCAGTGCACTGCCAAGTTAGACTTTCTGCCATGGATTTTGTCATAAACTGTTGTTTCTTTGTTTTTTGTTTTTCTAATTGATATTAAAACCCGTTCTCTCATAACAGACTGGTAAATGCATGAAGCGACAAATCATTCTTGAGTCCCTTTGCCTATTGTTCTGTCTATGCTTTCCTGTGATTGCTTATGCAACAATTGTAGCACGTCTGTGAACGTGCAACTCACGTGATCCCGAAAATGCTGCTCGCAGCTTTAATTATTATTCTGATTCTCTGCTGAAACCAATCACGCAGGTGAAACCTTAAATTGTACGGAAGTGAAACATAGTCGGAAGGTAGTACTCTGAGAGATCGACCCAGTCCACCTTATAATGGCCCCGCCCACTAATTTCCACCATGATGGATCTTTTTTTCTAATAGGAAAAAGATACTTCTGCAAACTAGGCCTAGAATTTTGCAATACCTTCACAACTTTGGTCTTAGGATACTCAGCAAAGTGTGAATACTTTAAGAAGCATGTTGACATTTGTAAGCAATTTGGCCACCACACGTCAATCAATTCTTTGGAGGCGGAGCTGGTTTACTTAAATAGCTATAATTCATGATTGGAAATATGGATTTGAATCAATCTTGAAACACATGTTCAGTACGTGTTTCTGAGGACCTCTGCAAAGGCTGTGGCGTGGCCATTGAAAGGAAGTGGAGGTAAGTTAATAGCTGTTTCTCACGAACCAAAAGTCCAGTTGAGCTGATATCTAGTGTGCTGCATCGCTCTGCTAATCTGTATCTGGATTTTTAATCATCACTGAATTACTTCATGGCGGCTTTCAGGCTCAACTGGTATTGAGCTATTATTACTTTATGTATTTTCATCTTAGGTTTCCTTATTATTCTGTGTAACTTGGCAAGAACGAATCGCTTGCGGCGAAGAGTGTTCGGACCCTGCTGAGTGCATATTTATTATTTGTTATTAATCAAACTGTCCTGTGCAGCAAGTCCAGCAACCAAACTTTTATAAGTTACAGTGAATTAACCCTGGAGATGCAGTGGGAAGTGCAATTGGGCACATTTAAAAGGTTTTTTTTATTTCACTTTGGTTAAACAAATTTAATTACCAGGTAGTCGTTTAATCGCTTGTGTGGGTACATTTTTTGAATGCTTCATTCTCTATTATTCGGTAAAGGTCAGAACTAAAAGTCCATAGATTTTTTTTTAAATCTGTCTTTTAGTTCAGGAAACAACTGACCCGAGTCACTGGTCTATAGCCGACTGTGGCAGCTGAAAGAAAAAAAGCATTTGCATTGCATGGGGTGTTAACTGAACCTACTGCCTACACACCCTCTCTCTCTATGTCTCTCTCTCTCTGTCTCTCTCTCTCTCTCTCTCTCTCTCTCTCTCTGTTCTGCTGGAACTCTGCTATTAAGTTATTACAGTGATGGCATGCTGGAAAAAAAAGCCTTGCATGGACTTTATTATAATGTTTACATTTCAAGCATTTTATAGAAGTGCATTATATCCATCCATCCATCTTCTATACCGCGTATCCTTAAGTGCATTATAATCAAAATCATATCCTCATGTTGGCATAAATAGCTCAGGGTCTGAAAACACCATCGTCTAAAACCCTGTCAGAGAGCAAAACAGTCCGGGTGGAGGGTTTTTAAAGAGCTTGTTTAAGTGCTTAGTGAAGAGGTAGGACTTTGGTCTTCGTTTGAAGATATACAGTGATTCAGCTGTTCGAACAGCCAGGGAAGGTTCACTCTGCAACCTCAGTGCCAGGACACAGCAGAACAAGGTTCTTCATGCACGTCTTCCTGTGAGACATGATCTCCTCATCCAACACTAGTGTGTAGCATCTACCTGGATGATGTGACGGCAGCCATAGTGCGCCAGAACGACACCACACACCGGCTATTAGCGAAGAGAAGAAAGTGATGTAGCCTGTTCAGAGATGGAGATTATTAGGGAGATATGATCAAAAGGGCCAATGGAGGAATTTCACCAGGACACTGAGGTTGTACCCCTACTCTTTTACGATAAGTGTCCTGGGATTTTAATGACCACAGAGAATCCGGACCTCAGTTTAATGTCTCATTCGAAATACAGAGCTGTTTTTACAGACAGTATAGTGTCCCTGACACTATACTGGGGTATTAGGCCCCACACAGCTCACGGAGTGAGTGCCCCCTGCTGGCCTCACTAATACCACTTCCAGCAGCCTTAGTTTTCCCCAGGAACACTAGATGTTTGAAAGGAATGTGCCATTGCAAATTCAAATGTTTATGTCTAATGAAGACTTGAAATGAACTAAGAGTGTGTGTTTTGTTTTGTAGCATAAACATTGTTAGTTTCTTTTCCACATAATAAGACATTTGAATGTTTTCAGCATTTAAGCATTGTTTAAGTTGAGTAAAAACGTAGCTAGCATTTGTAAATGATGCTAACTTAAGTCCAAATAGAAATCTTGTTCACGTAAACTCAGCCGCTGTCTCATTGCTAGTAAAAGAGAGCGAGTTTGAGTTTCAACAAGATGCAGGAACTTGGAGTGAACACATCCTTGCGACATGCTCAGGCAAATCTGTATATGTAAACATGGTATTTGGTACACATGGTGGCCATCTGCGCTGTGCTGGGAATCGCTTCCTCCTAACCCCGGCTGGTTTATTTTTCAGAAGTGGAGTCGTCATGACATTTGCAGACACATTGTTCATTTCTGGTTATGTACCGTTTATCTGTGCAATGTCTCACACGAAGTTTCGTCACTTTTTAATCCTAACGCCTCGGAGTCTAGACAGCCATTTTTAAGATCTCGTCTCAGATTTCTGGAAGCTCAGCCCTAAACTTAGAGGGGGTAAACAGTCACGTGGACACCCAGTCAGGCGTGACTCATGACTCATGTGTGTCCTGAAAGCCAGCGGTGGAGTCATCCTTCTGCACAACTGTGAACATTTACTGCATCTCATGACTTCTTCTGGAGAAAAACTTGGATATAAGCTTTGTACTTTGTTTTTGATCAAACTAGGAAATACATTATACAACAGACAATTTAGCTGATTTAGTTTATATGGATATTATTTATTCACATACCTCTGTCCACTGAAGCTCTTGGAGCCATTGACTACGTTTACATGGGCAACAATAATACGATATTAACCTGATTAAGACAATACTCTGATTAAGAAACTACAATGTAAACAGCTATTTTTTATTACCTTAATCCGGTTAAAGTCATACTCGAAGTAAACACAAATGGAATTAAGACGTGTGGAGTATTCCTGTTTTAGTCGCATTACAGACATGTACACACCTTAATCACACTATTAACGTCGTGTGAGAGTTTTCACTGCATTTTGCGAAAGGACACGATCACACGGCAGTGCTCAACCCTCTGACGCCAAACAAGAGATCACGGCTGCATCCCAAACCGCATACTTATCTACTACACTATATAGTAGATAAGTACATGGTTTGGGACGCAGCCCACGGCTTCAAGTAGTCGTCTATTAGCACGTATATCATGACAAATAATTAACTGCACTTGAAGCTTTCGTAAAAATTAAAAATGAAACACACAAAACTGTATACAGTATCATAAGAAAGACCAACTGTATGTCGATACGTGAAATTCTGGATGGAGTGTTGGACGGCGTGGCACGGTGACGTAATGACGTGTGATGTTAATCGCTCTATGTTCTATAACATGTAAAACTGGAACGTGAAAGGAGTTTTCTAAAAGCAACTCATGTAAACACCTTAATCAGAATGTTGTCTTATTCAGAATAAGCTCAATAATTAGATTAGTGTTGTCCATGTAGAAATACAGACAATGAGACACTGTCTTCATTTTATTAGTGACGGAAAGGTGATTGCTGCGAGCTTTATAAGAAAAGTACGCTGACCTTCCCTAATCATTCACAGATCATTTTTGTGTAAAGGCTTTATTGAGGACAGTGCAAACATGTCCTTGTCACTGAGTAGCAGATATAGTGAATATCATTCTGCACAGATGATTTGGTAATTCTGTAGTCTCAAGTATGTTTTAGAAATGTTTGCTTTTTCTTTAACGATGCCTGTGGATCTTTTTTCTTGGATAGCCTGAGGACGGCAATTCCTTTTTTTTTATTTTTGTTTTTTTAGATAACAATTTTTATTGATTCTCATACACCTTTCAGAGTACAACAAAATATATCAATCAACATTCTTTACCCCGATAACAGCCCCTCCCACCCCACCCAGGAAAGTTTACATATGATTAATTTACTTATGGTTCATGTACATGTGATTTAATTACATATGATTCATTTTCATAAATCCATACAGAATCAAACTTTTAACCCCAGTAACACCCCCCCCTCCCCAGCAAGATTTATATATGATTCATGTATATATGATTCATTTATATGTAATTTTACATGTGGTTCATTTACACAGGATTCATTTTCATCCCCCCCCAAACACCTCGGCACATGAAGGCTACACTAACTATTGCTTGTTGTATAAATACTATAAAACCCAACAACAGGCATGAGACTCAAGGGCAATATAACCTAGGATCTTTAACACAACGTAAAAATACTATATCGGAGTCTCCTGTAAATATACTATTTCAGAGTTCTTAAAAGTTTCAAATATATAAAATATATATATATATATATATATATATATATATATATATATATATATATAATAAAAAAAAACCTTAGATCTCTTAACAGGATTACCCATACATCTGACGTTCCAACTAATTCCTAAGAATAGTTTACACTCAAGTCATTGAACAGTTGATAACTTCAGTTTAATACGACAGACTTAAAGATAAAGCTCTGCCAACACAGTCAGCACTTTTTAAGCACAGTTTATAGTATACGGTTATAGAAGTGAAATGATTTATTATTGCACTATCCGGCATCATATAGGACAGGTGTCCCTTTTGAGTCTGGTTCCTCTCAATGTTTCTTCCTCATGTAGTCTCAGTGAGTTTTTCCTTGCCTCTCTCACCTCCGACTATGTTTACATGCACATCAATGTTCTGATATTAATCAAAGTTTGGCGATATTTTGATTAGTATTGATTCATGTAAACATTGGTCCGATTATGACAATACTTTGATTCCCCAAATTCTGATTCCCACCCCTGGAATATGTCTGTTTTAATCAGAAATTCGTCGCATGTAAGCACCTTATTCAGAAAATCCACTGAAAGGAGATATATGTGCACGCTCAGTCTGCAGGGAATTGTGGGTAGCATGGGCAGAATCTTGAATCTCCCGGGAAATAACAGCGGGAAAGGAAAAGCGCATGTGTGTACAGGAATATTCCGACGCCTGTACGCATATAAATACCGCATTGGGTATATTTCTGCGACTCGAATATAGACCTGAAACGGACTTTGATGTGCATGTGAACGTAGTCAGTGTCTATTGTTAAAAGCGCTTTATAAACTGAATTGAATTGATGCTTTGGTAATCTCTAGCTTTTCTCTCGCGCGCTTTTCTCTTGTCATTCTCGCTTTCTTTGTTTTGTTCTCTCTCGCTGCCTCAGTCACAGAGCTCAGAGTACAACATCTATGGTTTAACCTTAGCACTGACTAGTTTTGACTTCTTAAAGCAATACACAGGCCGCCTGTAAAACTGCACTGCTCAATGCCTCGGCATTGACACAACGCAATCCTCTAAAGACGCGTATCTGTGTCCGGTCGCAGTTCCTTTCGATTCGTGCCACTTTATTCTGCGCACATTTGACTTGGGAATTCATGGACTTTTGCCTTGTGAGACAATATGAGATAAAATAAAACGAGCGACTTTGGTTGGAAAAAAACCAACAGACCCACGAAGGAGCGCCTTTTTTATTGTTGCATGGCAGCCATCTTAAATAAAGAGCGGCAGGTTAAAATGTGGTAATATTACGGGTTATTGTTGTTATTTCCTTCCCCTCTCTGCTCTCTGTGACAGGTGAGTGGATTGACTAGAACAAATACAATATTGCCAAATCATTTGTAATGAAAACGTTCTATAGCTTTCATTTGAACTGCATGTAATTTCTGTAGTAATAATAAAAATGTTAACCTTTCTCTCTCTCTTTCTCTTTCTCTCTCGCTCTCTGTCTGTCTCTCACTCTGTGTCTGTCTCTCTCTCTCTCTCTCTGTCTGCCCCTCTCTCACTCTGTGTCTGTCTCTCTCGCTCTCTCCATCTGTCTCTCACTCTGCGTCTGTCTCTCTCTGTCTCTCTCTCTCTCCATCTGTCCCTCTCTCGCTCTCTCCGTCTGTCTCTCACTCTGTATCTGTCTCTCTTTCTCTCTCTCTCTCTCTGTCCCTCTCTCTCTCTCTTTCTCTCTCTTTCAGTGCCATCTGAGAAGCCTCCCTCACTGGGTCCCGTGGCTCTAGCGGCTGTGATCGCTGGGCCCGTGTGCCTGCTCTGCTTTGTGCTGGTCACTGTGTTCTACGTGTGCCACAGCCGCTCGGTCATCCACCACCGCGTGCCTAATGAGGAAGACCCATCCATGGACCACCCGTTCATCACCGTGGGCACCACGCTCAAAGACCTCATCTACGACATGACTACATCCGGATCGGGTTCTGGTGCGCACCCTTCACACACTTCTCTCTTCACACACTCAGCATCTCTTTCCGCCTTAGGCCGAGCGTCTCCGAGACACGGCTTTTTGTTGTCTGATAATCTCTCCTGTAATTACCTGCTGACACGAGCGACTACCCGCCTTTCTGTCAAGCCTTTGTTTACAGGCCTAGTATTCCTGTCTGTGTCTCCGCCTGTCTGTGGGATTCTTTGAACTCGTTGTTTTGTGCACGTATCTCTTTCTGTGTGAGAGTGCAAGTGTGCTGTTGTATTGTGTTTGACTGAATGTTTGGGAACGTCCCCGAGAGGATCCTTTTCACCCACAAAATGCGGCTTTTGTTTGTAGAACTGAAGGATTTCCTTAGGATAGGATTAGATAAATAAATGTAGTAATATATTGTGTGTAATACAGCAATGAAAGATTATAGAGGAAAGTAAAATAGTGTGTGCGAGTGTGTGCATGTGTGCGTGTGTGTGTGTGTGTGTGTGGCTTGCTGTGCTCAGCACCTTTACTGGTCTCTCTGTGTCTCAGGGTATTGGAGAAAGTAGTTAGAGTAAAAGAGCTAGCATTTCCTGAGCAAGCTTTCACACGGCACTCCATTAACCTTTCATCTAGAGACCGTACATCTGTGAGGACTCAACCAATGTATATTTACTCACAACTTCTCAGTACAGCACGAGCCCGATTTACACAGGCAAATCTCCTTTTATCCTGTTTGTTTGTCTTTGTGTTTTGTCTGGTTTTTACTGTGCTCGTGTGTGTTTTGTCTGCATCGGTGTATTCAGAGACAACACACGATTCCATGCTGGTTTTCTAACACCGAACGCACACCCAGGAATATCTGAATCCCGGCCCAGTATGTGTCATGTTCAAATCACACGAAGGATTTCTGTGAAAAGGTGACCTGATAGGCACAAGTAGTACAGCCCCAGTTCCAAAAAAGTTGGGACGCTGTGTGAAATGTAAATAAACATAGAATGCAATGATTTATGAATCTAATAAACCTATATGTTATTCACAATCGAACGTAGAAAACACATCACATGTTTGAACTGAGGGAACGTACCATTTTAATAATAAATAAAAAAGAAAAGGGCATTTTGAATTCGATGGCCACAACACATCTCAGGAAAGTTGGGAAGGGGGCAACAAAAGGCTGGAAAAGTAAGTGTTGGTGAAAAGAAAAGGCTGGAGGTTAATTGGCAAAATGTCAGCAACGTGATTGGGTATAAAAAGAGTCGTTCAGAAGTAAAGACGGGCAGAAAAACTGCGTCTACAATATGTGGAACAATTTCAGAATAATGTTTGTAACGTAAAATTGCGAAGACTTTGAATATCATCAAAAAACATAGCTTTAACTTGACTGTGACTTTGCATCAAATTAAAAGTAACTATTAGTGACTAAACATCATGACTTATTGTTCATTGATAAATAAGAAGTCGTAATAGTTGGCAAATAACTATTACAGGGAAATATTCCACCCTATGGTGGTGACAGTAACTCTGCATTGCGTCGATTACATCACACCACCCTGCCATCGATTATAGGTTTCCCTATAGCAGCGTGCCCCATCTAGGTTAGTACTTTAAATATGGTACTTTGTTTTTCTCCACAGAACTGGCTGTTCTGCCAATAGAGCCATCAATTCTATGAGGAATGTCTCATGAGGACGCTTGTGTTCGTCATTCTGCAGGGTTGCAGGCTCTGGAGAGCGTACTCATTCTGTGCTTCTCTCAACTCTCAGGCCATCGTTCTGTTTTGGAGAATCTGACTCACCTCATGTATTTCTTCCATCTATCTCCTCTTTTCATTCTGTCCACCCCTAACTCCTCATGTTCATACTTCAAGTGCCTGTAAGAAGGTCACGAAGTGAAAAGGAGATTGGACTGCTACTGTCTGCTACAGAAAATGCTAAATATTCAAGCTGATAGAACACGGAAAGTTTGGCATTAGCTGAAGGAGCTTTGGGGAGGGGGGGGTTGTGCTTTGATTCTCGACCCACATGACTCCACACGCCGAAGTGTCCTTTGGAAAACACTGAACCTCTAGTTGCTTCCGATGGCAAGCTGGTGCCTTGCATGGCAGATCTGCTACCATTGGTCTGTGTGTGTAAGTGTGTGTGTGTGTGTGTGTTGCTTTGTAGAACCGCTAAGGTTAAGGAAGCGCTATATAAGTGCAGACCATTTACCATTTACTGTTTTACTGGGTGAGCTCCAAAAGTGCAGTAATATAAGATCTGCTTATCTATACACTGGAACTATATGAAAAGGACGACACTCACCAGGAATTTCGATTGAATTTGGAAGAATCATCGTTCTAAATTTGATACAATACAACATGCAAACCAAAGGACAAGTCTTTGGATTTATATTTTTTATTGATTCTCATACACTTTTCAGAGTACAACAAAATATATCAATACAGAATCAATATTTTTTACACCGATAACAGCCCCTCCCACCCAGGAATGTTTACATGTGAGTAATTTATTTATGATTCATGTACATGTGATTCAATTACATATGTTTCGTATTATTTTCATAAATCCATACAGAATCAAAAAAAAAAAAAAAAAGAGAGAAGGGGGGGTAAGATGGATAGTATTGACCGTCCACCTCTCCTTAATCTACCTCCAGGGTGCGTACATCCTTGAAGTAGGTAATAAACTGTTGCCATTTTCCCAAAAATGAATCTCCGCTACCTCTAATGTTATACTTGATTTTTTCCAGCTTCAAAAAGAACATTAGATCTTTAAGCCAGACTGATATAGAGGGGGGTTGCGGAGAGGTCCAAGACAACAATATTCTGCGCCTAGCAAGCAACGATGCAAAGACCACAACACTAGCTTGTTTATGGCTCAGAGGCTGACACTGAGATGAAACACCAAAGATAGTAATCAGAGGACACGCCTCCAAATTGATTCTAAGAATGTCGGACATAGTCCTAAAAAAGGAGTTCCAAAAGTTCTATAGTTTGGGACAGAGTGCAAACATATGACTCAGGTTACACGGTGAAAGTTTACATTTCTCACACATGTCAGGAACATTGGGATATATTTTAGATAGTTTACTCCTAGAGAGGTGAGCTCTATGGACCACTTTAAATGGTATGAAACTAAGTCTAGCACAGGAGGTGGTGGTCCGTATATTATCTAACACTCTGCCCCAGTAATCATCCTCAAGCTCCATTCCGAATTCCTCCTCCCAGGCACTAATGGTTTTAACATTGTAAGAATCGTCTTGAGATAAATCGTTGCATATATCTGTGAAATAATGCCCCTTTTACGAGGATTCAGCTTGAACACCTCTTCCCATGCAGACTTTATAGGTAATGAGGGAAACCCAGTGAATAGGGAGGAGACACAGTGCCTAATTTGAAAGAAACGGAAAAGGTGAGACGGAGGCAGGCTGAATGACGAGGATAATTCAGAAAAATTCATAAACACATCGTTGATGAAAACATGCTCAAAGCGTTTCAGTCCCTTCTGTTCCCAAAGAGAGAATGTGGAGTCTATAAAGGTGGGACCAAAGGACAAGTCTTAAGTTCCAAGGAAACCTAGTGCTCAGAGAATCTGCAAATATGTTCTGATCTTTATGTCTACAATTCCTGCTAACAAAGTAACACTTGGCAACCCTGTGTCTATCGAAACACAGCCTCTATTGTATTCTACATTCCCAACGCCTGAAAGAAACGACTGTTCACATTCTGAATAATTGCACCTATTACAAAGGACAGTACAGCTCTAGACGTCCTTGTGTAGATGACTTGGTTTCAAATGGAAGTAAGTAACAGTGGTGGCTCAGTGGTTAAAGGCTCTGGATTAGTGATGAGAAGGGCAGAAGGTCAAGACCCAGCACTGCCAAGCTACCACAAACGTGCTTTTGGGCAAGGCCCTTAACCCTCCTTAATTTCTCTGTTTTATAAATGAGATCGCTCTGGATAAGAGTATCTGCCAAATGCTATATATGTAAATGTATATGTAAGTAAATACGAGCACAACACAAGAACATTGGACTGGTTTGAACGACATTATTATAGAAGATTAGAGATTTGTGCAAATATGAAAAAAAGAGAATGTTTTGAGAATGATCATGAAACAAATCAGTGCTCATCATCGAAACTGTCTGCACATTTGATTTGAATAGCCAAATTGGATGCAGTTTACTGCCAGAATGCTTAAATATCATGGTGGACACCGTTAAAGGTTCAGGTTTTGGATGACACCTGTTTCAGTGATTTAGTGGCACGTTCATAAGCTTGTGCAGTGTGAATTACAGAAAAGAAGACAAAATATAATATAATGTAGTTTCTATTACAGTCTCTCTGTTTGGAGATGTTAAACATACATCCATCCTCTACCGCTTACTCCTTTATCAGGGTCACGGGGAACCTGGAGCTTAGCCCAGGAAGCATCGGGCACAAACATAGCCTTGATAAAGTAAAGCTAGTACTTACTACAATGTTTGGAAGTTAGTAGATGCTAATAAATCCATATAATGTGTACATGTGTAGTCCACGAACACACACGATTGTCTTCTCGTCCTTGTGAGGACTTCCATTGACATAATTATTAATGCAGTTAATTATACAATTCCTACGTCTGTAACTATAGCTTACGTTTAAAGGTGGAAGATGATACTGGAGGTAGGGGGACATGGTGGCTTAGGGGTTAGTACGTTTACCTCACATATCCAGGGTTGGGGGCCTGAATCCCACCTCCGCGTTATGTGCACGGAGTTTGCATGTTTCCTCCGGGTATTCCCGTTTCCTCCCTCAGTCCAAAGACATGCATTGTACGCTGATTGCCATTTCCAACCTATCTGTAGTGTATGAATATCTGTGCGGTTGTGCCTTGCGATGGCTTGGCACGCCGACCAGGGCATTCCCCATCTTGTGCGCCGGGTTCCCTGGGATAGGCTCCAGGGCTCCCCAGAGACCCTGTGTAGGATAAGCGGTATGGAAAATGGATGGATGGATGATGCCTGTGGTTCTATGTAACTTTGTCTTTACATGGAAGAGAGACCAGCAGCCATCAATTATTGTTATTATTGTCTGCCTGAGATGCAGTCTTTTTAAAAAAAACACATCTTTTAGTTTACTAATAGTACATTCAGGACACTTTGAGAAAGTGGAAAGTTTCGAGAACGTACACATAGTGCTTCATAAATGTGCGTTGATTTTGAGGGCATTAAAATCATTCATTTGGCTGGAATATGGGCCTTCATAAATTGCAAGCTGTATTTTAATGTAGCTCAGTGATCATTTGAATAGAAAATGGACTCAGCTTTGAATCCCATCTTCCTATAAAACGCATAATTACGATACTGGAATATCACAGTCATGATGATAACTGGTGGTGGTTGTTCTCTCTTCCATGTAGAGATAAAGTTGCATAAAATGTCTGATTTTATCGCATAAGACTCTCATAAATTCTCCAGCACTGCTTTTATTTTGAATTGCTTGTGAATGTGTTATAAAGGTACGCTTCAAATAAAGTGTTGCCAAGAATCCTTATGGCCTACGATTTCACCTGTTAAAACTGAAGCATGACTGGAAGCAGCTGATGGCTGAGCATAGATCGGATCAGGTTGACCCCTTCTGTTCTGCCTGTGTTGTTGTAATCTGCATATGCCTCATAACCTCGTAACCTGTCTTTCTAATTCTGACTCTCAACAAATCTGGCCATTGAGGTCATTGTTAGGGCTCTGAAAAATAATAAGGAGCACAGACATGAATTGCTGACTGGGTTCCTAGGGTTCACATTCTCTCTTTGCCTTCCTTTGTGTCTCAGGTCTCCCGTTGCTGGTGCAGAGGACCATCGCCAGGACCATCATCCTGCAGGAGAGCATCGGGAAAGGCCGCTTTGGGGAGGTGTGGAGAGGAAAGTGGAGAGGAGAGGAAGTGGCGGTGAAGATCTTTTCCTCTCGTGAGGAGCGCTCGTGGTTCCGCGAGGCTGAGATCTATCAGACGGTCATGCTGCGTCACGAAAACATCCTGGGCTTCATCGCTGCTGATAATAAAGGTCAGTACGTCGCTGTGTCACTTCCAGCTGAGGCTATATCTTTCTGCTTCAGGCTGGACTGGAGGACTTTTGATAACCACAATGTTGTGGCAAAATCAAAGATGCTCGTTGATGACATAGCATATGGGGCTGCTTTGAAGGGCATGGAAATGGACATCTGTACAGATTTGATATCAAATATTGCAGCCTGGACTGATAATGTGGAAACAGTCTGGTTGCCTAGAGATATACAGTGCCTTGCGAAAGTATTCGGCCCCCTTGAACTGTTCGACCTTTTGCCACATTTCAGGCCTCAAACAT
>JAFFST010054302.1:318489-340171 GCA_022414735.1 Noturus placidus
CAGTGGTTTAGCAGTTAGCACGTTTGCCTCGTACCTTCGGGGTTGGGTTCTCCTCATGCATCGCAGGTTTCCACCGGGTCCTCTGATTTCCTCCCTCTAGTCCAGAAGACACAATTGGCATTTGCAAATTGTCCGTAGTGTGTGAGTGCGTGTGCGATTGTGCTCTGTGATGGGTTGGCACCTGGTCCAGGGTGTCCCCCTGCCTTGTGTCCCGAGTTCCCTAAGACTCCAGGCTCCCCTGCAAACCAATGCGCATAATAAGCGGTATGGAAAATGTATGGATGGATAGATGGACTTGTGATTTATTTCAATTCAATTTTTTTTGTATAGTACTTTTAACAATGGGCATTGTCTCAAAGCAGCTTTACAGAATCATATAAACACAGGATAGAGATTTTAAGTGTGGGAAGGTATCCCTATTGAGTGAGCCGGTGGCGAGGAAATTTAATTAATTAATCAATTTGTATAGCGCTTTTTACAATGGACATTGTCTCAAAGCAGCTTTACAGAAATATCTTTTTACATTCACATTTACAAGCGACTTACAAATGAGAGCACATTCACACACCAATGGTAGCAGAGCTGCATGCAAGGTGCTAGCTTACCATCGGGGGCAACTTAGGGTTCAGTGTCTTGCCCAAGGACACTTCGGCATGGGATCACCCGGGCCGGGATTCGAACCGCCAACCCTACGATTAGTGGATTAGTGGACAACCCGCTCTACCGACTGAGCCACAGCCGCCCTGAAAAACTCCCTAACATGATATAAGGAAGAAACCTTGAGAGGAACCAGACTCAGAAGGGAACCCGTCCTCATCTGGGGAACAACGGATAGTGTAAAAGTAAATTAAAGTTAATTATTGTTTTATATGAAGTCTGCTTTGTTGAACTACTACACTGTTCAAAGAAGACCCGAGTGCAAAACCTCATGTTGTAACCGCAGTCATAGTAACAGACCATAGTCCCACAACCACAGTGAGAACGTCCATCTGGAATTGGAGTAGATGAGTGCTCCACCCAGAGGTCGGGCATTTAATAAAGTATTTAAACGGGGTATTTAAACCCCTCTGTTTCTGCCACAGGAAACGAGTTTGCAGGAAACGTCAAGCTGAGTTTTGTCCATTTAAGAAACAAAAGCTTGTTGGCAAATTGTTGCGGTGGTTTAAAAAGAACAGCACCCCGTGGACCGTGCTGTTATAGGAAAATAATCCATATATGGCATGGTCCGTTGTGTTTTATTATGAATGGCGGTGGTATGACGGGAAGAAACCGCTTTGAGCCATGCTGTCATTGCGAAATAATCGACAGTAATTCGGCTTTGTGTCGAGCTGCATCACACACTCCCTCTGATATTTATTTTCCTATACTAGCATGTCCTGTTGTGTTTCATCCTTTATTTTCAAGCTTCGGAAACACACTGGACAGTTTTTTGGAAATGCACTCACAGAGCTGTGAAATGTTTTGATAGAAGCAGATCGTCCACCTGCGGTTGTTTTGATAGTTAGTGTGTAATTCTTGCAAACACAACACACCTCTTACCTCAATAGGAAGCCACTTTGTCTCTCAGTAGTTTCCAGTTTCTTTTATAGCAGTAGGTAGTGAATGTGGAGCGAGAACAGCATGTGAACGAGGAGAAGACAGCCGACGTGTGAGTCACCGCACAGTAACGTACAGCTCATACAAATACATCGTCTCTCCACTGCCGGAGAGCACACACACACACACACACTCACACACACACACCTCACAGTCCTGTCTGCTCTCAGAGAAGAACAGGAGTTTGAGTTCTTTTCTTTATTTTTCACCGTTTTTCAAAGGATGATATTATTCTTTAAACATGCCCATGACTGAAAATTAGCACGATTGCAGATGAGCCTCGATTTTGTGTGCCGTCATCCTTTCACTGTTAAGTCAAGTAGAAAGTCGCTCTAACGAACCCGCGGGAGGCGGTAATTCACAAGACGATATTCGGTCATAGTTGTTACCCAGCAGGGTCCGAAGAACGCGCCGGAATTTGGCTCGGCGTCTCTCGGGCATTAAATGACTGCTGGAGAGTGTCAGCGTGGCATTGTGTCATCCAGGACGCATGGCATGGTCTCGAGTGTTTTGTGTGGTGTTAAGTCCAGACACTTCAGAGCAGCCAGAGGAACAGTTTGCCTGCTTGTCAGATCCACACCACTGCTGAGCGCCATTCTCACTCGCTATAGCGAGCTGGCACGTCGTGAAGCCTCTTTGCGTGGAGAGTCGAAGTAAACACTCGCTTCATTTAGAAGTCAAGAGGACACCATGATTGAATGTAATGGTGTGAAATGCCGGACAACTCGCCGGGCGTATTGAGATATATTTACTGAAGTTGGTTTCAGATGGAGTGTCATTGAGAGTTCTCAGTTCATGACTGCGCCAAAAGCGTCAGCTGAGAGGCGGGCATTATCTGGGCGCCAGGCCCATGCTCCTCCTCTCTCGGCTGTGGAGTTTGTCTGGATTAATCAGTCTCAGAGCCATGATTTCACCCTGCTTTAAATTTTGAGAGATTAGCTGAGCCGACACCCTTCCTTCCTGACATAAGCTACAGGGAAACTCCAGCTGAGCCTTGCTCTTATCTTATGTCAAACCCCACCCCTTCTGGAACAGCAGCCTTTTGTTTAACTTACATTATTTTGTTCCCCCCTTTGCTTTTAATTTAATTGCATAATTACACTATAGCCAAAAGTTTGTGGACACGTGATCATCACAGCCATATGTAGACTTTCCCTAAGCGGTTAACACAATGTTGGATGCACACAGTTTACTTGGATGTCTTGGCGTGCTTTACTTTGATTTTTGAAGGTTGAAGTGGAAGAACTCGAAATCGAGTGTCCTGTACAGACCCCGGACCTCAACCCCACTGAACACCTTTGATATGAATTAGAACACCGACTGCACCCCAGACCTCCTCACCCAACATCAGTGACCTCACTAATGCTCTTGTGACTGAATGGACACAAATCCCCACAGCCACGCTCCAAAATCTAGCGGAAAGCCTTCCCAGAAGAGTGGCGCTTATTGTAACTGTAAAGGGGGAATACATCTGAAATGGAATGTTCATTTGGTTATGGAGGTCAGGTGTGCACATACTTTTGATCATGCTCATTTGGGTCACATAGTCATTTCTAGTACGTTCCTTTCTCCTTCCTTCCCATTCTTAATTAAGGCAGGAGTAAAACATGATGGGAAATGCTGGTATCAGAAAATAATTGATGACAGGGTGGTGTGAAACATGAAGTGGAGCTGATTTATATTCCTAGACCAGCTCATCCCAAAGTCTTTCATTCCTCTTTCACTACAACAATATGCAAAAACTGTCACAATTATTTATTAATCACAGCACGTCATACTTTTTTTCTTTAGTGCCCTGTAATGTCAAGTTGTCTTGAAATTAACAAGACAAAAGAAAACCTCTTTTCCCATGGCATAAAACTCTCTGTTACAAAGACCTGACACTGGAGACTCCTTCCATCGACGTTAAACATCTTCTTAGAGAAATGCTCGTCATATCAATGGTTAGACATGGTATATTTATTTTTTCTTTTTCATTAGTAGTCTTTGATTATGTTGAAGGTCCAGCGTACAAGTCCCTGTGAATTTGCTGTTACTGTAGATGCCATTGATATAAGCAACTTCTGACTAATCAGATTTGAGAATTGAAGTGTTCAATATCACACAAGCAAGAGTGCTGTTGTACTGAATATCAGCATGATTGTGAGCGTGGTATTGGTTTTATATAACAGTTCTATAAACTTCAGTTCTATAAAGTTACATTTTTTTCATCATGTAACCTAAAGGAAGGTTAGTAGCATTTGATGAGGAAATAGCTGGTTTAAAGTGGAACGATTATATTATCTTCTAAGGATAGATTGTGGTTAAAATACATAAAATACATGCTTTTAATAGAATAAATTCTGTTAGAGTTCAGAAAAAAATTCAAGCATAAAAATCATTTACCGTGGTTCAATGAGAATTTATGGAAGCTGATGAAGAATAGGGACCTAGCATTAAAGAATGCTATTAAATCTGGAATCAATCATTAAATCATAGGCTCTGTTATAAAGGTCTGCGAATTAAAGTTATTCAAGAGTTGAGAGTAACTAAATCCAATTATCTTTATTTACGCTTTATACAGTCTTACTTGCTATTGCCTTTTGCCTCGTTCATTAAATACTCTTTTATGGAAGGAACCACATTTTATAAGAGTTCAGGGAAAGCAAATTGAAGATGGTTATGCCATTGCTACTACTTTTAATATTTTTTTTTATTATTATTATTAATTCCGTTAACGAATTAGGGGGAAAAAATTGCAAGAAGATAAATATGTTCTTCTGATTGATGATGCGGGTCAAGGTTTTAATCTAGCCATGACTAATGACATGCAAATGAACAATGTTATTAGCTTTTTAAAAAATTTTGAATGTATAGATGCTCATCGATTTGACATTATGTTTGTTAAAACTCACAAAAATATTTTAACCCCTGTCATTACTCAATTAATTAATTTGTCACTTATATGTGTTATTCCTGAATAACACTATGAATATAGTGAATGTAGTGTTATTCCTACTGCATGGAAACAAGCCATTGGCACTCATATTTTTAAATCTGCAGATCGTTATGAAGTTAATTGTAATTAATGAAGTAATTATAGACCCATAATTATACTGCCAGGACTCTCAAAGCTAGCGGAGAAGATCGTTTCTGAACAACTGACATCTAATCTTAATGCCGTTAAGTTTGGTTTACATTGTATACAGTTTGGTTTCAGAGTAAGTTATTCTACTGAAGCAAAGGAGGATTAATTGGTGCTATTTTTTTTTTTTTTTTTTATTTGCATGATGCCTTTGATACAGTTAACCACAAAGTTCTTCTTCCTAACATGGAGCTTTAGCGTGGATATTCTCATATTTATCCAATAGAGAACAATGTGTAAAAAATGAATGGAGTTCAGTCCTGTAACGTACACTATACAATGGGTGTTCCCCAAGGATTAGTGTTAGGTCCCATATTATTTAGTCTGTAAATTCATGATCTCCCGCAACAGTGTGAAGTGCAAATGTACTGTATGCCTATGGTACTGTTACACATGTGAGAACAGCAGAGTTAGAAAAGATTACACAGTGGCTGAAGCCATCGTGTCTTAGCCTGAATATTGTGCAAACGAACAGGATTTTCTTCTCTAAAACTAATGTTCATTCTCCCAATGTTATTATTTTTATTAACAGTGAAAGGATAGAAATAGTTACTGAGTTCAGTTAACTCGGCGTAATCCTGGACTCAAATCTTAGTTTTAAAAAACGTGTAAAGAAATGGGGAGGACGTTTAAATATAGCTTGGTACAGTTTAGACAAATTCGACGATGTCTCACTATTGATGCTGCTAAGGCTTTCATGCACGCTACAATCTTTTCTCATATGTCATACTGTTTGACATGTTGGGGTCATGCTGGTGAAACTGTGATTAAGCCCTTCAAATCCCAATATAAACAGATATTTGTGGGGGGGGGGATCCAAATCATTATCATCATGGTAGGATCTTAGACAAAAATGCTTTTTTGAGATTTTGAAATGCCTTTATGACAATTTTAGACATTTTTAATCAAAATTTGTGTACGGTGTATAACATTTTTAATGGTTTGGCTCCTTCTGTACTCTGAGATTTTGTTCATTTTCATTCTGAAAGCTCTGTGAGATCTACCAGATTATCATCCGTAAGTGATCGTGTCGTTCTTTTTCGTCATTCTGCGCTTGAATCATGGTCTTTTCCAGTGAAAGCTACTACTCATTGGAATGCCTTACCAGAGGCTATAAAAGGGTGTACATCTATTGGTCTTTTTAAATTGAGGCTCAAATATTATTTCAAATCGACTCAACTCTGCCAGGGAACTGCAGAGTTCAATGCATGAAATGGAAACATTTAACATTCATGTACATGGTCCCTTTTCAAATAAATAAATAAACTAAAGACGAATTTCGACTTTCATTTAGTTGTTAGACACAATATGACACCAAATATTGTTTGTTTTTGCTCCGTCGACGAAAATTGTTCCCAAAGAAGTCCCAGCTGGATAGTTTTGTTGTGTCGTGCAGTGTTGCCATGGTAACACGCAGGCCGAGTGACTGACTAACAGCCCGTAGTAAGTGTAGTAACCATTTCGGCGTAATGAACTATCGCTAGTCTTGAACTTTTCTGTAGCAAACAGGGACAAGTGGAGTGGTACACACAGTGAAATGGACCAGTGCTGTTGTACTATAATACACATGGCTGAGTGGACCGGAACTGGGTGTTGTATAACTTGTAATAATACCAACCATTTTTATTTGTTACAGGATGATGGTGGCTCCTGAACTGCAGTGTTTTCTCTCTATCAATGTTCTAAACAACAACCGACCATAATTTATTTTAGAAATGGACTCTGGGAACATTTTTAATTTTAATTGGATTCTTTCTGCAGAATCTGCGGTTATTACAGAGTTGGAATTTTAAGTAATATTTGCTGGGGTTTTTCTGTGTGTGTGTGTGTGTGTGTGTGTGTGCTAATTAAATTCTCCAAACTGTCTCCTAACAGGTACATGGCCCCTGAGGTCCTTGACGATTCAATAAATATGAAACATTTTGAGTCGTTCAAGCGAGCAGATATCTACGCCATGGGCTTAGTCTTCTGGGAAATTGCGAGCAGATGTTCGATTGGAGGTACTTCAGTTAAAATGACTGGTTTTTCATATTCGTGTTGAACTTTGGTAATGCATTAGATAGATTATGTTTCCCCTCTCTGTGCCTTTGATTTAGTTTTAGTAATACATGTTTAAGAGCATTTAATGAAGAGAGGATTCGACGCAATATTTAACATAAATATGCGAAACCCGGCCGGATTTCTACCGTAACCCATGACGACATAGTATTTTCTTTCTGTTCTTTTTTGCTGTTAATATACTTTATTGGAAGAAAATTTACATAATTATCAGCAAGACAGTAGGGAGTCATACACTTATATGTTAGTGAAATATGAAGAGTCCCGCACACTTTGGTCTTTGAACAGAGATTTTTAATTTTATTCCCTTTTCAGTTCTGTTCGAACACTTTTAAAAACTCCATCACTTGATACTAACTGTTGGTCAATAGACATTCTGCATCATGTTTTACGGAGTTCGGCTTTAATCATACACGTGATGTACCATGAAAATCTCACTCACTTTTAGCCACTTTTTCTTACCATAAAAAGCATTAATCCTATTGTTTTCATTTTTTTTCCCACACCTCCTTTGAGCGGTAGCAATCTAGAAGGAAATATTCAATTGTTTCTTCATGTTCGCATCCTGGCATTGTCTTAACAATACAACTCCATTTGTCTTAGAACCCTTAGAGTGAGTCTTCTAACAGCTACCAGCCAGGATGTGTGTCTAATACTTTCAGATGTTATTTTTACTTTATATATAATTTTTTGTTTGTTTGTTTGTTTACATTTTGTATGTTGATCTTTTTCCTAAATTCTATGGGTTTATCATACATTTGAACAATTATTAGCAAGTAAATGTTTTTTTAGTTATTAACTCAATAAACTTTTTTAAATTTATGACTAAAATCGGCGTACATAAATTTTTTGTACACCACCTGAGCGTTATTTTCTTTCTCCCACTCAGGCATTCATGAAGACTACCAGTTGCCGTATTACGATCTGGTGCAGTCAGATCCCTCAGTGGAGGAAATGAGGAAGGTGGTGTGTGAGCAGAAATTACGGCCCAACATTCCCAACAGATGGCAGAGCTGCGAGGTACGCCGTCAATCCTACATACTTACCAAGCATTGCCCTTTCTTCCACAGCGCGAGACGTGTTGCTGTGAGACACGTCTCTTCCACAATTACTAACAACCCTCATGGCTCTTGACATCGAAGAGGATGTCGCAGTGTTGAATCTGCAGTTCAGAGACGAGTGAAATTCCTAGATGTGTGTTTATTGCTGTTATCAGAGCCAAACGTTTGAATCAAACCGCATCCCCCAGGAGAGATTCGTGTGTGTGTGTGTGTGTGTGTGTGTGTTTTTATATCTGTTTGTTTGTGTGTGTGAGAGAGAGAGAGATAGTGAGACTGCAGCATTTTTAGCGCTCTCAAATTTCCTTCCTCTATCATTTGCCATCTATCAAGCCCACAGCAGCCATGTCCTCCACTGCACCTTTATTAGTGTCCTTTTTATTACACAGAAAAGAGACACAATTACATTAGGCCTAATTCACCATAATGCGATTCCGTAATCTAATCAGCGTCTGCTCGACCTCGATCTCGTTCAGGGTTTTTTTTTTTTTTTTTTTCCCCGAGAGCGTCAAATTGAGTAACGTGCCACGTTTGCTCTGCTTCCTAGACGAGTTTATTGTAAACCTGGCTGATCGCCTGCAGTGTTTGTGGAGTGCGATTTAGCGCATGACGTGTGCAGCGTTTGGTGGAGTAATGTAAGCAGATGGTGCATTCTGCCTGTGTTTACGACTCGGCCGCCTACACACACACACACACACACAGACACACATGCAGGTGTCTCAGCCATGGCTGTCTCAGGCTTGCTGGGACAGCGAAAGGGCTGAGATTACATTTACACACTCTTGCTTCACCAGGACTACCTTCTAAAATGGGAACACTGAAAACTCCAGTTTTTTAATGACCTCTCCAAGGAGCTCATTCTGAATTGACCAGTTTGTGCATTATGGCCAGGTGTTGCACCATGTCGAGACAAACAAGAAACTTTATTTCCCTGACATGGTGTAACATGGGTTACAATTGTATTTATTTATTTTAAAATTTATTTCCATTATGTTATGCGTGAAATGTGCTCAATTTCTAGGTGATTACAGTGGAAGCTTTCATGCAGAGATCACTGCCACCTCATGGGGTGTTTTAAGTTTATTATCTAAGGGGAAGGTTAAAGTAGTTTGAAAATAAAATAGCTATAAATTATGGCCTTTTCGTACAAAACATGATTATTATTATTATTATTATTATTATTATTATTATTATTATTATTATTATTATTATTATTTTACCTCTTAATATCAACATTAATACTGCCATGCGTGGAAACGTAGTATTTATTTGTTGATTTCATACGTTTCTTGATTTGTACAGTAAAACTGTCATCAACTAGAGACATTTAGACTTTTATTTACATCTGCAAACGTATCCACAAAGTGCCGGCGTGACTGCTGATTTTCATTCCAACCAAACAAGACCCACAGATAATAAGTCATTGAAGGCCAAGTTCAGATCATTAAACAGGCAGAATCAGGTGTCTCTCATGCTTGAACAAAAACCTAATGATAATGTGACAATTAACAGGATGTCAACCTGTAGGCAACAGCTGGACAGACAGACAGGGAGACAGACAGACAGATAGATAGCTTTATTAATCCCAGTGGAAATTCACAAATTGTTGCTCAGTGTGAATGAATGTGTCTGGTGCCCTGTGATGAACTTGTGTCTTATCCGATATGTATTCCTGCCATGTGCCCAGTGTTCCGGGGATGGGACTGAATAACAATGAAGAAATTAATAGTTAACCATAGAAGCTGCACTGAAACCTGGCCAGCGTTGTAACAGCCTTTTTACTTTCCGTGATGACTTATTGCACTCATTCGCTCATGATTTCAGGTAATCAGTAGAGTAGTGATATTCCTCAAGCAAGCCATGACATGGTTTCAAATGACCTGCCAGACTGTTGCAAATGAAGATGAACATATGAAGGATCAGAATTTGGCATCAACAGCATGAATCCATGGACCCGACCTGCCTTGGGGCATCGGTTCAGGCTGGTGGTGGTGGTGTAATGGTGTGGGGAATGTTTTCTTGGCACACTTTGGACCTGAGTATCATCTGAATGTCACAACCTGAGTCAACTTGAGCATTGTTGCTGAGCATGTGCATCCCTTTATGGCCACAATCTACCCATCCTCTAACGGCTCCTCCAGCATGATAATACACCATGTCACAAAGCACAAACCATCTCAAACTGGTTCCATGATCATGACAAAAAGTTTAGTGTACTTCCCAGTGTCGTTCCCAGTCATCAGATCTGAATCCAGTATAGCACCTTTGGGAGTTTTCACTGCAATTTGCGACAGGACACGTACACACACGGCAGTGCTCAACCGTATGACGGCAAACAAGAGAGTTCGGCTGCGTCCGAAACTGCGCACTTACCTACTATATAGTAGCGAGATACATGTATCTGAGATACTATATAGTAGGTAAATACACGGTTTGGGACGCAGCCCACGGCTTCAATCAGACATCTATTAGCACGTATAGCATGACAAATAATTAACTGCATTTGATGCTTTCATAAAATTAAAATTGAGACACTCAAAACTGGATACAGTATCATTATGAAGACCAACTGTAGGTCGATACGTGAAATTACGGCGCGACGGTGTGACGTGGGGACGTAATGACGTGTACTATTAATCGATCTATGTTCTATAACATGTAAAACAGGAACATGAAAGGAATATTCTAAAAGCAACTCATGTAAACACCTTAATCACAATATTGTCTTACTCAGAATAAGGTCCATAATTAGATTATTGTCCATGTAAACGTACTGATTGTGATGCAGATTCAGCATATATGCATGTCAGATGATTTATAGAGCATTTCAGACCAAACCAAGCCCTGAAGTCCAAGGAAAACACTATATAAAACCACCACTAAAGCTTTGAATCTTCCCAGGAGCACAGTTGACTCTTCCTAGAGCAGGTCTCCCGACCAAACTCAGTAAAACTCTCTGTCTATGCTCCTTCACTTTGGAACTCTCTTCCTCCTGAACTCAGGGAAGCCAAGACTCTTGGCACCTTTAAAACTCAACTGAGAACATACTATTTCAAACTTGCGTTTGACTGCTAGTGTCTCTTTATTATTGTTCCATCAATTTCAATTATGTTGTTTTAGCTCTTTTTTTCACTTCTTTTTCACTTCTATTGTTTGTACTGTTCTCTGTTTATTGTTATATGTTTACTGTTCATTCATGTACAGCGCTTTGAGAAGCTACTTTTAAAGGCGCTTTATAAAATAAAGACTTATTATTATTATTAGTAAAAAGGCTAGAAAGGCCTTAACCAGCGATATTACCTGGACCTACTGGCTTCAGAAGTCCTCCACGGTGATGGGAGAATCTACTAGAAGAGCTGAACTTTTTTGAGCTGAACTCCAAGCACTATGTCTGGCAAAAACCAGCTACTGCTCATTAACCTGCTAATACCAACTCTACAGAGAAGCATGGTGGTGCCAGCATTATGCAATGTGGATACTTCTCAGTGTCAGGGTTAGAATTGGGGCAAGGAAGATTGCAATCAAATACAGAGAGGTCCTTGATGAAAACCTGTTCCTGAGTGTACGTCTCAGGTTCACTTTTCAGGATGACAGAAATCCAAAGCATACAGCCAAGACAACACTGAGACAAGTCTCTGAATGTCCTTGAGTGGCCCAGCAATAGCTTAGACTTAAACCCTTGTGAGAACATCTATGAAGAGAAGTGAAGCTCAGAGACACTACCCATCTAATCTTATCGAGCTTATCTGCCAGAGACAAAGTATGAGAGAAATAACACAAACCCAGAAGAGACTTACCCTAGAAGAGTTAAAGAGTTCGTTATTATGGCCAAAAAATGTAATTTACACCATTTTAAAATGAGCTGTATTCAGAATGTAACTGATACCAATACATGTATGAATAGGTGGCATGCTATTCACGTTGGGGCAGCTGTGTCTCAGGTGATAGAGCGAGTTGTCCACTAATCGTAGGGTTGGCGGTTTGATTCCCGGCCCACATGACTCCACATGCTGAAGTGTCCTTGGGCAAGACACTGAACCCCAGGTTGCCCTTGATGGCAAGTTATCACCTTGCATGTCAGCTCTGCTACCATTGGTGTGAGTGTGTGTGTGAATGGGTGAATGAGAAAAGAAAAAGCGCTTTGTCGAACCGCTAAGGTTAAAAAAAGTGCTATATAAGTGCAGACCATTTACCATGTTGGGGTTTGTTTGTTTTTAAGGAAGATTATCAGAAATCTTCACAGAACATCTGGTTGAGACTGGAGGTGTGCCTTTGGGATCGCATGAAGCAGGAGGTTTTTACTTTCCTGCACGTATGAACACTTGAATTTCATCGGGCAAAGGAAGATGTATTTATAGTGCCCTAGTAACTACCTGGACAGTGCTGTGATGGTTTAAATTAGGCTACTAGTTGTTTTTATTTGGGGAAATAGAACCAGCTAAATTTGTTAGAAAATATCATGGGCAGGTGCAAACAAAAATAACCCCGTGAGTGGGAATTAAAATTGTTTATTTATTTATTTTTAGCAGAATTCACAGACCATGCTGATAGTGCTGGCACTTCTACAGTACCTAGTGTTTCCAGCAACATATTAGTAGAATTCGTATTTCATTCCAAAGAAAGACTGCTGACTTAGGCCACTTGAATCTGAATCCGAAGTCCTGGTCACACAGGTACGCCCACAGAGGTGCATTTCCCTCTTTCCATTTAACTGTATAATGGCATTATTATTATTATTATAATGTTTTATTAAGCTCATATTAATCTATGAGGATGGAAACAGATTGGGATCTTTTGCGATATCCACAGGCAAAGTGAATATAAGAAGAGATGACACTCCGTTCCTGCCTGCAGTAACATCTGAGCTCAAATAAATTATAAATGTTGTTGATAGGAAGTGTGAGTGAGGCGATCACATGCCTGTAGCGTAGGTACAGAACTCACCGAATCAATAGAGATTTCTTTGTGCAGTTTGGTAGTCGGCTCAAAACAGCAGAAGGGTTCACTGCAAACGTGCGCTTCGTTCTAACGTCATGGCACACAACAGAAGGATTCCACAGCGCGTTATACAACAGCACGTCAAACATGTCGGGCTGAATATGTCGAGCAAAATCTGTGAAAATATGACCCAGAGGAGGAGAGACTGCGTAGTGCAAGGACGAACATGGAGAGCATACTGAATGTAAATTAGCAGTTTTAATCTGTAGTCTTTATTCCTGTAGGTTTAATGGACAACACACAGAACTGATAAAGAATCTCATCATTTTGACTTCCTCTTATCAAGTGCATTTCAGATTCCTGCTGGCAGACCTGACACGTTAGTGTGTGCTGGTCTAGATGTCAAATACCAGCAGGAGCAAGTAGGATATGTGTGACCCCTCCAATGTAATAAGACAATAAGCAATAAGACTGCTTTCATAAAACAAATTATTCACACCGACACGTTTCTTTCACAGCTACCAAATATTTTGCACAACACGAAAAATCTCATTAGCCTTGTTTGGCTTCAGACACAACCTAAGGGCAACAGCAAATTGATAATTATCAAGCTTTTAGCCACCCAAGGAGATGAAATAAATAAGCACAATTAAGGCAAATTGAATTATTTCGATCCTATTCAAAAAAGGGAGATGCAAACTTTTAACTAATACGTGTAGTGGTGTGGGACAAGCCATGAAACGTCACTTCGGCTGAATTTCTGACAAACACCCACAAATGGGCGACTGTGGATCAGGTGGTAGAGCGGGTTGTCCACTAATCGTAGGGTTGGCGGTTTGATTCCCGGCCCACATGACTCCACATGCTGAAGTGTCCTTGGGCAAGACACTGAACCGTAAGTTGCCCCTGATGGAAACTTAGCGCCTTGCATGGCAGCTCTGCTACCATTGTTGTGTGTGTGTGTGTGTGTGTGTGAATGGGTGAATGAGACACAGTGTAAAGCGCTTTGGATAAAAGCACTATATAAGTGCAGAATATTTACCAGATACAAATGGTTAAAAAAAAGAATAAAAAAATAAGTAAGATTTTGACTATATGAACTTCTGCCAATAATGAACTCTGAAACCTCTACTTTAAGGAAACAATGTGGAAATGTTTAATAATGGGTTAGTTTCTTTGTTTTGATCTAGTTGTTGGATTGTGCTGTAGAGAAACATACATAAGCCGATTCAATTCGGTTTGTTCAAACGTTTAAGCGGCTTAATAAAAATATATTAATGACATGAAATTTAACCAACAGAACAGAAGGATTTAATCAGCCATTATTTCCCCAGTGATCCTAGGAGATCAGTTGAGTGAAAAGCAAACGATGAGACTCGTGTTTAAATGCCATGAGTGATTTCTACCTCAGGTGATGAGACGGATAATTAGTCTCATAACGCCCACATAAGTTTCCTGTTGCAAACTGAGAATTCTTTAAAACAATTGGCAGTAATGTTTTTTTTTTAATTGTAAGTTAATCTACTTACTGCACGCTTGCCTCGCACCTCCGGGGTCGGGGGTTCGAATCCTGCCTTCGCCTTGCATGCATGGAGTTTCATGTTCTCCCCGTGCTTCAGGGGCTTCCTCCGGGTACTCCGCTTTCCTCCCCATTCCAAAGACATGCGTTGCAGTCTGATTGGCATCTCTAAATTTTCCATAGTGTGTCCCCTCATCCAAGGTGTCCCCTGCTCTATCCCCTTAGCTCGCTGAGAGAGGCTCCAGGCTCCCCTGCGACCCTCTGTCGGATAAGCAGTAGAGAAACTGGACAGCTGGATGTGGAGGTTGGCTCAGTGTCCTTCAGTGGAATTGGAAATGAAATTTTAAAACGCTAGAACTTCACATGTGGTCGAGATACATGCATCATTTCAATTCAGGAACACTTAATATAATGGAACATTTGATCAGCCTGCTACAAGTATCATTATGAGTTTTTTTAATTATTAATATCGTAGCGTACACTATTGGCTATTTTTGTGATAATGAAGGAGCTTTCACTTTTTTGTTCTAAGGGTGTGCAAACTTTTGCACCTGACTATAACAGGATTTTATTCCTATAAATATATATTTTTTCCCCCCATTTATTCCTGAACTTGTGAGAAAGACTCATGTTTGCTGACTGTCTGTTCCTATGAGCCTCACCGGATGTTTCTGTGTCTCACTGCGTTCAGGCTCTGAGGGTGATGGCGAAGATCATGCGAGAATGCTGGTACGCCAACGGAGCTGCTCGCCTCACCGCCCTGCGCATCAAGAAGACGCTCTCTCAGCTCAGCCAGCAGGAGGGGATTAAAATGTAGGCTTGTGCTCCAGGAGAGTTACACACCGTGGCATATTATTATTTTTTTTTGTTTGTTGTTTTGTTTTTTTCTTCAAATATCTGTTCATTATATATCTGGTTATGCTCATTCTTCTGATTATCCATGATTATCGCATTACGACTTTTCCCGTCCTCCGTGCGTGAGAGAGAGAACGAGAGGGAGGACATGAGCACTAAGCATGAAGGCTTGTTTGGATTTTTTTCTTTAGCTTTGAATGAGTGACTTTAGCTAGTGAAGGTCATTTAATGGTCAGGTACTTAATTTTTTTTCCTGTTAGCCTGGGAGAAATGAGATTTGCTGGAGACATATCTCTCTAGGGAATTTGCACCTTGTGTTTTCTCTCTTTCCTCAATACTTTGTTTTTTTTTTTTTTTAACTTATTTTTTATTTTATTTTTTTTCCAACAAACTGGACATGACCTCATTCAGTCTTGGCAAACATGCTGCAACATATGCAATATAGAGAAATCCTATCCTATATTTTATATCTTAATGTGTTCTGTTACTACGGCAACAGTTACAACAGCTTCAACAGCTACAATGGCATCCGTGCCCTCCAAGCCAGGTGTTACCGGAAAGTGCCACTGCTTTAAACCAACGTTCCCTCATGCCGTGGCTCGGCCCCTTTACCTTTCGCTGTCCGTCTAAAACGAAAGAAAGAACGCAAGAACGAGCGTCGCAGGCTTGCGGTCGAGTCCATCGTTATTATGCACACGCAGCGAACGTTAGCAAGGGGCCACCACACACAACTTGCTGGTGCCATTTCTTCAGTTTTACATCATCTTTATCCGTTTCGTCATCATCTTCAGTGCAGCACAGAGGGACGTTTCAGCTCAGACCTCAGTTCATCTCCAGTAAAGCTGATCACCGGTCCGTGTTGCTGAACTCCAGCCGTGGGTTAGCTGGCGCGTGTTCGCTCCTCCTTAACACAACGATCTGGAAAGAGGATTCTCCGAGACCTAATGCGGCCACCCCGGCCTCTTTTCTCACCCCACCCAATGCACTCTGTTTTGTTCCTAACTGACACACGGATCAGGATAAACTGAGCTACTCTCACAGACTGGCACTTAATGCAGAAGACTGGAAGAAAATGTAAAAAAAAAAAAAAAAACAAAGAGGAAGAAGATGAAAAAATAAAAAAAGAACCTATGAGCAGAATGACTAAATAAAAACTCTTTGCAGTGTTTGAAGTTGAACACATCAGCATTACGCAAGTTGCCGTGTAAAAAAAAATGTCTTTCCTATGGTACTCTCGGTTTTCAGTGTTGCAAAGATGATGGGGTATATTCATTTATCTATATAGCAAATAGATCTTTACTAAGCCATAGACTTTCCAACATCTTATGGCGACCTTTTTTTTGTGTGTGTCTCTTTCTGTGTGTGTGTGGGTGTGTGTGGGTGTGTGTAGAATGTAACTTGTAAGAAAAATCCTTTTGACTGCTTCAGATCTCCATTGAGCAAGCCTTAAGGGACCAATAGCATTGGATGTTCCTATTCAAACAAAGCAAAAAAAAAAGAAACAAAGTGATGTTTGAAATAACTGTGCTTAAACAGTCGGGTTAATATTCTGTATGATGGAAGGATTAAATGTAGCAGCAAATCTAGTTTTGTTTGTTATATCTGTAGAAGGACATCCTTTTTGCCACGCAAATAAACTTTTCCGTCAGAAAGGCAAACGACTGAAAAGAATTATTTTCCTATAACAGCACGTCCTGGTGGGTTTCATTCCTCTTTCATCCATAGCAATTTGCCACGATTTGAATTTTTTTATTGTAATCATACTTTTTATCCGTTTATAGTTACATTTTTATGTTACAAGTTAGTTTGTGTTAATCGTACAAAAAAATATACAACAACAACAACAACAACCGGAAAGCCCTCAGTCTGAAGACAGTCTTGTGACAGCTTTACCTCTGACTTCTGATACCGGAGTATTCCTTTCACAAATGCTAAATAAACACAGAAAACTTCACTATGATTGTTTAAAAAAAAAATCCATTTATGTGGCGCCTCGACCATACAAGTCACCGTATAGAAACGATAAGATATTGGGACAATTATGTTAAGTTTATCGCCAGGATTGCTATCTGAGTTGCTGTTATAGAAAATAACTCAATACCTTCTGAGCAGGATTGTACGGAAGCCCTAAGATACCACGCATTATTATTATTATTATTATTATTATTATCTTTCTCGTTTTCTCATGAGCATGACATAAAAAAAAGGCTGTTCTTGCACGACGGAATTTCATCGTGAGAAATCTCAAGCCTTGTGAATGGGACTGGCGTCGCATGAAGCTTCTCAAGTATCGGACACTAATGTGGAAGTTGTCCATACATGGAGCGGTTTCAGCTTGAGTCCCTGATCACAGTAAAAACTCATTTGTTCATCCATTATTATTAGTTGTGGGATTGCGCTAAACCTTTGCAGCCTCTAGAACACTAAAAAAACATGTTATGTCGAGGTCATGATCATAAGAAAGAAAAGGACATAATGCTTGGCCTCTTAATGCGTCTGTGCTATAATCCACATGATAAAATGTATTGTTTGGATTATTGAGGAATGTTAGCTTTCTCTAAAGCATTCATTTTCTAAGACTACAGTGCTGGTTGAAGCATGATAGTACTTAGCATGCTCATCATGTTTTGTCTGTTTTATTTGTCTGGTGGGTTGTTGTTGTCTAGACCCCCCCCCCACTTTAGAGTGAACACCCAGTGGCTAAGATGACCTCTGCATAGCATGGCATGTTTATAGTGCATTCCTGTACTGTGATTGTACTGATTATATACAAACTTTTATAGCCTTCAGCCAAAACATGGGTGGTGGGGGATAGAAACACTCCTGTATTAGACACAACACCCTGTGCATGTTTATTAGTGTGGCAAACGGATGTTAATCTGTGTCGCTTCTTTTCACTGGTCAGAAATTTGGATTGATTGTGTTTTAAGGCAACTTTGCTGCATGTTCGGCCTCTGTACAGGAGCAAAAAATAGGATTTCAGTTCTCACAGTGATTGGTCATTTAGTTAGCAAAATTTCAGTAAAAAAACTTTTTCTGATTGAGGCCTATTCCTGAAATCTTTTGGATTCTACAGCGGTTGTAAAAAAAAAAAGAAAATTAAAAATTCCATTTTCAAATTCAAAAAATTCTTTTGCCAGTTAGTATGTGCAAAAAAAAATTATTTTCACGCACACACACACACACACACACACACACACACACACACACACACACACACACGTGTGTGTGTGTGTGTGTGTGTGTGTGTGTGTATGTATATAAAAATATTTACATTCTTCTCTCTTCAGGTTTTGCTCAATTTGTTCCTTTGCACATGTGGAGTGTTTTCACACCAGATACATATGAAATATTAATTAACTCGTTTTAGATAAAGGTACGAGAGACCATATTCAGGGTTTTTTTTTTATTCTTATTTCTTGTATTTTTAGTTAGAGGACACAGACTTCTCTTTTCTGCTCCAGTACAGTGATCTATCACTTCTGTCCCCCCCAAAATCCCCGTTATATGCTGAGACACGTCCTGAGTGGAGTAAATGTATGATGAAAGAAGTGTGTATAAATATGTACATTGTAAATAAGTATCTAAGTGTATATAACTTGTCTGTTAGCTTGGTGGCCCTGTGGCACGTACAATTGGTCAAGAAAAATTGGACAGCTGAATACGTTAAAGTGAACCCAGTATGGTCAAGGATCGAGCACATCCCCTCCAGAAGGTATTATAGAGTCTCAAAGGGAAGAAAATGAGATTTTGGTCATTTATTATTGCTGAGGTCCATCGAAGGCGAGCGTAATCATACTTTTTGGGAAATTTATTTCATCGTGCCACTGCAGACGTTACTGGGCCAACTTGCATTTTCTTTCGTCCGACACATTTCTGTCTTAAATCACCAGCAGCCTTTTTTCTTTACGGATTCTGCAGTGACCTATTTAGATGCGAAAACATGCATATCCAGGTATTTCTTCACAGTGACATGCAGGTATCCTCCTGGCCTTGACGGGTCAAACCACACCAGCTATGACTTTTAACAGGAAATCCATACCGCTGCACCTCTAGTTCCATGCGTGCGGGTGAGAGCGAGAGGACTCTCTCTATAACACTCACCCCCTCACTGTGTACCATTTTGTAGCTGGGGGATTTTTCATACGTTTAACGTCGTAGTATGTACAGTAGGAAAGCGTGGGCTGTTGGGACAGGCTCCTCAACCTCTCTCCCGCTCTTTTGCTCTCGATGTCACTTACTTCTGTGCCTCCAAACCCATCTGCAACCTCGAACACGTGCGAGGATACACTCATCCCGGGTGATTTTAAGCCGCAGTGTTTTCATTAGGGGTCCTGTTATGTGGCCCAGACTCCTGCACGACCGTTTGCTGATAAATTGCTGCGCGTTTGCTTTTTATGGTGCATTATTTTGGTGCAAGTTTTATTATGCAGCTTTTTCATACAACCATGCACAAATATTTGCACAAAAGACTAACTCAGTTTAATTCACGCCTTTTCTTTTTTTCTTTTAAAGTTGAATAATTCTGGAAAGGTAAATGTCTGTTCTGAATGCAGCAGACGTGAACGTAAACTTTAAACTCGACATTCCAACCAATTGGTGTGCCAACAATTAGAGCACGACTCGCTGAGCAAGAAAGGTCACTCATATGCCGAAGAGGGCGTACAGACGGGTTAGTGAGTTATGCAAATGTGTACGGCGACACAGTCCTCAGGCTTTCTACTGGCAATTGCCAAGTTATTTATTACAGTTTGATTCTTTATCTATGCCAACATCCGGACACTGTGAGAAAGATCCTGGAGGGACGGTGGCCCGGTATCACCAAAAATCACGTGAGTAGGTCATGAAACAGTGGAGCTGATTTGATTTAAAGGAAATGGATCGGCACAGAGAAAGCAGGAGTCTGGGTCATTAAAGGACTGCGGAGCCAGCCAAGGTGCTTTTTCATTCTGTGTGTGTGTGTGTGTGTGTGTGTGTGTGTGCGTGTGTGCGTGCGTGCGTGTGTGTGTGTTTGTACATTATGGAAAGGCAGAAGAAAGCTTTATCAAGTTTTATTTGGTGCCTAAGTTTGACTATATTGTGTTTTGTATTCCATGTAGAATGATGCACTGCATGTGACTGATTTCTTATGTTTGCATCATTTTGGTTTTTAAGGAAATTCTTAAAAGAAGAAAAAAAATTAAAGGTTTAAAGGCTTAATTAGTTTTAAAACAAAAAAAGGTCAGAAAGTAATCCAGAGGAAAAAAAATACCTCCTTCAAAGACCAATGTATTTTTACCTCAGTGTGTGTGTGTGTGTGTGTGTGTGTGTGTGTGTGTGTGTGTGTGTATATATATTTGTTTACTTCAAGTTTGCAAATTTGTTTCTATGAAATGCTAAATTGAAGAATTCACATTTTGTCTGGTACTTTTACGTGGCATTGTGTTGTTCTTAATTGTGTCTAAATTAACTGTTCTTTTTTTTGTTGTTGTTTTTTTTTTTTAAACCATCATCTTTATTTTATTTCTTGTTCTGTTCTGTTCCTTAGTTCTTAAGTGCTTTATCAGACCATGTATTTTAATGCCTCTTTCTAAATTGTGTCGAAAATGCATTATGGGCCTTTTTGTAAAAAAAAAAAATAAATAAAAAAGTCTGAGCTGGTCAGAAGAGATTGGTGGCAGAGAGAGCTCTCATAAAGGCTTTGTGGCCCACTTGATTTTTAAAGCATTATTTATAGACTTTTTTATAGCGTGTACAGAAGTACAAACGAACAACATAGGAACGTAGGGGAGTGACGCTGATGTGCCATTCTAACATAGTGGACTAGTAGTGGGTGTGCATAAATAAATAAATAAAATTTCATAATGTTGTCTTTGTGTTTTTGTAGTTTGTTGAAATTGCACAAACACCTGTCTTGGATGAAAGGAATGATGCAAAAATGATGGCCTTGTTTTAAAAAAAAGTCCTTTATCCTGGTGTACGAGTGTCTATAGGCAATATTTCACTTTTATTCATTCCTGTGGCACAGACTCAGATAGTTTTTGCAGATAGTTTAGCTTGCCTGAAATGTATAAAGATGTCCAGACTTCATACTGTTCATACAAACAGTACAAATTGTCTCATAGAGAGAAAGCAGTAACATTCATGCATTTCCCCCGCACAACTCCAGGGCCTTGTGATTCGTCTGGGTGCGGACTGGCTATGGGGTCGTCCATATATTACGTCACCGGGGGGGTTGAAGGGTATGATGACATCTGATGATGACGGGGGGGTTGTTCAAGGACGTGATTACGTCATCAATGTATTTGCATCTTCCCCGTGTTTAATGTCTCCACTGTCACGTTCATCATTTACTTATTTACTTACTGAAGTATTTGCAAATTGCCAAAATAACAAACAAACAAACAGAAATACTGACGTCGTATTATACGCCACAGGATGTGCGTGAGATGTCAGTATATCTGTGGTATTGTAACAAAGTACAGAATATTAGGAGATAATTCCCGACCACACATGGCAGCCCCAGACCCCCTAAAAGTAAAAGTAAAAAAGTAA
>JAFFST010054302.1:346635-359302 GCA_022414735.1 Noturus placidus
AATGTAAACATTCCTGGGTGGGGTAGGGGGGGCTGTTATCAGGGTAAAAGATGTTGATTCTGTACTGATATATTTTGTTGTACTCTGAAAAGTGTATGAGAATCAATAAAAATTGTTATATATATATATAAAAAAAAAAGATCATAGAAGAAAGTGAAGTTTGACGAAGAAATAAGTACAAAGACCAGCTGCTTATTGTACTTTTGTGCATGGTTATGAGATTTCTTATGATCTTATATTTTATTATATTAAAAAAAAACACTATAAATGGTCAAGGTCAGAAATGAATTTCAGGTGCTGGAGGACTGACGAGATTAGATAGAAGTGGAACCAATTTGATTGTGAATTTTCCCTGTAACAATTTTAACAGCAAAGATAATGAGTTAGTTAGTTGCTAAGGTGCTTGTTGACAGCACATCTGTTGGGTTCATGAGTTCTCACCAGTGCTTATTCTATGATTGTTCTGTTTACAAAACTCTTTAGTTTTTATTCATTGAGCGTAATACATAAGAAATGTTTCTTGTCTCACTTAATTTTTAAGCTGTAGACCAATCAATGGCACTAATCTGGATTCTTCACAGGCTGGCTCATTTATCTAATTGCACAGGAAAGGCAAAATCAATATCACCGTATTTTAAGAGTTTCTAATATATTTGAAGTCACATACAGATGTAATTAAAATTAAAGCTGCAAGCAGCGTTTAACAGGACCAAGCAATGAATGCGCAGGAAGTGCAATGCAGAGCCTGAAGAACACGAAATAGAATATGTCATAAACTGTGATCTGAGCTTCATCTAAGTCAAGGGTATTGACAAATATAATGTGTCCAAAATAATAACACAAAATACATTCTGATCCTTCATGTCTTTATTGAACACACTCATTCAACATTCGGAATGGCAGTAGAAAAAGTAAGTGTACCCTTAGATTTAATAACTGATTTGGCAGCAATAACCTCAACCAGGCACTTCCTGTAGCTGTGGATCAGACCTGCACATCGGTCAGGAGGAATTTTAGCCCATTCCTGGCAGAACTGCGTTAGCTTGGTCATATTCTTTGGACGTCTCGTGTGTCATGTGTCCTTCAAGTCATTCCATAGCATCTCTATTGGGTTGAGGTCTGGGCTCTGACTCTGCCACTCCAAAATGTGGATTTTGTTTTTCTGAAGCCATTCTGTTGTGGACTTGCTCAGGTGTTTTGGTCGTTGTTCTGTTGCATCACCCAACTTCTACATAGTTTCAGCTGATGTACAGATATTCTCACTTTATCCTGAAGAATTGTCTGATATACCATGGAATTCATCTTTCCCTCAATGATTGCAAGCTGGCCCGGCCCTGATGCAGCAATAAAAGCCCAAATCATGTTGCCTCCACCATACTTTACGGTTGGGATGATGTTTTCATGACGATATGCCGTGCCCTTTCTACGTCAGATGTAGTGATGTGTGGTTTTTCCAAATAGTTGAATCTTGGTTTCATAAGTCCACAAAACATTTTGCCAATACCGCTGTGGAGTGACAATGTGCTCTTCTGCAAACTTCAGGTATGTAGCATTGTTCTTTTTAGTATGCAGTGGCTTCCTTTGTGGTGTCCTGCTGTAGAGACCCTGCTTGTTCAATGTTTTACGTATTGTAGACTCATGAACAGAGATGTTCCACAGTTGCAATGATGTCTCCAAATATTTGGCTGTCATACGGGGTTGTTGTGCTCTTGGTGTCATTTTGACTGGGCGCCCACTTCTTGGTAGAGTAGCAACAGTTACTTAGAAAGGTTTTTCATTAAAAATTTTTTTATTATTATTAATTTTTTTTAAACAAAAAAATCTTATATCTCTAGAACACTAGTGGGCGCTGTGTTCAGATTTCTCAGCTACACAGAGGACATACTATGAATGATCCCTACCAATTTTTGTGCTAATATGTCAAATATTTAAAAAGATATTACAATATATGTCAAATTTCAAAATGGCAGACCGGTGTGTCATCCGATCCTGGCAAAATTGGTATCCCATGACCCAATTAATCAGTAGACACCAAGATAATTTTCTGATAAACTATTCAAAAGTTATAAGCAAAAACAATATATATTTTTTTTTCAAATATCATGACCTGCAGGTGGCACTGTTTTCAAATTTGGGTTGGATCCTCAGATCATGCTGCTGATGAAGTGTACCACGTTTTGTTATGATTGATCAAAGAATGTCCAAGATACAGCCTCTGATCCAATTTTGGGTCAACATCGTTAAATTTGAGACATCATAACTTTTGAAGAAATATGAATATCAAAATTATATTATATATTATATATGTGGCTCTGTCCACTGATCTTCTGTGCCAATATTGGTAAATGAGCAGTAGTGAAAAAAACTGAATACTGTACATTGAAACATGGTGACTACCGTAGTGGGTGGAGTCTTACATTTACATTTACATTTATTCATTTAGCAGACGCTTTTATCCAAAGCGACTTACAAGTGAGACACACTCACACACCAATGGTAGCAGAGCTGCATGCAAGGTGCTAGCTTGCCATCGGGGGCAACTTAGGGTTCGGTGTCTTGCCCAAGGACACTTCGGCATGGGATCACCCGGGCCGGGATTCGAACCACCAACCCTACGATTAGTGGATTAGTGGACAACCCGCTCTACCGACTGAGCCACAGCCGGAGTCTTAATATAATATCTGCATTGTGATCAAAATTAGGAGAGTAATCTGAGAAACTACATTGCTTTTCTCTAGGACAAAGTGTTCAACTATTAAAACCATTTGTAAAGAGACATTTTGAACTACTGATGGCGCTATAGAGTTGGTGCTAGAGACCCCATAATTAGTCCATATTCATGGTCATGTCTATGACAGTGCCAAATTTAATAATTGTCCTACTTACGATTCATAGGCTGCCATAGACTCTCAGTGGAGAAGAAGAAGAAGCAGCATAATAATAAGAAGGAGAAAAAAACTAACTGATACAATAGGTGCCTACGCACATTCTGCTTGACCCCTAAAGGGATTACATTTGCAAATTTATCAGAAATCAAAAACTGAAATATCTCATTTAGATAATTATTTAGACCCTTGACTAAGGCACTCCAAAGTGATCCACACCTGAGTAAAAGGTATATGGTAGATGCTTAAAGGAATCTGACAGTACAAGGAAAAAGACTCACTATGAGACACTGAACCCCAAGCACTATGTCTTACAAAAATCAGGTACTGATCATCAATTGATAACACCATTCCTATGCTGAAGGACGATGGTGGCAGCATCATGCTGTTTGGGTGCAGCAGCATGGACAGGAATGATAGGATGATAACCTGCTCCCCAGTGTACATGACCTAAGACTGGGGAGAAGGTTCACTTTTTAGCAAGACAACAATCTGAAGCATTCATCTAGAATGGCCCAGCCATAGCCCAGTCTCTGAATGTCCTTGCGTGGCCCAGCCATAGCACAGAACCCCAAGAACATCTGTAGAGAGACCTGTTGATGGCAGTTTATTGATGCTTTCCATCCAATCGGATTGAGTTTGAGTGGATCTGCAAGTATTAATGGGATAAACTGCTCAAATCCAGGAGTGCAAAGCTTGTAAAGACTATATATTAACCCATTATAAATATAACCCATTTTTTACTAAATCTATAACAAAATGTCCAAAAACTGATCTTATCTGAATACTTAGAACCCATCAGTGACGTATGGTTGTTTTTTGTTTTTTTAAACAGAGAAAGCACTTACATCTGTTGCTGAAGTGTATATATCTCTGTATGTTAATTCTCAATCTCTCCTCATACGTAAGAGCATCAAAAGACTTTTCCTAAATCTGGTCAACAAAATTAGTAGTGCTTTCCAGCTAAACGGCTAACAAGCTAGTTATGATTAATGATCAAATAATCAAACACAACATTATACTTGCAAATAATTTACAATATTTACAGTTACTATAATAAAATATGGTAATGGATTCAGTTACTGATCGACTGCTGAAGCTCTGAGCACTCTGCAAGTCTGGTATTGATACTGTATGTTGAAATTGGAGCTGTCAGTCATTTTCATTACCATTCCACTGACTGCCAGTTTGTTACAAGGTTCAATCCCTTTGAGAAATCTCCCAATCATCATATGAAGAAGACGTGCATGCGAAGAGCACATTGTTCCATAAACACTGAGATATCTTTTTCTAGGCAAAATCCACCCACTCACACTCCCATTCACCCCGACAGAAGCCGTGCGTCCTGGCGGGACCCAAAATTATGTATTAAAGCATTTTGTCCAATGAGTGTTAATCTTTGCTCCCATTAAAGCATTGTATTTTAATCTGCTGAGAATGGAGGGGGTTTTGGGGGCGTCACAGGAGATTTTCACACAGGCTGTGCTGTCTACTGAAAACAGTTTGTGTTAAATGAGAAAACAGCATGACATTGCAGTGAGATATTTGATCATTTGATTCGCTAAAATATTGAATTTCACCCAGAGTAATGAATAATAAAGACCCAGTCCTACATTTAACATAGAAAAATTAATTGCTGCATTTTTTAGGAAATTTTGAGGGAGGCAGGGCTTCCCATTGCCTCCGGCACACACTGTGTCCTGTAACTACAAACTGTAATGCAACTAAAATGTAAATATTGCTGATGTTTCTAGTGTTACTGATGGATTAGTATAGTGTAATCCAACTATTACAATAGAATCCACAGCTTTCCTTTAATTATTTAATAGGTTCTTTATTACAATTGACTGAACCGATCAGTACATATTTCAAATTGTCTTACTCTGTGGTTATTTTCTTAAAACAACTTGTTTATGATGTAACAATAGGAGTGACAGTTCAGGAACGATTTCCTGTCACAATCGTCCGGAACGGTTCACAGCCACGCCACAAGAGGGCACCCTCCCCTGAATTCTAGCACTTCCACAGTTTGCCTCAGTCACTTCCTGTACACTCTTTATATAAAGCACATGGTCACACTGTATCTCTGTATACCTTGTACCTGGTTTGCGATGTATCTCTATGGGGTTAGAATTGTTTCATAATTCCACATAAATAGATTACAATCCACAAGGAAATTGAGTGAGGATTACAAAAAGAAAAGAAAACAAGCAAATTATGGGTCATAAATGCTCAATTTAATGAAATATGTGTTTTCACCAGTGTTTCCTGCATCACTACTGAATTCACGGCGAAACCCGAGTTGTGATTTTACAGTAAATTGAGTGTGGTGAGATTAAAAGACTGTGTATCGGGAAACGATGGTATTGGCAAGACAATGTTATCTTCACAGGCAGCCTGCCACAACAGCACAACCAGTGTCATCCAATTCACGGGTTAATGATACCATTGTCTAAAAAAACCGTGCTAAAAGACTCAGGAACCTTAGGATGGCCGGTTTGAATCAGTCTAATGAATCCTTATGAATCATTTAATGTATCATTACTAATCCATCAGACAATCTGAGGTTATTCTAATTCCTGTGCATGACCTTGGACTGTCTAATGTATCTGATCTTTGGATTGTCTAGTATATTGTCAATAAACCTCCTGCAAATGGATCCTCCCAAATTCACTGGGTCAGTTATGTTACAGAAGGCTTTGTCTCACAATGTGAATCCATCACGGGTACACAACCTTCAAGAATCAAGGTACAAGCGATATCAAATCTCTCCATCATGGAAGAACTGTAAGAAGGATTCACAGCCTTTACCACTGCTACAGCCGGATATGATTGTAGGTAACCCTGTTCACCTCATAATCCGAGTAAATCAGTTCTCGCCTCGTATTGCTCAACCTGACAAATATGATGATTATTTTGGTAAATGCAAGGGAATTCTGATGCAACGCTCTATTTTATTTGCAAGTTCTACATCTGTCTATCATAGAGACGTCGATAAAATTCAACTGATGCTATCCATGCAAACCGGATGAGCGCTGACATGGGCCACCGCTATGTTCAACCAAGGGGAAAGGGACATTTCTGGACATTTCATTGAGTGACAACCAATGGCTTAAGGACATCCAGCATAACCAGGTGAGCCACCACTTTACACCCATGATAGAGAACAAGAAAATATCTATTTTTGTATGTTTATTCTGGTGTTCACAATCCCAATACTTTCAAGTGTTCAGAGATTCTGGTGCAGATGGAAACTTTTTGGATGAAGAAATCGCCTCAATGTTGAAAAGATCTCTTGTCTCATGGACAGATCAAAACTAGGGCCAAGAAAACTAACCAAGTGTACTATCCCACTACAAGTGTGCACTAGAGTCGTGCAAAATAAACTATTTTCTTCATGGTCACAAAATTGATCTAGAATGACACCATTTTAGGATCATCGTGGCTCATCACATGTGACTCAAACATTTTCTGGAAGGAATGTGAGATTCTTTCATGGGGTTTAAAGTGTTTTACTTCCTGTCTCCCTTTTCCCGGTCACATAAACCAGATTGATTGCTCTGAAGTACAAATCTATGTACAAGGCTATGGAGAAGCATATCCAGAAGGTCCTTAAACTCGGGTGCGTTCCTCCATCCACTCGGTTCTTTTTTGTGGAAAAGAAGGTGATGAATTGAAGCCTTAATGATGACATCAGGCCACCACAAATATTTGGATATGCCATATGGGCTCATCAACACATCATCAGTCTTCCAACCCTTCCTAAATTAAGTCCTCAGAGAGTTCCCGAACCAGTTGATCGTCAACATTGATGACACCCCGATCTTCTCAACCACTGAAGAAGAACATGTTCAACATGTCTGACAGGTGATGACAAAAGTGCAGGACAGCTACAGTATCTCTTTGTCAAAATAGGAAAATGTTACTTTGATTATCTGTCAGTAAAGTGTTTGGACTATGTGTTCAATGACTGGGGAGTGGAGATGGATAAATCCAAAATGAAGGCAGCTACTTTGCACTACTACGGATCTGCAAAGATTCCATGGTTGTTCAGACATTTCATCTGAAACCTCAGCTCTGTGGATGCTCCATCAACTCCCCTGCAGAAGTAAAAGCCTAAGTGAAAAGCCTAAATACCTAAGTGAACAGAAGAGACCACTCAAAACCTGAAACAAAAACGTTAATTGGGGCTTCCTTATTGCACCATTCCAACACCTTGCTACCTTTAATTGTGAAGGTTGGTGCTTCAGGTAGTGGACTTGTGGCTGTGCTTTCTCAATGTTAGGGGAATCCTTCCAAAAGGCCATCAAACTAGCGCTTGAGGAGTAGCAACATGGGTGACATGGGATTACACCTATTCCTAATCCTTATGTATGTTAAATCAGCAAAGAGGGAGGGAGTTCTGTGACCTCTGTCTGGGACAAATCACCACCACACTACCAGAGGGAACTCTCCCCCAAATTCTAAGCACTTTGTCAGTTGTCTTAGTCACTTCCTGTACATGATAAGGATTTAATTATTTTATCACCTATAATGATTCCAATCCTTTGCCAGTACATCTGTATTCATATTTCTCTCCTAAAATTAGAATAGCTTATATTAAGTTTATATTAAGTAATGTGTCATGTCTAACACATGGCTCTACACTAATCTACCTTAATCTTACATGGCATTTTCGGATGCAGCTGCAAATACCCTTAATCCCAGGTTTCCCAAGACTATTTACCAGTGCACCCATGGAATTTATCAGGCTTTCTGAAATGAGATGTACAATTAAGTACTCTAAAGCCAATTATGATAATGTGCAACTCCCAGTTGTTCTCACCAACTGAGTAAGCTCCTTTGATAAGGCATTAATTAAAGCAGGAGAGAAAAACAAATGAGTAGATGACTCTCACGGGGAAAGTATAAATGCATCTTAGTTGTCATTTAGGATTTAATGAGAAATGTGCTAAACTTCCAGTCCAGTTTGGTTTAGAGTGTGATCAGTTTTTAAGGACTACAGGAAACAGAAAAGCATGGTTCATCAACTACAGCATGATCTTGTAAATAGACTAATGTACCATTCAATGCTTCACTTTAATTCACAAATATAAAATACTTGCCATCCCATCTGACCTCATCCTCTTATAGTCAGTTTCCTGTTGATCAAGGGTCATCTTTCCATTCACTAAGGCTCTGTAATTTCTAGTTGTACCATAATTTGGATGTTTAACTCCTAAAAGGCTTATGAGTTTTACATTGTTAACCTGCAGCTATGTAGTGGATCTCTGAATTATTGAGTATCAATTAACTTCTTACTGGTTCTATTAAATCATTCCCAGATAATTTTGGTTATTCCAATAAACATCATGTGAGTGGATTTTTGAATGTTAAACCAATAATATAGCGGTTAATATAGAAAGTAAATCCTTAAGTTGTCCGATTTTCCATAAAATCGTATGAGAAATTATAATTAAACGGATTATTACCATTTTTACACATAATGCACATAATGTAAGAGTTTTCTTCATTCAGTAGATACTGGTTCTTGCATTCCACACTCTGTGCTGTAAAAAATGATATCAAGTTAAAATTTCTTGAAAATTATCAAATTCATCTACACTGTATGGCGTAAAGTATGTAGACAAATGACCAATTACACCCTTATGTGCTTGTTGAACATCCCATTCAGATTTCATCCCCCCTTTGATGTGATGATAACCTCCACTCTTCTGGGAAGGCTTTAGATTTTAGAGAGTGGCTGTGGGGATTTTTGGACATTCAGCTACAAGAGCATTAGTGATGTCAGGCACTGATATTGGACGAGGAGTGCTGGAGTGCAGTCAGCTTTCTGGTTCATCTCAAAGGTGTTCAATGGCATCGAGGTCAGGGCTCTGTGCAGGACACTCAAGTTCTTCTACACCAACCTTGGCAAACCATGTAACCATGCTCAGTTTAAGACTAAATGCAGCTCATGCCTCCATATTACTCCTTCATCCATGGCAGCAAATTATAACAAATAAAAAAGCCTTTATAACAAGATAAAAAAGAGAGAGAAAGATTTAGAAAAAAAGTATTTCCCCTATTACCTGTTCAGAGTATAGTATACTGTCACTGAGACCCAGACTACTTACTTGTTCAGCAAATTTCGTCTCATCCCTAGTCTACTTAAAGGGCGGCTGTGGCTCAGTTGGTAGAGCCGGTTGTCTACTAATCCACTAATCGTGGGGTTGGTGGTTCGAATCCAGGCCCGACTGATCCCATGCCGAAGTGTCCTTGGGCAAGACACTGAACCCTAAGTTGCCCCCAATGGCAAGCTAGAACCTTGCATGGCAGCTCTGCTCCCATTGGTGTGTGAGTGTGCTCTCAATTGTAAGTTGCTTTGGATAAAAGCGTCTGCTAAATGAATAAAATGTAAATGTAAATGTACTGTTCCTGTAACCCATTCTGTTTACCATGTGTAGTCGTTTTCTTTCCTTGCAGCTCCTGCCAGGTCTTCTGATCATCATCATCTGCAAACTCAGCTCAAATCCCTTCTTCTGAGCATTTCTGCCAGTTCATAGCTTCAAGGTTCCCTCTTTAGATCAATATCTGCCATCACAGATCGATTCAAAAGTTCAAACACAATCAGCCTGTCACTCAAGGCTTTCAGCTCCAACTTTGATATCTTTTTGACTTTTTTTGAGTTCCTTTATTGAGGCTTAAAAGAAATTATCCTTGAGAGGAATTTGAATCGCCCTGGAGTTTAGAAAATACCACCGTATAAACTCATGTTTTAAAACATACCTAATTTATATTGATATTGACTTGATGGTCAGACAAGGTCTGAAATTTTTCTCGCATGACAGTATGTTCATTCACTATTCACTACATTCAGTATGTTCATCACTAAAGCTTCACAAGCACATACAAAAAAAAGATAAGTACAACAAATACACATTGCACAAAAACGCATTCCAATTAGTGTAGTTTATATTTTTTATGTGCCTTATTTAGTTCAAAGATGGCTTCATGCAAGAAAGACTTCTTTATTCTCACTCAATTACATCTCGGTACCTAGTACTGACGGTTATATGGTTAAAGAATAAATTCATTGTGCAGCACATGATTCGGGTCAGAAACAATATTATTGGCCAACCCTAAAAGACTTAGTAATACCTCATCTCATCCATATTTGTCAGTGTCAATCATAACTGACCAACAAATTAATATTAAATTCATTACTCCTATAGATTGCAAATTGCAGGTGTTTGGGAGCTTTCTGACAGCCATGATTTTTCCAACAAAACCAGAAAGTAGCCACTTTATGATTTTATGATTACATAAACATGTGGTGCATCCAAAGAAATAAAGTTCTATCTTCCTAAATACTCCTGCATGCAATCTGTTGACAAGACTAGAAAGTGACCGGTTACTCACACTCTCAGAATTAAATGTTTTGTATGTTTGAAAAACCTTTTAAAAAATAATTTAAGGTACACATCTGGACTGTACACTCTGAGGGTGTAGGGCTCAATGACATTTCAGGTCATTGGTGAAAACAATTTTACTCATCATCCACCAAATTCCCTTCAGTTCTGAGATGCAATTAAGCACATTATCAGGAAAAGAGTATCCCACTGAAAAGAGTATCCCACTGCCCTGGAAAATGAAGCTGTAGTAGAAAAAATTAGAGCAGCTGCTGAGCCTGAAGCCCTCAGCTATGGAGGTGTCTGATCTTCTCATTATGTGGTGAAATATATCATTAATCAGGATCTATGAGCTCACTCAGCATTCTTGCGCTAACTCACGGGAAATGTTTCAGTATCCCACTGTGCAAGTTCATTATAAATGACAGCGGGTGATTTGACATCTCCACAGTGGTGATAGTAGTGGATCTGGTGTTACCCATGATTCCTGGTTAGTAGGGAAGATAATATATGTTCAGATGTCCTATTCTATGATATTCATGGTGCCAGATGTCAAAGAAAGATTACTTTTCTTTTATTCCTGCCGTTGCCCTGTGTGTGCGGAGTTTGCATATACTCCCAGTGCTGTGGGGATTTCCTAAAGGTACTCCAGTTTCCTCTCCCAGTCCAAAGACATGCATGGTAGGCTGATTGACATGTCCAAAGTGTCCGTAGCATATGAATGGGTGTGTGAATGTGATTGTGCCCTGCGATGGATTGGTGCCTGGTACCCCATGCTCCCTGGGATAGGCTCCAGGTTCCCGGTGACCCTGAAGGATAAGTGGTATAGAAAATGGATGGATGGGTGAACTTTTCTTTTCATTAATTAGAGTTTTATTTAACTGAGTAGTGGTATTCAATTCAATTCAATTTTATTTGTATAGCGCTTTTTACAATAAATATTGTCTCAAAGCAGCTTTACAGGAATATAAACACAGTATACACATAGTAAAGGTGAGAAATTATCCCAACTGAGCAAGACACTGAGTGGCGACAATGGCAAGGAAAAACTCCCTAAGATGTTTAAGAGGAAGAAACCTTGAGAGGAACCAGACTCAGAAGGGAACCCATCCTCATCTGGGTAACAACAGATATTCTTAAAGAGACAATTATTGATCGATATATAATGTGTTTGGTATAGAAAAAAGCCTTTGTCCCAGCAGTCTGGACTTGGAGTAGATGAGAGCTCCATCCAAAAGTATGACCTCTGAGACCGATCATGCAGGTCCGGAGAGCAGAAATGATGGTGTGAAGTTACCTGTAGAGACTATTTAAAATTTTCACAGTGTGCTGGTAGTTTTTTAAAATAGGTGAAGCAATGGAGTCTATTATTTAAGCCATATCGTACAAGCAATGGTTATACTGAATACCAGCATGGCTGTGAGTCGGATGTAGGCATGGTAGGATGTAGGCATGGTAAGATGGTAGGATGTAGGATGTAGGCATGGTAAGATGGTAGGATGTAGGATGTAGGCATGGTAATCACAGCTGTGCCGATTCAACATTTCTGTAAACAAGTATGGACACAGTATGGCCCAATGTTCAGTTTATTATTGTTCTCCTAGTGGAAATTGATCCTGAAGAAGCCATGCTTACTTTATAACCATCAGCTAGCTGGCTAGCTAGTTCACATTAATTTGCACAAAGTGTTTGAGGTGAAATCGGTGTTCCTTCTTCATTTGCTTGTTCATCTGATGAGCTACCAACAGGTGCTGACCTAAATTCACAACAATCTAATTTAATAATTATATTTATAATGAAGGTTTCTGGGTATTAAGTACTACTTTGGATACTTAACACTTACAGTGGTGTGAAAAAGTGTTTGCCCCCTTCCTCATTTCCTGTTCCTTTGCATGTTTGTCACACTTAAGTGTTTCGGAACATCAAACCAATTTAAACAATAGTCAAGGACAACACAAGTAAACACAAAATGCAATTTGTAAATGAGGTTGTTTATTATTAAAGGTGAAAAAAAATCCAAACCATCATGGCCCTGTGTGAAAAAGTGATTGCCCCCCTTACTATAACTGTGGTTGTCCACACCTGAGTTCAATTTCTCTAGCCACACCCAGGCCTGATTATTGCCACACCTGTTCACAATCAAGGCATCACTTAAATAGGAGCTGCTTGACACAGTAAGGTCCACCAGAAGATCCTTAAAAGCTACACATCATGCCGAGACCCAAAGAAATTCAGGAACAATTGAGAAAGAAAGTAATTGAGATCTATCAGTCTGGAAAGGGTTATAAAGCCATTTCCAAAGCTTTGGGAATCCAGCGAACCACAGTGAGAGCCATTATCCACAAATGGCGAAGACATGGAACAGTGGTGAACCTTCCCAGGAGTGGCCGG
>JAFFST010054303.1:34956-69405 GCA_022414735.1 Noturus placidus
TTAGGGAGTTTTTCCTTGCCATTGTCGCCACTCAGTGTCTTTCTCAGTTTGGGATAATTACTCATTTTTACTGTGTGTGTACTGTGTTTATAATCCTGTAAAGCTGCTTTGTGACAATGTCTATTGTAAAAAGCGCTATACAAATAAAATTGAATTGAATTGAATTGAATTGTTCACATTCCTTAAAATGTTACAGTGGGGGAAAAACGTATTTGATCCCCTGCTGATTTTGTACGTTTGCCCACTAACAAAGAAATGATCAGTCTATAATTTTAATGGTTGGTTTATTAGAACAGTGAGAGAGAGAATAACAACAAGAAAATCCAGAAAAATACATGTCAAAAATGTTATAAATTGATTTGCATTTTAATGAGGGAAATAAGTACTGTATTTGGGGATCAAATACTTTTTTCCCCCACTGTATCATTTTATTATACCTTTGCGTTGTCTGTGTAAAAGATTTATCAGCTGCATTCTTGCTAGATAAAATATTAGCCTTCATCTTTTGCATTAGCATGGCTTTAGAAGATTTCTGAAGGTCTGCATCTACAGTTATGTTTGAAATTTTTATTACATATTCAGTCAAGATCTCATAGGCCAATAATAATAATAACACTAGTTACGTAAATAGTTTATGTAAATCTCAGACAACCAGCAGTGTGTTTACCAGTGTGTAGACAACTTATGGCTTCGTCTAGAGTAGACTGTTATTAAAATGATTGATTGAGCAATCAAGTTGTAAAGGAAAATGACATTAGAATACACAGTGTTGTAATCTTCTTAAAGAGTTCCTTAATGAAAGTGCTTAGACTTGGTTATGTGTCTTTCTCTGAGAAAGTGCTGCTTGTGTTGTTGTGTGGGGACACCAAGCCATCAGTCATGACTCGGGTTGGCCCAGGTGCTCTGTGAGCCCTCATGGGACAACAGTCTCTAAAAATACATCAGCCCTAAGCTGCTTATAGCATCCAGGAATGAGCTCATGGTAGCAGATCAGAGCTGCTTTTCCAATAAATGTAGCATCTCTTCACATCCAAGGAGAAGCACTACATGCACCACCTGGTTCTGCCCTCCTCTGACTCTATATTCCTGGTGTATTGAGTTGTATCCGAGCGCTGTGTGGCTTTTCCCCTACTCACCAGTGTTTAATCTGCATCATTTGGTAGAAGATCTCACCATGCCCAACCTGAGCTCATTAGGCAAGCTGTGGGGCTCCAGCCACAGTGATGACATCATTATTCAGGACCAAGTCAAGCGCAAGAACTCTGTGCGCCGCATGTCTATCATTGAAGATGGGAACGTGGCCGAGGTGCTCTACCTCACTCCCAAACAGTCAATGATGGAGCAACTGCCTTTCCTTGACCCTAGCGAGTATGTGATCCTGGAGAAGATGGCGTCTCCTAATGTAGGAGCTGGTAAGAGAGCTTACACATGGAAAATGAGAAATGTGCATTATCCAAAGAAGAAAGCACTGTTTTATATACACTTTGGAGACCATAGCAGATTAGTGCTTCAACTTTAGTTTTAATTTTTTGACCACAGTGTTTTGGCACAAACTAGTTCATGTTTAGTTAGTTAGTAATCCAGGCAAAGTTAAATTAGCGATCTGTGTGTAATTTTAATAATGTTATTTTAATATTCTACTCTTTTTTTTTTTTTAAATTAACTGCGCAATTCCTGGTGTTGTCATTCCATACCATGAGATATTAGATATACAATTTCTAAATGATTTAGACATTATAAAAGAATAGTACATTAAAAAATTGGTCATAGAAAGAAATGAGTCACCTGCGGGGGGTGGGGGGGGGTTATATTGAGAGCACCAGTCGGAAAAAAATGGAAATTATATCATTCTCCTCAAATATGAGGGGGCGATCCAACACAAAACAGCATGATTTAACCAAACTAACCGTGTTGTTTCAAAAGGTCTATATTTTTTACCTTCTGTCATCAGTGTCACTAAGAATAGAGTCAGGTTAAATGGGGATTCTTATATTATTCTTAGTTTATTTCTAATTCTTAATTCAGTTTATTTGTATAAAAGTGAACTATAGATGTGTGATTTCAATAGTCAGTGAAGCATTGTTTTAGACACTTTTTGTGTTCATTCAAGTCTACTAAATGCAGGGGTGCAAGGGTGCAAATTATATATATATATATATATACACACTATCTTTTCACTGAAAAGATTTTAAGTCAGTATGTGTAAATATCACGTTCAAGTAAAGTTAAAAAAAAAAAACATCTTCTGCTGAAGAAGAGCTTTATGTTATATTACACCAGTGGATGTGGTATGGGAAATGTGGTCTTCCTCACCACAGCTGATGAGGTTGTTCTCTATGTGTTTGTATAGTAGATACATTGTGCGCTAGAGATTCTGCTGAATAATATCATTTGAGACGGCGGCGGGTGTCACTTGCTGTTTTAGCGCTGCTATTGTGGCCACATTCAGGGTGGAATCTGTTGATTAATATGCTGTGCTTGGATTCTTCTTTATTGTTTCTTTTTTCTGTGGTGTTTTGGAGACGTAAACGCTAATGATTGGGTTTACATAGGAAGAATAACTGAGGGCATTTGAGCTGTCTCATTTGAAAAATATGTCAATTGTAAAAAAAAAAAAACAACAACAACAAAAAAAAACATAACAGCAAGCTTTTCTAATAACAAAAGTTCAGTATTGTGTTTAGTTGCTTAATACTGTACATGTCACGCCTCGGCCAGCAGATGGCACCAAAACACGAACTATGTCTGGTCACGTGTCTTTGTTTTGAGTAACTTTCGCTTCCTGCTCTGAGATAGCATGACGCAATTATGATTTGTACCTGTTGTCACTTGTTTAGGCTGATTATGTTGGATACTTAAACCCCTGAGTTCGAAGTGCACGTTGCATGTTATTGTTTGAACTGTCTTGACTGTTGTTTAAGTTGAGAAGAGTCCGTTGGAATGTTTGCATATTTGAAAGCCTGTTTGACTAGTCTGTTTTGAATTAGAGTAGTAGAGAGGTATTATCCCCGTGTTAGTACTTAGCCGTGAATGCTAAGTAGGTCCTGTTCATGTTTTGTATTCTTTGTTTAATAATAAAAATACTCCTGCACTTACTTCCAACTTCCTCGTCCATATCATGACAGAATAACGCGAATCTCACCATGGAAGTAGCGGGAGCGTCAGAGTTTCGTTTTGCGTGGGATCTCCCCACGATGGAGGAGTATTACGCCTGGCAGTGCCAACAAAACAAGGCAAGCCAAGCAGAGCAACAGAGGCTTTGCCAAATTAACGCGGCTATGGCGCGAGTACGGCAACAGACGGAACAGGTCATCTGGCTGAAGCACTTCGGAGGATGCGACCCGCAGCTGCTTACACTATTCCAGGAGCACCTCACTGAACAAATAGATGAACTCGAGTACCTGGTAGCACAGCATCAGCGGCTGCAGCAGGCCCCACCTCGCACCATGATATCTACCCTACCAGGCACTTTTGTCCATGTCCCGGCCTGAGAGCCCCGTCTCACCCGTGCCCACGCCTGAGAGCCCCGTCTCACCCGTGCCCACGCCTGAGAGCCCCGTCTCACCTGTGCCCATGCCTGAGAGTCTCGTCTTACCCGTGACTACGCCTAAGAGCCCCGTCTCACCCGTGCCCATGCCTGAGAGTCCCGTCTCACCCGTGCCCACGCCTGAGAGTCCAGTCTCACCCGTGCCCACGCCTAAGAGCCCCGTCTCACCCGTGCCCACACCTGAGTGTCCCGTCTCACCCGTTCCCACGCCTACGTCCCAGAGCCAAGTTATGTCCACGTCCAAGAGCCAAGTTATGTCCATGTCCCAGAGCCAAGTTAGGTCCACGTCCCAGAGCCAAGTCCCGTCCAAAAGCCAGGTCACGCCTCACGCCCATGAGCCCCATGTCACGCCTCACGCCCATGAGCCCAGCCGGGAGGAGGAGGCGGGCCTTGAAATTTTTTTGAGGGGTGTCCGCGGAGCTCCAACTGGAGCCTAACATGGCAGCCCCCGGTTCTACAGAGATCGAGGGGGAGGTCTCAGCCCCTCAGGAAGCGGATGAGCCATCCTGCACTGCAGCATATGCTGCACTGTTCCCCTCTTCCGCGGAAGCGGCGTCCTGCGCTACAGAGATGGCGGAGCTCCTGTCGGAGTTAAGCCCATTAACCTCTGCCCCTCTGTGTCCAGGCTGTGCGCCGATCCAGCCCGAGGCTAACATGGCAGTCTCCGGCGCTACAGAGACCGAGCGGGAGGTCTCAGCCCCACAGGAAGCGTACGAGCCATCCTGCACCGCAGCGTATGCCGCACTGTGCCCCTCTTCAGCTGAGGCGGCGTCCTGTGTTCCTGAGCCGCAGAGGCGGCGTCCTGCATTCCTGAGCCACGGCAGGCGGCGTCCTGCGTTCCTGAGCCACGGCAGGCGGCATCCTGCGTTCCTGAGCAGCCGGAGGCTGCACCCCGACCTTCAACACCAGTGGGGGTGTTCCAACCACCTGCTGTCTGGCAAAGACTGCCTTGGTTCCTGTGGCAGCAAGAGGACATTTTACCCAGGGCCCGGGACCCTCATTGGAGGGGAGTTTGTTGTTGGTGCTCGGGGACGAGCACCCTTGGCGGGGGTTCTGTCACGCCTCGGCCAGCAGATGGCACCAAAACATGAACTCTGTCTGGTCACGTGTCTTTGTTTTGGGTAACTTCCTCTTCCTGCTCTGAGATAGCATGACGTAATTATGATTTGCACCTATTGTCACTTGTTTTGGCTGATTATGTTGGATACTTAAACCCCTGAGTTTGAAGCGCATGTTGCGCGTTATTGTTTGAACTGTCTTGACTATTTGTTTAAGCTGAGAAGAGTCTGTTGGAATGTTTGCATATTTGAAAGCCTGTTTGACTAGTCTGTTTCGAATTTAAGAAGTAGAGGGTTAACAATGAATGCTAAGTAGGTCCTGTTCATGTTTTGTATTGTTTGTTTAATAATAAAGATACTCCTGCACTTACTTCCAGCCTCTTCGTCCGTATCGTGACAGTACAAAGCTCATGGTTCCCCAGACAGGGAGCCTGTGCATCACAGGGCACCACACAAAGTATTCACACACTCATTCGAACATTCATTTAAACCTAGAGACAATTTTTGAGGTGATAATCCACTGACTGGCTTGTTTTAGGAAGGTGGAGGAAGGAAATTAACACAGACACATGAAGAACATCTGAAACTCTGCACTGAAAGCTAAAGACTGTGTAGCTGTGAACCATGTCCACCCAAACACATTATAGCACACTGCAGTATCATTGCATTCTTCTTCTGCATTTTCCAGCTCTCTGCTGGCTTTCCTGATAAATGTTTTTCAAAAAAGGATTAGAAGCTCTAGACCAGTGGAGCTTTGTAGTGTACAACTCCCCGTGAAACGTGATTCCAGCACTGCAGTGCCTCTCAGTCTCTCTCACATGGATGCACAGGTCTGTGTTGTTACTGTTTGAAGCATGCACTCCACTGAAGCAGGCTCATATAATATAACCAGAACATTACTGCGCTCATATCTCCATTCAACCCATCAATCGTTTACCAGCAGTGTAGAGTCACTGCACCCCTCGTGCATGACTAAATCAATAGTCTACACTTCAAAGTAGACCCTTGATATAAGATAGTTCACTCTTTCACTTTTATGAAATACACTGCTTGTCTCAAGCTGTATTATTAAGTTTATGCTTTCTGACACAGAAATCAGAGTGCTAAGAGTAAGAAATCATAATTTGCTGAGTTGGTGCAACCACCAGCATTCAAGCGGATAAAGTAGTCATTTGTAATTTTTAGAACCCTCTTCTCTAAGATGTATTTCATTTCAAAGACAACATTGTCAAGCCTTTCTCTTCCCTCCACCCCCTCTGTTATAACTATGCATGTCATTTTTATTTTATTGAAAAGGGGCAAGCAGAGCAGCTTGTTTCTAGACCAGAAAAAAATTAAATTAGACAGAAGCCTAAAATAAAGAAATAACAATGCAAATCTCTAAAATCCCAAAATTAAATTGAAAATTACATCCCTTTATATATATTTTATATACATAGTAGTCATAGTCAGGATTTGCTCTAAAATGTGTATGGCTGTTTCGCTATAACCTGAGACACACACACACACACACACACACTATTGTGCGCACATATACTCACATCTGCTGTTTGAAATTCAGCTCATCGCTCTGACACCTTCAGATATGCCTGGTTTGAAGTAGACTCCAGTCGTTGTGCATTAGCTCTGACTTTATGCTACTGCAATAGAGATGCACCCATTTTTTACTACCAGTTAGACATGATACACATTCTGGACACCAGCAAACCTTTTTAAGAACCGGCCTGCATTTTCACTAGCTTATGAGCAGAACCACTGAGTAATCAAAGGTGGGAGTTTCCTAATGCACATTTTAAAAACAACTAAGGAGTATTTTTACCGCAAAAAGGAAATTAAATATATATTTTTTTCTAATGCATTAATCTGTTTCTTATTGAATGTATAGCTGAAGGAAGCTTTGTAGTGATGCAATTTTTATTCACTTAATGAATATCTCTTTTAATTTTATTGAGCAACATAAAAAAAAAAACTATCAAGGATTTTATTCATATAAGTTATACATCTGGCTTCGACAACATCCCTGCTGATGGAAAAGAATACCCAGTAAAATAATGCATTAGGAAAATGTCTGAGTTTCCATCATGTGATTGGAATCATGTCACATGTTAACGGGAATTGGCTTAATAGTTCCCATTAGACATGTGAAGAATTAAGGGATATTCTGGTTAATATTAGATACCATCAGAACCAATTAGAACCAATATTGCCCTCTTTAGTAGGTAGATGTTAGGAAATTAAATAAACAATGAGGAATAACTAGGAACAATAGATTCCATTAAACTACCATTAAAAACCCCCAGAAACGCATACAAATCCATTATACCACAGCACTGACAACAGTTTTGACTAAAATACATGATAGGGTTTATAATACTATTGTGTGGTGACAGGCCCGTGGCCGGCACACAGGAAACAAAGATCGCTCCTTCCGTGACTGCCGCTCCAGCGCCACCAATGTTCTGGTCAGCCTGAGAGCACGTGGTGTTGGGGCGGGGCCTCCCACAGCTCGTGAATGGTGCACTGCACGGAAAGAATTCCACCATCCAGTGGGCGAGGGAAGGATATAAAAGGTCGATACTCCACCCACAAGGGGAGAAGAGGATCTCTGAGCATACGAAGTACACTCCTAGCATACGCGAGTGCAGGCTCCGCCCCTTGGTTGTAACCGAAGACGGCTGAGACCCTCACTGCCCGATCGCACTTTAACAACACATGCGCACCTGCACTCCCCTCACCGTTCGTCTAAAATAAAGACAAACCAGGTCTCTGAGTTTGATAGCTATCCCCTCCCCCGAGAGGACGACCTCGTGGAGCGACTGGGGAGGGCTTGGTTCATATCAACCCCGGACCGAACGAAAGGTTACTGGCAGGTTGCGCTGGCACCAGATGCGAGACTGAAGATGGCCTACAGCACAGCCACCAATAATTGGCAGTTCCAGGTTCTCCTCTTCGAACTACAAGGGGCACCTGCAACATTCCAGCGGCTTATGGACATTGTCTTGCGACTGCCTGTCAATGTTCGCGGCCGCCTACATAGACGACGTAGTCATCCACTCCTCCACTTGGTCGGACAACCGGTTCCACCTGGGGGAGGTTCTGAAGGAGCTCCGGAAGGCCGCGCTGCCAGCCAACCCCAAGAAATGGCACCTAGGGCTGACTGAGGCACAGTACCTGGTCTACCATATTGGCCGGGGTATGCTGAAGCCGCAAGCGCAGAAAATCAGGGGAAGGACTACCCCTGACCCACATCAAAGAAACAGGTACATGCCTTCTTGGGGTTGGTGGGGTATTACCGCAGGTTCGTGCCTAACTTCTCCTCTTTAGCTTCCCCCTCTCAGACCTTACGAAGAAGAGCCAGTCGGACCAGGTGAACTGGTCTGTGGAGGCAGAGCAAGCATTCCAAGCCCTAAAGGAGGCCCTCACCAGCGCCCCAGTGTTACGCAACCCAGACTTCACACTCCCATTCACCGTACACACAGATGCCTCCGAGACCGGGCTGGGCACCGTTCTCTCACAGACCTTTGATGGAGAAGAACACCCGGTCCTCTACAACAGTGGAAAGTTGTTCCCAGCTGAGAGGAAGTATGCGGCCATGGAAAGAGAGGCCCTGGCAATAAAGCCGGCCATCGAAAAGCTCCAATACTACCTGGCCGGTCGGCACTTCGTCCTGGTGACAGACCATGTCCCACTGCAGTGGATGACCAAGGCCAAGCACACTAATGCCATGGTAACCCGATGGTTCCTCTCGTTGCAGGATTTCTCTTTCCAGGTCCAGCACCAGGCAAGGACTCACCATGGGAATGCAGATGGCCTCTCGCGACGGGATGCACTGTGGGCCCGACACACGATGGCAGTGGGCTCGGAGCTGAGGTGGGGTACTGTGGCGACAGGCCGGTGGCCGGCGCACAGGAAACAAAGATTGCTCCTCCCGGGACTGCCGCAATGGCGCTGAAGAGACAGCACCGCTCGAGCGCCACCAATGTTTTGGACGGCCAGAGAGCGCAGGGCAGGGCACTGAATGGTGCACTGCGCGGAAAGAATTCCACCATCCAGTGGGCAAGAGTTGGATATAAAAGGGCGATACTCCACTTACAAGGGGAGAAGAGGATCTCCAAGCATACGAAGTCGAGGTGAGTGTAGGCTCCGCCCCCTGGTTGTAACCGAAGATAGCTGAGACCCTCACCACCCGATCGCACTTCAAAACACGCACACATACACACATGCACCCGCACCCTCCTCCGTCTAAAACAAAGATCCATCCACGATTAACCCTAAAACGGCCTCCTGTGTGTCTGTGCTCATTCCACCGCGGGCTAAATTCCCTACACTTGTTATTAATAGTTTACTGATTCTAGCAACAGCTCATTCACATGGACTTGTATAGTGGATGCTCCACATAAACTAAGCCTAATGCTAAACAGATATAAACAAAGAAAATGTGTTGATATGGCTAAGCCTTCTATTAAGAGACAGGAAATAACTTGCCTCCTATTCATTTCATAGCATAAAATCTAACTATGAACAGTTCAAAAAAGTGCCAGTGCAAATGTGTCATTCATTTATTAAGTGTAATCATTGGCAAATTATTGTGGTATAAGTGAAATATCACACTATAGACTGTGCTGTTATACACAAACGATCCACGCTGAGTCGTGACATTTCTCACCACCCCAACGTGAATTCTTTATTATATAACAGCATGGCCCAGGCATCATGTGTTATTCCTTACAAAAGACTCACTAGAGATCTCTAATGCTTTCTTATGTGATTTCCAGCAGGTATATCTTACTATTAATGGTCAGTCAAATCCAACATCTATATGCAACACAAATGTATCAGATGTATCAGTTCATATTGTCAGAAAAGCTCCAGCGTCCTTGGTTTTATCCTGGCATCGGCTGATTGTCCGTGTTAAGTTTCTCTGCATGTTCTCCCCATGTCCTTGTGGGTTTCCTCCAGGTTCTCCACTTTCACCCCACTGTTCAAAAATGTGAAAAAAGCTGGATTGACTAAAACAAATGTATGTTTACATTTATTAATTTAGCAGATGCTTTTATCTAAAGTGACTTACAAATGAGGAAATACAAGCAAAGCAATATATCAAGCAGAGAACAATACAAGTAGTGCTACTTTACAAGATCTTTTAATTCATTTAAAAGAAAAGCAAAGTGTACAGAGTAGAGGTGTAAGAACCAGAATAAGGTTTTTTTTTTGAGAATAATGTGAGTGGTGTTTTAGGAGTTAGTTATGTATTCACGGAAGAGGTGGGTCTTTAGCTGTTTCTTGAAGATGGTGACAGATTTTGCTGTATGGATTGAGGTTGGAAGTTCATTCCAGCACTGAGGGACAGATAATGTGAAGGCTCTGGAAAGGGACCTTGAGCCACGCTGAGTAGGCATTACTAAGCGTCGGTCGTTGATTGATTGCAGATTGCGTGAGGGAGAGTGTTGAGGTAGTAGGGTGTTGTTCCAGACAAGGTCTTGTACGTGAGCATCAAGGGATTTGATATGGGCAGCTGCAGGGAACCAATGGAGAGAGATGAAGAAGGGTGTGACATGGGTTTTGCTCCTAGATGTGTGTATGTGAATATATACGTGTGCATGGTGCTTTACAATGCAAAAAGCATATTCCCACATCATACCCAGAGTTCCCGAGATAGGCTCCAGATCCACTATGACCCAGACCATGATAAAGCAGTTAGTGAAAGTGAGTGAGTGAGTGAGTGAGTAAGTCCATCCATCCCTCCATTTTCCATACAGTTTATCCATCACAGGGTCGCATTGGAGCCTGGAGCCTATTCCAGGGAACACGGGGCACATGGTGGGAGACATCCTGGTCCGCGTGCCAACCCATCACAGGGCACAATCACACAGACATTCACACAAGTGAGTGAACAAGTAATTTTTAATATTATTTTTCACTTCCCCATCCCTTCCCCCTGTTTCTTTTTTAATCGGTAGTCGTGGAACTAATCAAGTCATGTTGTTGTCATGGCAGTGATGCCAACCTAAGCCTTTGATGTCATTTTGGTGAAGGAATTGAAGCAATTCTGCTGGCTCAAGAACAACTATTCTTTGTCCTAGCAAATAGTGGAACAGTTCGAATTAGGCACCAGCTCTGGAATCAGCACAGTCGAAAAGGATTAATAGAGACTGAGATGTGGGGAGCAGGAATCTTACCAATTTTCACTAAGTGGGATATGTTGTTCACAATTCCTCAGAGATACCTCATTCCCTCCCCCTTAGAGATGCACAGCACAGCGGACGGGTATTAATAACATCTCTCAATCGACTTGCAAACTCAATTGTACTTCCAGTAATCCTATAATCTACTACCACGGTGCCACAATAGACCAGACCAGGCTCTGGCAGTCTCTTAAAAACTAATCAGTATATCGCCATAGCACAGATGGTCCAATGTATTAAGTATGAATATTCTTTCTGAGGGAATATGAGCATATCTATTGTTATCCATCAATTCACTGAACACTTGACAGAACTGTTTGAATGTTGACTGTTTTGTACAAAAGTGTGTAAAAGCTGCCAGGGTGCATAGATTAGTGATAAACACACTACTGTGTATACAGACAGAAAAGTATGTATAGCAAACTAGAACCTGCACTAAAAAAGAGCAGCTGAGAGAGATATATAGAAATACAAACACCGAGAGAGAGAGAGACAGGGAGAAACAATGAGAGAGCGAGGGAGAGAGAGAGAGAGGGAGGGAAAAGAGCAAGAGTAGCAGTGAATATAAAATAGAGTCACATGTGCTGCACACTGCCCTCCCCTCTCGGTCCTTTTGAAGAATTTAAGGTGGTGTCTCTAACTGGGAGGGATTATGACTATGGAATCTGCATTTGTCACACACAGCAGCTGCAACCTGGTTATTTCAGCACAGCGACGGCAGAGTCCTCAAACACACACACTCTCTCATGCACACACACACTGGCAGAAAAGGGGAAGGCTCAAGAATCAGAGACCAAATGAGCAGTCACACAGTGCCGACTGGCTGCCTAGTTTGACAGGACTAGCACTCTCTCTCACTCTCTCTCTCTCTCTTTCTCTCTCTCTCTCTTTCAGTTCCTCTGCCTTCCTTCATTTCTTTTCTTATATTGGCTTTCTCTCTATCTCTCTCTCTCTCTCTCTCTCTCTCTCTGTCTCACTCTCTCTGTCTTTCTCCTGAGAGCTAGACAGTGCAGGAAGACCCAGAGAAAGCAGACAGCAGCAGCAGCAGCAGAAGCATCACTCCTCTCTCAAGCCTCAGAAGGAGCCAATGGTCATGGTGAAGGAGAAAGGTAGTTGGCATGATGTTCACATCAGTTTTTCGCAGGCCAGAGAGTATGTGATTATGCAGAAGATACTTCCTGTCTAAGGAGAGTGGATGTGTTTAACGTGTGTTTAATGGTCGGATGTTGGAATTCTAGTATACACATGGCATTGTATACTAGAATTCTGTATAGACATGGCTTTGATGAGGCCGCTTTTATGTAGCTGTAGATTAGTGTATTGATTATTGTCATTTGTGACCATCAATATTATTGATACTAGTGTAGAAGTATAAATGTAGTAAAATCGTTCAAAATTCACAGCTGAGGAAGTGTTTGCCGTGGACAGAATTAAGTCTGCTTGTATTCTGCTGTGTCTGTATGGATACTAAAGTGTATGCACAACGTTTTACAACCATATGTGTGTGTCTGTCAATGGGGACCAGTAAAAATCTCAGCAATCTCTGGTGTGTGAAATTGCACTAGTGAGTAGAACAGAAACAGCTGTTAAGTACTTAATGCCCCTTTTGCAAATGCCTCTGTTACCGCCTTCTTCCACAACACCTGATTTAACAAGAAGAAGAAGAAACACTCTCCACGTATGAGGACTACTATTTCCAGCAAGAATGTTGTGTAAGTGTATTTAAGAATTGAATAGCCTTGAATTATTTACAAATGTACAAAGGGGTCCTGAGTTAGGCAGAACGTTTGGGATGCAATTCAGCGAGAAACACTATCCACTATGCACCGTTCCTGCCGTAGCAAGATGATGGAAGCAGATAGGATGCCGGGTAGGTTTTGAAGGACCACTGCACCAAAGTGGATGATTCAGGAATACTACAAAAGTAGATCATGAGTCAGAAGAAGCTCCTAAATGATTTGTGCAGGATGTGTGTTTGTGTATGTGTGTGTGTGTGTATGTGTGTGTGTGTATGTGTGTGTGTGTGTGTGTGTGTGTGTGTGTGTGTGTGTGTGTGTGTGTGTTTGTGTATGAATGTGAGAGAGAGAATATACTCAATAATGTATTTAGCCCATCATGGTATCCATGGCAACCAGGCAACCAGTGGTCTGCTGGTGAGAGTATGCTATATGTGTGAATCATAGCCCCAAATCATACCTAACACACAAACAAACCCCTGAGACTATCAGACTGTCATTATATAGAAATGTTGCACAAACATGCATGTATTTCAACTTAACACACACTTGTTCTTACAATTATACCTGGATTTGGCGACAACTTGATACAGATGTGTGTGAGGCTCCTGCATGAACTGCATGAATAAAAGGTATATGTTTAGAATTCAGTTGCACAATAAAATATATTTATGCATGCTTGATTTTGAAAAAGAAATAAGAAAAACCAAACACGAGTAAATCTCATGCTTATCCATCAGGTCCATGTATTTAACAGAGTAGTGGAGCCCCACACACTCTCTAGAAGCTTCCAGACGCCACACAATCTTGTGATATCGGAGTGCACAAAGGAGGACATTTGGACTTCTGTCACAGACACACAGTACTGATAATCGAGTACTCTATGTGCTTCATCACAGATAAAACTGTGGCTTTCAATAGAGCACTGGTTAAAATAATAACTGTGTGCCTGTCAGACATGAAGTTCATGCTTAGTTAAAAGCAAACTAATATCTAAGTACACAGTTCTGTTTCAGCAATATCTGTGTCAGTGTTTGAATAGTGAGATGACTCTTGTCCTCCATGCTTTGGGTTCAAAATGTTTAATCCTTACTCAGAGCAAACAGGCTGGTTGCCCACACCTTTAATTGGATTTGTTCTGTGGGCTGTCACTGGCTTCATTACATACAGTAAATAGCCACTTTTATCATCTTGATCTAGATAAAGCAAAACAGAACACTCCAGAATATTTGTGAAACTTTTACATCATACATTCGTGCCCAGGTGGACTTGAAGTGAAGTGTTCGAAAACTTTCTTTGTGTACTAATTCTACATGTTTGTTAGGTTATTATGCAATCTGTAGATGTTCAGAAATTCAGTTTACAATGCTTTGACAGCTGTATGTATGACTATCTTTTGTCCAGGTATAAAGGTGCCATTACATTCAACTGAGTGATCTCTCCACTAACAGTTTAAAACCCTTTCCCACTTTTCTCCTTCCATAGCTGATAAAAGGCCCACATCCATTTTATGCCATTCTGCCTGATTGTAATTTACATTATCTGGTCTTTTCAGAGCTCTTCATTCAGCCTGTTTAGTGACATCTACTTCGAAGGGACTTTCGAACATTTCTGTTAGCTTCACTCAAGCTTATGTGCTGATAAAGATACTGAATAAGTGTATTATAGAACACATTAAGTACATTATTGTACATTATTGAAATCTTAAGGTTTGCCTTATCCTTTTAAAGGTGTGCTTCGTGACTTCTGTTCAGCCCAAATAGTTCTAGTGGAGCAGATGATCCGTTTGGTTTCAATAAGTTAGTTGTGTCCTGTGTGATCAGAGTTGCTTAGTATGAGCAAAGAGATCAGCCTTTAGTCGAGTGTAGAGATCAGATGATGCTAGGATTTTACGTAGCACAGTGCTCAAGAGGGAAATGAGTAAAAAAGAAAAGAGTTTCATATGAAAGTTTAGCTTTGTTTGGTGAGATCGTGACTGCATGGAAAGTGAAGGAAAGTGAACTCTTTAACGAGTTCAAATCTCAGGATCTGTCTGCAGGTCCAGATTCAGGGGTGGACAAATTAGTAACCTGGGCAGATTTCACCCCGAGCATTTGTATATGCCCCAGAGATAAGTAGCTTCAACAACCAGAAAAAAACAAAACTACATATTGACTTTTGCAAAACAAATTAAAAAGGTTATGTTTAAACCAGTCCCTCCAGGAAATTAACGCAAAATCAAGCAAACTCCACAATATTCAGTGGAGCTTTGCGATCTTTCAAAATTCCAAATCTGGGCATCTCAACACACATCATGTGGCGTCATCACAGCATGCATTCAGCCAAAGCCCTCTTCGAGTCATGTGCGTCGTATATGAGAACAGCTAAAAAGTCTCATGTTGATGTTTGAAATTGCAATTCTCATGAATTGCAATTTCACCAATTCAAGTAGCTTTCCGGCAAAAAAAAAGCAGCAAAAATGCAGCAAGATCAAGCATTTTTAACCTGTTTTAAATTTACAGCTTTCACAGTAGTGCTCTACTCATTCTGAATCACACTGCCTGGTGCACTACATACGTGGGCTTAGGTGTGTTTGACTGATGGTAGAATGGGATGTTACTAAGCAGATTCATTAGTGTGTGAATGACAGATGATCATTTCATAATCAGTAATACACAGGTATTAGGAAACATCAGCCAGACTCAAATAATGTAATTTATGTGCAATACAAGGGCACAACACCATAGCTGAAAACTATTGGCCAGTGACTTTCCGGCTTTTTATTGAGGGTGCAAACACAATGTGCTACATTAGAAACATGTTATACTTGTTCATTTTGATTAGTTCACTTTACATTAGCTGACACTTTTGGGCAACCAAAACACATGTCTTCCATGCCCTTCAACATGCATAGTATGCACTAGTCCACCCCTGCAGACCTACTCTAATAACTACATGCCTATCCTTTTAGCTAGTTGTAGCTCAAAGGTTAAGGCGCTGGGTTACATATCAGACGGTCAGGAGTTCAAGCGCCAGCATCGCCAAGCTGGAGCTTAAGCAAGGCCCTTAACCCTATCTGCTCTAGTGGCACCACATCATGACTGACCCTGCTCTTTGACCCCAAATTCCTAACAAGCTGGGATATCCGGAAAAAAATGTATATGTGAACATGCATCTGTACTGCAAGTGATGTTTTATTCTGCTTTACTCTATATCGGAGGTCTTCAACAGGGGGAGGTACTGCATGGGGGTCGCGAAAGTTTTGGTTCAAGTTTGATATAGCACAATTTCATACAATATATATAATTTAGGGATCCCCGCTCCATCTCGCCATCAGTTTGGGGGCCCTTGGCCTGGAAAACGTTGAAGACCCTGCTCTATATCATACCTACAGTATACTGCTTGTATGACTCTGAGCAGGATTATTATAAAGCTCCGTACCTTCCGACAGTGTTTTTTTCCTCACACCATCTGGTTCCATTCTCTGTCAGGCATGGGATGTATTCCACGTCTATGCTTCACACTCAATATGAGTAACACATAATGCTCAAGGAGATCCCTGTCCATATGATGATTTGCATAAGTGGGTGATGCTCAGTGCTGCTACATCTGCAGCACACCCTGCGTTGTTAAAGAAACAGTCCTACAGTATATTTGTATAACATCTGGCATGAATGCATGATTCATAGAATAATTTATATGAATTGTATTGCTTCAACACATGGACACATTTTTACAATGACATCAATGTGGCGTTTGCAATTACGCATTTTTATACTGTAATTAGGCATATATATATATATATATATATATATATATATATATATATATATATATATATATATATACACATTTTATATATCTGCCTTGCATTTTGAGTAAGATCTGAAAGTGGCTTTGCAGCTACAGGAAAACAACATGCAGCATAAATCCACCTGCCTGTTCCTCAGTGTCAGTTTGACAAAATACTGCAGCCTCATTCTCCTGTTACATTATACAACTTTCCCTGTGCTGTATTGTCGTGACATTAAATCTGGTTGCCATGGCAACAGCTCTCTCCAGCGGTGAATACTGGTCTGGGAGAAATCCTTGTGCTTCCGTCTGTGCTGCAATAGGAGTATTCCTGAGGATTCACTGCCCAACATGAGCCTCAGAGAGAGATCGAGAGACAGCGAGAGAGACAAAACAGGCACTTAATTTATTTAGAAGTGTTTTTTTTTTTTGTAAGCAGCTTGTCATGGGGATGGCTGTCGTGGCTTTAAAATGAGTTGTTTGATTAGTGAAGAGGCTATGGGGCAGTAGGCCTGTGCAACCTGACTGGCCGATAAAGAGCGCGCTCTCAATACGACATTCTTTCCTACACTAATCTTGCACAGAGCTTTGAAGTGGCCGGCGATTTGGTCGGAGAGGCACAGATTGACTCTCTCATGGAGAAGGGGGAAGATACACATTCAGAAGGGATGACTTGGTGCTGGTAGGATTTATTAAGGGGACGAGAAGAGTGACAGTGAATGAGAGATCATGAGAAGGTGAGGAGGGTTGGGAAAAAAAGATACAGGAATAGAAAGACTGAAGAAAGCTTCAGTCGGTAGCTTTTCCTCGAAAAACATGATTGAAGCTCAGACTCGATGCATGTGGAGATGACATCCATCCATCCATCTTCTATACCGCTTATCCTTCACTTCAGGATCACGGGGAAACCTGGAGCCCATCCCAGGATGCATCGGGCACAAGGCAGGGTACACCCCTCTCTCTCTCTCTCTAGTGCGTAATACACCACACCCCTACACATCTCCAATTGGAGATGACATTTTGGCCCTAATGACCTTGACTAAGCATGTGAATAAGAAAGAGACAGAGAGAAAGAGAACGACGACGAGGCAGATGATGTTAGAAGCCTTAGTACATTTCAGAGAGCAGAAAACCTCCCTCTAATTATCTGTTCCTATCTGTGCTCTCTACTATCAGCTCCCATAGTCTCCCTGGACCATGCAGTTATCAAGCTGTAACACCTTCTGTGCTCTGTTTGATAGTGTATATGTGTGTGTATGTATGTGTACTCTTGACTATTTCAATTAAACAAGTACAAGCAATTGTGATTGGCTGCTCTTATGCAAGAGGTAAAAAAATAAAATAAAAAACTCCAACTGACATTTGGGATGGGTGGCTCAGATTTATAGACAATAAATCAGTATGTGAAGTTAGTAAATAGCTGGGCGGGTGGGAAGTTGGATAAGGAGGTCATAACCTCTCCATGAGCTTTTGAAAAACAGATCATTTCATCGAACAAGCCATACAGATTACACACATCCTAACACGATGCACCACTCACACCTACACACAGTATGCCATCACCCATGGTGTGGGCTTAGGCTGGTACAAAAACACTCCAACATTGTGCTTTATGTTCATCAGGCTGAGTCTGTTGAGTTTGTGTTTGGTCACAATAATGGCTATACAGCACATTATATCCATGCTTCTCCTCTTCAGTCAAGTTAAAGCCACCCAATTATCCAATTCAATTCTGTTAATATTTGACATAGCGATGACCTTCCTGTTCATTGAAGCATGTTTCATTTTTACAGAGGCTAAACATTACTATTTCAACCATAAAATTATACTTGCACACTCTGCAGTCTGATCTCAGTGTGATTACGCTCTACATTTGCGGTCGATCATGTAGAGTTAGTCCGTCCAGCCGCTGGATGACTGACCACTTTCTCGAGTTTTCTCCTTTTACCTTCTTCTAAGGCCTGTTAATAAAAATGTCTCTCTGCTCTATCCCACAGTGGCCCATCCTCAGGAAGCCCACCGGCCCCCGGAGAAACTGGTCATCCAGTGTTACAAGTGCAGGGAGCCATGTAAAGGGGAGGTGCTGCGCGTGCAGAGCAAGCACTTCCACATCAATTGCTTCACCTGCAAAGGTAAGCCCTTCTGTTCATACAGCTGTTTCAGTGAAGGAATGGATTGTTAAATAGCTAACGAGATGTAATCTAGATTGGAAAAGGGAAAACATGTTCAGCATTGCTCTTGGACACATCATGTGTGCATCTCTGTAAAGTGTGGAAAGAGTTCAGTCCTGTGCTGATGTGGCTTTCTTACCCATTTTGATAAAGAGGTTGAATAATTATTACAATATGAATTGGGAACCACTTCAAGTCAAAGCAAAGATGTGCAATGGAAGGATAAACCAAGAAGTAGTCTCCTGTTGTACTTTGTGTTTTGAAGTAAATTCTAATTGCTTGTTTATAGCGTTCTGTCAATCATTAGCCTGCTTCGAGGACCTGAGGAAAAAGAAATCAGCGACTTTAAAAGTTGGCCTGTAACCCATGGATTTAATTCTTAAATAACATATCCTACTTAAACATGACTGGTCACTCACATGAATGCCGCATTAATGCCATGCAGTAAACTCAACACCCTGTGGGGTCTGAATAGGTCTGTTCTTTATACTAGTATATCATCACACCAGTTATGGCTGAAGAGGAAAGAGTTCATAGTATGGAGTGAGAATAAATTAGCAATAACCTCAGCCGATAATAGAAACATCTTATTACTACTAAGATGTGTATCTCCATGGCACGCTGAGCAGCCTTTTCATTTATTTTAAGAGTACTTGGACCCATGGTCATCCATATTTGCAACACTTGTGTGGATTGACCACCTTAGCCCCTGGATTGTACAAGAGAGCTCAAGATTTATTCTGAGTGGCAACTTGCCAGGTACAACGAGCATTCCCTCATTACCTTCTGGGAATGAGAGAGAGGGGGGGGGGAGAGGGAGCAGACTTCATTTTACTACATCATTCAGCTTTCACCCTTCATCACACTGAGTCTGAGTAACTCAGAAAAACAGCACTGTTCATAGTAGAATTTAAGTTTTACGAATGTGTAAAAGTGGTAACATCCCCATAGGTAACATTCTTTAACATGAACAGTCAATGAATGTCAGCATTAATAAACCAGAAGTAATGTTAACAAAGTAAGAATCTAAGTTAGCACATGTACTGTATTTACTTGCATTTGCTTAATTTGAACTAAATACACATACACTGAACTATGTTTATTCATTCTTATTGTTCAATTATAGCATGTACATAAATGTTGGAAACTTACTGACCTCTGACCTCCACTGCCAAATTAGCATTCAGCCTCAGCTCTGAATTTTGTCAGATGACAACCACAAACATGTTCATTAATGTGTAAGTTCATGTTGGATAGTGGGTTTAAGTTTACTTAAGAATGGGACAAACATATACTAATACAAATTATAGTTACTTTGTTAATGTTACTCATGGTGTATTAATGCTAAATAATGTTAAATAATCTCAGCTCAAGGAATCTTAATGGAAACTGTTCTCGGGAAAAGTTAAAAGGGCAACCGTAGTGCCACTTTATTCTGTCTACAAGTATCAATACAGCTTTTGCAATGGCAGCCATAACAATCTGAGAAACCATGTTTGCAGAGGTCTGTGGCTTTCATTCCTGACAGTAGAGCACCTCCTTCATTCTGTATTACTGTTAATCATTAAAACCTCCTTCATGCGTTTCTCAGAATGACGATAAGCACATATTTCCAGCTCAGTGCTTTACAGGAAGCTTTACTGTTTAAAAAAGCACCAGCTTGGCATGCTGGTTTTGCAGGTGACCAGAATAAATTGCATTGCTGACAATCAAATACTAACATTGCTGGTAATGGTTTTGTCATGAGTACTAAGGCTGACATAATTAACTGTCATGTATCAGGAAACTATGGACTCCAGTTCCGATCAGCCACTGCAGTGCACTACAGGTCACATTATCCCCTGCACCTGATTCACGTTTTTGTTAATGAGCACAAGGGTGTATATATAGCCATTGTCTGCACTGGGTCGCTGTCTTTCGTTGTCTTAGACTTCCATCTTTCATGTCACGGTGTTTTGTCTCTTGCCATAGTGTCTTGTTTCATGCCATAGTGTTTTGCCTATTTGTCTTAGTGTCTTTGTTTTGTTGTATGTTCGATTAATAAATGTTAAAATCTGCGCTTGCTTTTGCCCCAACTTCCAAATCGTGTCAGAACGAAAGACCTACCATCAGAAGCTGCAGATTCGCCAGTGGTCGTCTTGGAGGTGTGTTTGAGGTCGTTATCATGCTGGAATACTGCATACTGATCATGCTCTGCTTCAGTATGTCACAGTACATGTTGGCATTCATGGTTCCCTCAATGAACTGTAGTTCCCCAGTGCCAGAAGCACTCATGCAGCCCCAGACCATGACACTCCCACCACCAAGTTTGACTGTAGGCAAGACATACTTGTCTTTGTACTCCTCACTTGGTTGCCACCACACACGCTTGACACCATCTGAACCAAATAAGTTTATCTTGGTCTCATCAGACCACAGGACATGGTTCCAGTAATCCATGTCCTTAGTCTGCTTGTCTTCAGCAAACTATTTGCGGCCTTTCTTGTTCATCATCTTTAGAAGAGGATTTCTTCTGGTCTGAGCACTGACAGGCTGACCCCCCCACCACCTCTTCAACATCTGCAGCAATGCTGGAAGCACTCATACGTCTATTTCCCAATCACAACCTTGGGATTTGACGCTGCACATGTGCACTCAACAATTCTTTTTTTCAGATCCTCAGGGAGTTCTTTGCTATGAGGTGCCATGTTGAACTTCCAGTGACCAGTATGAGGGAGTGTGAGAGCGATGACACCAAATTTAACACACCTGTTCACACCTGAGACCTTGTAACACTAACAAGTCACATGACACCGGGGAGGGAAAATGGCTAATTGGGCCCAATTTGGACATTTTCACTTAGTGGTGTACTCACTTTTGTTGTACACTCTCTACTTTACATTGTAGCAAAGTGTCATTTCTTCAGTGTTGTCACATGAAAAGATATAATCAAATATTTACAAAAATGTAAGGGGTGTACTCAGTTTTGTGAGATATTGTAAGTCATCCCCTCACCTTCTCTTGACCTTAATAAGACAGAAAGATCCAGTTGGACAAGTTTTCTGAGAAAGCATAAAAAAAGCATCCTGGAGATTTTTCTATGGTGAAAGACTTTAAACTGTAACAAAGCTGTGATACTGGAGACTCCTTCCAGTAGTGCTAAATAAATGCCTCCTTACTGAAAACGTAAAGCAGAAGTTAACTGACATTTACTTAATGCTAACAAAATAAACCTAAAGTGAATAATGCTTATTCAGTCTTATTAGTAAATAATAGCATGGTGCTAAATGTTGATAACTACATTATTAACTGTCAAACCCAATGAGTATTTGTGTGGAGGATGACTCGGGAGGCAGGTGGAATTTGAGCAGAGCTCCGGCCTCAATTTTATTTTTCCTCAGCTTTTCAGTGCACTTTCAAGCGCAACAGAAAAAAAATCCCAAACTAACAGAAATGTAACCCATAAGGGGTCGTCACTAGCTGGCTGCTTTCACCTCGTTCAAAGTTAAGATCACACTCTGTTTGTGTGCGTGTGTATGTGTGTGCGTGTATGTGTTCATTGCAAGCTCTGCTAGCTATGCCACTCTCTCTCTCTCTCTCTGGCTCACAGCAGTCACTGAAAGCACAAAGAAACACACATAACAACAGTAGGCTTGTGGTAATAAGACACAGGTGAGAATAATCACCCATTACCTGCTGGTTAAACCCGCCTCCTCTCCATCTGCCGCTGATGCTCGACCACATCCCTGCTGCCACATTAACATATACTGATATAACTGAGATTATATCTGAATAATAACCTGAAATGTTTTAAGGTGTTGTCAGTGATTTCATAAAAGCAATCAGAAAAATCAGCATGCAAGGAGATATCTCTACTTGTCTGTCTATCATATTGCCTGTCAATATAAACCTCACCATTCTGCACTATAATTCAACAGCTCTATGACATGAGGTCGTATAAAGTATCTTCGGTGTCATTTTCAGAGTAAATCGAAAACTAGAATGTAAAAAGAACAAGAATTTTGTTTAACGGTGTGATCAGAACTATCCATGCATCCATTTCCCAATGCCGTTTATCCAACACAGTGTCACAGGGAGCCTGGAGCCTATCCCAGGGAAATTGGGGCACAACTGCAGGGCACAATCACACACCACGGACAATTTGGAAATACAAACTCCACACACACGGAGGACGCAGGAATCAAACCCCCATCCCTGGAGGTGTAAGCCATTGTGCCCTTCAATCAGAAACACTTTCTGAAATGTACAGGTGCTCTTAGTGCAAGTAAAATATTTAAAACACATTCTAACGCTAAATGTTTTGGACCTAAAATATCTATGTATTTTCTGGTGTAGATATTGTCACTGTACTCTGTGCTGTATTTATAGATGCCTGTGTATTTTCGGGTAAATTGCTGCAGTCCCCAAGAATGGCTCTACTGATACTCCAGAGAACTGTAGTGTACCCTAATCATTTTGGTTATCTATAAGTGTAACGTATAACTCTATTCCTGGAATGCAGGATATAGAGATTTGCATAACATGTAACTGTGTCTGTAAATATGTGGCTGGCGGGCGTTTGCAGTGAAAGCCTTCCAGCAGTTGAGATTTGGCAGTGTATGGCTTGACTGTGTCTATGATCTGAGCCAATACACTGTGCTTCTATTTGCTGTCCCATTAGCTACAGTAGATTACTTAGAGGAAACCCACATTGTGTGCACCACTGCGCATGTGTATTAACCATCACCCTCTATACTCTCCCTCATTCCTGCACTCTGAATTCTTATCCTCATCCTCTTTTAGTGTCATGATTATCTTTTTTTGCCTCCCCCACCCTCTGCTTTGTGAATGCTGTGTCAGTCAGAGAGGCTCTGTGCTATTTTCAGCACAGTCTCCAGGAGTCGATAAAGCCTGTGTGACTGAAAATAGCTTTGCTGAACCTGCTGTGAGAGAGTGAGGAGCCAAGGAGGGGTTCTACACAACATGTACAGTGCATCCAGAAAGTATTCACAGCGCTTCACTTTTGCCACATTTTGTTATGTTACAGCCTTATTCCAAAATGGATTAAATTAATTATTTTCACAATATCCCATAATGACAACATGAAAGAAGTTTGAAAACTTGAAATCTTTGCAAATTTATTAAAAATAAAAAACTAAAAAAGCACATGTACATACGTTTTCACAGCCTTTGCTCAATACTTTGTTGAAGCAGCTTTGGCACCAATTACACCCTCCAGTCTTTTTGAGAATGATGCTACAAGCTTGGCACACCTATTTTTGGGCAGTTTCTCCCATTCTTCTTTGCAGGACCTCTCAAGCTCCATCAGGTTGGATGGGGAGCGTTGGTGCACAGCCATTTACAGATCTCTCCAGAGATGTTTAATCAGGTTGAAGTCTGGGATCTGGCCACTCAAGGACATTCACAGAGTTGTCCTTTAGCCACTCCTTTGTTATCTTGGCTGTGTGCTTAGGGTCGTTGTCCTGTTGGAAGATAAACCTTCACCCCAATCTGAGGTCCAGAGCGCTCTGGAGCAGGTTTTCATCAAGGATGTCGCTTTACATTGCTGCATTCATCTTTCCCTCGATCCTGACTAGTCTCCCAGTTCCTGCCGCTGAAAAACATCCCCACAGCATGATGCTGCTGCCGCCACCACCATGCTTCACTGTAGGGATGGTATTGGTCAGGTTATGAGTGGTGCCTGGTTTCCTCCAGACATGACGCAGGCCAAATCTTTGTTCAATCTTGTCATGTGCCTTTTACTGAGGAGTGGCTTCCGTCTGGCCACTCTACCATACAGGCCTGATTGGTGGCGTTCTGCAGAGATGGTTGTTCTTCTGGAAGGTTCTCTCTCCACAGAGACACGCTGGAGCTCTGTCAGAGTGACCATCGGGTTTTTGGTCACCTCCCTGACTAAGGCCCTTCTCCATCGATCGCTCAGTTTGACCGGGCGGCCAGCTCTAGGAAGAGTCCTGCTGGTTCCAGACTTCTTCCATTTACCAATGATGGAGGCCACTGTGCTCATTGGGACCTTCAATGCTGCAGAAATGTTTTGTACCCTTCCCCAGATCTGTGCCTTGATATAATCCTGCCTCGGAGGTCTACAGACAGTTGCTTGGACTTCATGACTTGGTTTGTGCTCTGACATGCATTGTTAACTGTGGGACCTTATATACGCAGGTGTGTCTTTCCAAATCATGTCCAATCAACTGAATTTACCACAGGTGGACTCCAATCAAGTTCTAGAAACATCTTAAGGATGATCAGTGGAAACAGGATGCACCTGAGCTCAATTTTGAGTGTCAGGGCAAAGACTGTGAATACTTATGTACATGTGCTTTTTTGTTTTTTATTTTTAATAAATTTGCAAAGATTTCAAACAAACTTCTTTCACGTTGTCATTACGGGGTATTGTTTGTAGAATTTTGAGGAAAATAATGAATTTAATCCATTTTAGAATAAGGCTGTAACATACCACAATGTGGGAAAAGTGAAGTGCTGTGAATACTTTCCGGATACACTGTGTGTGTACTGTGCAGCTATGCCAGGAATCACAGCCACTCAGCAGCTGTGGATTTACATTAATGAGAAAGTGGGAAAAGCCTCACACTCATCCAGGGTTTCATACCTTATGATATTTTTCCAGTATGTCATTGCTGCAGCTTTTCCATAGGATGATCTCATTCATTCGTTTTCTTTTTCATGATATATAGTTTGTAAATTCAATTACATGTAATATGACATGATGAGTGGGATGGGTGTGATACTCTTCTTATTCTCATATTCTGGTGGGCGGCTGTGGCTTAGGCGGTAGAACATGTTGTCCACTAATCATTGGATTGGCAGCTCGATTCCCGGCCCACATGACCGACATGTCCTTGGGCAAGACACTGAACCCCAAGTTGCTCCCAATGGCAATCTAGCGCCATACATGGGAGCTCTGCTGTCATTAGTGTGTAAAGCGCTTTGTTGAACCTCTAAGGTTAAAAAAAATAAGCATATATAAGTGCAGACCATTTACCATGGTTCTTGATTGATAGCGCATTTCCTCCAACAAGGTGCCACAACAAGGTGCCAGTGTGTTAATCTTGAAACATTCCAAACATTCAGTTCAGCGTAGCCAATGGCTTGGGAGGTGGGAGGAAACAGAGAACCCAGAGGAAACCCACAGGAGAACATGTGAAACTCCACATAGGCAGTAACCCAAACTCAAAATCGACCCAATGACCCTGGAGGTGTGAGGTGGCAGCGCTACCAACTTCACCACTGTACCACCCACAAGCAGTGCAAGTCATTTTCATAACTGCAATTAAAAGTAAGCTGTGAACAGTGCAGAGGCTTACAAAATTAATACAAACAAATCCTGCATGAAATGAAAAATCTAACAGTTGCATCTATTGCATTGTACATAATACTTGTCTATAACAGTGTATTTGGGCATTCGTGGACACTAAAATCATTTACTCTGAATACGGAAATGTTCTCAATGCCTCAGTTTAGAAATCGTAGTTTAGTTGCTTTTTTCATCTTGTACTCCCACATATAAATCCATCCCATATTAAACACAGATTTCAGCTCTTTGAACTGTTGGGAACTCAGTCAGGTTTACTGTATATGAAATGCATGAATACTGAACTCCTCACACAGGGTGACTGAGAGCAGGGATAGGAAGTGGAGCTTAATTCCTTCACAATGTATTTGTTAAAGGTTTGCTAAACTGAATGTTAATGTTGGCAGGGTTTGGCAGGAGGTTTTGGTGATGGAGGAGGAGATGGAAGAAGCTGTTTCTGAAGGATGGCGGATACACTTAAAGCATTCTTTACAAAAATAGTTGAGTGGATTTTCCTGGCAGCTGTCACCGTCACAGACACTTCAGCCAGTCCTACTCCCATTCCATAGTTCTTCTTTCAAACACACACACACACACACACACACACACACACACACACACACACACACACACACACACATTTATCATTGGACTGTTGTAAAAACTGTTATACGTAGCTCATCATATAATCACTCATCATAATTGTTCTACCACAAACTCAGCGCTAGATCACCAGGTTGCCACGGATACATGTGGCAAATACATATATGGTCAACATTTTTAGCTGCTCCAAAAGTTGCCATAATGTACAAGTGCCAAAAGCCTGTAAAGCAGAGTAGTAGGGAGGAGCACTCATCATGGGTCTAACCAAAGGTCACTCTGCGGTTGTTCACTAACTAAAGGCCTCAGGATTTCCCAAGCTCTGAATGGACTTTGCTCCTAATCTTCCTGAACCTGCCAACTAAAGATTAGCCATATATAGAAACCTCAAGGACTAGACATAGAGGCTGGATTTACTTTAATCTGATTACTACAGACAAGTGCAAGTTAGAGATAACGAGACAAATATTGAGTTATTTGGAGCAATGGCCTGTATACTTCAGGATATAAAGATATAATTAATTCCTAATGGATTCTTTAATGCTACAGTTTATTTATGACTGTGCTACTTTCTTTTACATGTATGCTGTATTGATAACATTTTGTTTGTCCATTAAATACGCATTGCCTTTGTGTTGTTGTACATCACAGTGGGCAATTAGTTTGATTGGCATAAAATCAAAAGTTAAATTTGAGAAGAACACATATTTCATTATTATATGAAACTGGTCCTTGTAGAAACACATATCCCAGATACGGTTAATTACCACTGTCTCATTCTCTAGTCCTTTTAGAAAAAAAATTACTAAACTGTACTCTTTTGGGCAGAAAAGCTTGTCACTGGGGTGGTTCCATCAGGGGTATGTAGTTTCAACCATTGGCCTGTGTTTGATTTGGTATATTGGATATAGTTAAACTCATTTAAAGTAGATTATTGGAACTAAAACAAATAACTTTTTTTTTTTTTTTTTTACCTAATCTGCATTTGTAGCATACGTGTGATTACCACAAGCAAGAATATCAATACATTTCCCTGTACTGAATACAGTCTGTCCTGGATTTTGTGACTGCAATTTTTCAAAATTAACAGCAGATTTCCTGCAGATTTGGGCCAAGACGTGTCATGTGACTTTATTACAATGCGCATTCACCCAAAGCCCTCATTTGATGATTCATTTGCATCGAGCATGAGTACAGCTAAAAGGTCTCATCTACCAACAAACATCACTGTTGAAAACCGTGCAAAACAATTTCATGCTATTGTGATTTCAGCAATTCAAGGAGTTTTATGCAAAATAGCACAAAAAAAACCACAAGTTGCATCACAGATCTTAACAAAAACGGCAGCAAAATCAAGCGCTTTTGGCCACAAAAATCACTATGGACTTGTTAAAATGACCCATTCTTCATTGGTTTCCCTTGTGAAAAATCCTGTACTGACTGGGATTATGAATAATAATGTGTTATAAACACATGCGCATTCAGTCAGATATGGAGTTTGGGTAGTGCGCAAGAAGTCAGATATGAAGGTCGCTGGATAAAGAAAGACCACATGCATTAAAGTGAATGTGTATTATGCATGTACGGTGATGAACTTACATTCATTCATTCTTTCTTAGTAACTGCCTGGTCAGGGTAGCGGTGGTTTAAGTTAGGTTAATAGTTTGTTTAACCATAAAAATTGGGAAATATAGCTTATTATTATTACAATTATTATCGAGAAATAATTAGCTAAATTAGCTAGAAAATGTCATAAGTATGGATAAACAAAAATGATAACATGGTAGGCTGATTGGCGTGTCTAAAGTGTCCGTAGTGTATGAATGTGTGTGTGTGTTTGTGCCCTGGCATGGACTGGCACCCTGTCCAGAGTGTACCCCGCCTTGTGCCCGATGCTCCCTGGGATAGGCTCCAGGTTCCCCGTGACCCTGAAAAGGAGTAAGCGGTTGAAGATGGATGGATGGATGGATGGATAACTATGCTAACAAGAATAAAGAACAGTCCTGCACACATCTCTTTTTCCAAAAAAAAAACCCACTCCTTTTAAAAACCTGTTTACTCAACCAGTTCAGCTTGTCACACAATGTTTTACATGAAAACCAGACTAAATATTAAAAATAAATAAAAAACGCAACACTAAGAATGTCTTTTAAGCTAACATCCTGGCAAACACCAGTCAGGGGCAACCGTCAAGGCTAATGGAGTTGGACATGCACATCACCCTGTTGCACAGCATTTCAGTGATGATTTTGGTTCTTGTACCACATGGATAATGATGGAGCTCTGAAAACAAAAAGACATGCCAAGAATGCTCTCATGCCAAAGTTCTCATTTAGTCATCATTTTGTCCACTTCATTGGTGGACTACAGAGATTTACAAAGTGTTGTTAATAGCTCTGGATGTGCAGGAAAGTGGCACCACTAAAACAGCTACAATGTGAAGGGGCATTCATTCTCACAGCATGCATTCTGACTAATTATGCATATCCCACTGTAATCATTGTAGCATGCAGAGAATAATTAGGACCAAACCTTCATCCCATGTCGTTTTCCTGTGTGGTATTGGCACATATAGTACATAGGGGTGCAGTAGGGGCAGCGGTGTTGCATGTAATATAGGGGTGTAACAGTGTAATGCAATGCCTATCTGTATCTGTTTAGTGCACAAAATATCCATAGCTGTATTTGGATTTAAAACTGAAGTGGGTGTGGTTTTTTTAATGAACCATATTTCGCCCCTGGAAACAGTGGAAATCACTGGAAAAAAATCTGGCTCTGACAGTTCTTCAACCGCAGCTACTTCACTCGAGTTCATTATTGGTCTATTAGAGACGTGCACAGTACAGTTAAAAAATAAATAAATAAAAATCCTGCTCACACTTATTATTTTGGTTTCTACATTACAGCTATATTTGCGAATTAATTTAGTTGCTTCTATTTCCCAAAATATAAACAAACAACAAGCCTAATTTAAATCCCTGACCCTGACCAGGCAGTTACTAAGAATGGTTTAAATGCATCATGCAACACTGCACATTATTTATTTATTAATTTATTATGATTGTTTTTTTTCTTTTCTGCAAGCTTCACATCTGAGCCCTCACTCATGTCTGCAAGTAAAAACCTCCTGCATCATTCATCATTCACATTCATTCATATCTATGTATTTTTGTATCTGTTTAGAACACATTATATGTTCAGTGCAAATACTGTAATGTATTCCTCTTTGGTCATGTATTTGCTAATGTAGCACAGAGCACTAGAGCAAAGAGCAGAGTAGCAGTACTGAAGGAAGGAAAAGCGTCCAGGAAATCCAGTGAAATATTCATGAAGAGATGCAGAGATGGAAAAACATGTAAACTGCTCTATTGCTGCTCTGGTTATAATTCTCCAGTGCTAATAAATCATTTACTTCTGCTGCAGTGGATGTCATGGAATAATTCTGTACTATGGAAGTGGATTTGAATTTGTCTCAGGATGAAAGTAACTGAGCATGAAGTGAGAATCACTATACTGAACACATGCATGCTGTTACACTTACGTCAACCATCCACACACACAGCGGTTTCTGCCTCCACCTGACTCTCACTAATTACTGTTGCCTGCATCATACATTAGACACTTCCCTGACTCTTAAAGAAATAAAAAGCTGTGTGTCTGCATATTTGCACTGCAGTTGTTTCTGTATGTTCTGGTTGACTCTATCTGTGGGTCTACAATATCACTATGATTATAGGAAACAATATAAAGGTTGACGGTGCAACATTTTCTGGCGTGCTACTATCAGTGGTACATCTTCTGAACGTATCTTTCCCCTGGAAACATTTATTTGTTTTTATAAATGGATCCTACTGTTCAGCATTGTCACCTCAGAGCTCCAGGGTCCCCAGGTTACTGTAATGTATTGAGTTTAATTTTTTCTCCCAGTGTTCTTGTGAGTTTCCTCTGGGTTCTCTGGTTTCCTCCCACCTCCCAAAAACATGCTGCTATTAGGCTTGGCCACTTTAAGTTGCCTTTAGGTATGAATGAGTGTGTTAATGTGTGTGTGCATTATACTGTACACTGCGATAGATTGGTATTCCCACCTCATGCCCAGTGTTCCAGTATAGGTTTCAGATTCACCACAATCATGATAAGATAAAGAGGCTAATGAACAAAGAATATTAAAGAGCACTTCTGTCCCTTAAATTATTTTAGAGTAAAGATTTAAAGGTAAACTACATGCATCTTCCCAGGTAAAATATACATACTAAGTCTCAGTGAATTTCTTTGAATTATGTGATATTACAGTCACCCTAATCCCTTTTATCTACTAAGTCAGTTATATTTCAGACTGTATATTGTATATTGATTTGTTAGGGAAAGTGTTGCACCCCACTTAGGACATGTTTGAACGTGTCAGATACAGCACCATAACATTTCGCCTCCCACACACATCTGCAGATGAGTTTTCAACATGGAGACACAGTCAGTCTGTTTATAAACATCTAAACTCTCTCACTAGAGCATTATTCAGTGAAGGTCTAAAGACAGGTTAAGGGTTGCAGTTTGAAAAAGTGATAGATGAGTAAGAATATCAAATGGCATTAAATATGCTGGACGATGTCCAATATTGGCCTGGCTTGCCAAAGAGCTGTCATTAAAATCAGACCTACAAACTAGGCAAAAGTCATAGATCTACTAGTGCAGTTCAACCTACAAACACACACACACACACACACACACACACACACACACACACACTTACACAGAGAGAGAGAGAGAGAGACACACACACACACAGACACACACACTATTTAAACTAGTGCCAAATGCTCTACCACTGGACTCTGTAAACTGGGGAATAAAAACTGGATGGATAATGAATGGAAGCTAAGTATTATAATATCTACTAGAAAAGATATCACAGTTATTCTCCACCATAGTTGATCCCATGTATTAAACATCATATTATACAGTGTTAAAGCTACATCAAGTCATGATGCCTGAAATCCATTATTTCTCATATCTCCTAAAGATGTTAAAAGGATTTCACTTGTATTCATGTATTCTTTTTGATGAGCGAATTTTGTATTAGACATGTACATTAATACTACATGATTATCTGTCTGTGTGTGTGCCCAGTGTGTGGTTGCGACCTGGCCCAAGGTGGTTTCTTCATGAAGAATGGTGAGTATCTGTGTACACTGGACTACCAAAGGCTGCATGGAACACGCTGCCATGGCTGTGGGAACTTTGTTGAAGGAGAGGTGGTGACGGCCCTCGGGAAGACCTACCACCCCACCTGCTTCGTCTGCACCATCTGCAAGTGAGTTAACACTGGGCATACACATACAGTCATCGCCTGCCTATGCATGGACACTTATCACTTGTACAGCTAATGTTACTACTACTAGTATAATCAATTCATGTACAGATACACATACATCACATAACTATCTTCACATCATCTCCTGGTCAAATACACATAGTGATGTAACATTAGCAGACGGGAAAACAGTTAGTTCAAGTCGTTATCAACTGAAATGTAAACTCAATGAATTTTAAGGTTTGACACCATAGTCTTAATGAAAGCTCACAAAATTCAGACTTGGAACTATTGCTTACATAGAGGTTAAATTGTTTTTCACAGTTGGAAGGTGGTAATTATGATTATTCTCATATGATGTGGTCCAAGACCTACATGGTGTCCAACATTAGTCTTGATTTTCAGAATTTTTAACCTGATTTGCACTTGAGACTCAGACTTTGACATGTTTGGATGAATTTGGTGTGCTGTGATGTGTAAATGGGCCAGGGGTGTTATCTTCAATAAAATACCTTTTAATGCTTGACCTTAAATGGCTATAAGGCAATTTGAAGTGGATATGTTTTATTTCTTAGTGGTGCTTCACTATTTGCACCACTTTTGACTAATGCAATGAACTCTGTTTTGAGGCATCCATTTTAAATGAAAGTTCTCTGTCCAACATTTTTTTTTCAGGTTTTAATTCAGTAAACCATGTTGTCAGTTTGCTAATCAGACCAGATTATGAAATTTCTCCCCTTTCTTGCTGAATGTCTATAGCCCTGTGGATTCGTCATTACAAAGTTTCAGCTATTAAAGTTGAGCTAGATCATTTTTAAAAACTAGAGTCACTGAACAGTGAGATAGACAGGTTTTTAGATGTTTATCATCTCTGCTATAGTATATGTGAACTCCACATCTGGAGCCAGGTCTGCCCTTAAATAATCCATGTATATAATTGTTACTTCAACACTGATTTATGTTACTGACTATACTTCAATTCACCAGAGGTTCACCCAGCAGCACTTGACTTGTCTTGTTGGCACCATATACCTGAACACTAGCAGATGCTTCATAGATCTTGAGGCCAAATAATTGGACTAATGTCTCTTGGCTTAGTAGTCTACTACCACAAAATAGCACATGACGTCACACTGAGATCATGGGAAAGTGATCATGCTGAGATAATAGTGAGCTGTATTAAATTATACTGCGTGTCTCTGTGTTTAACCTCATGACGTTCTGTTTATGTAGACGGCCATTTCCTGCTGGAGATCGCGTCACATTCAATGGAAAGGACTGTCTCTGCCAGCACTGCATCCAGCCAATGTCTCCTCCTCCCAAAGACATCGGTGCTTCCAGCAGTGAGTCACAGCATGCTTTTGCACTCTGCCTATGTGCTCCAAACCAGTGTTCTTCCAGTAATCCTGTTATCTTCTGCTTTATCTCCTCCCTGTTCTCCATGAATGTCGATTGTTGTACAAAGCTTTCACATAACTTATTAATTAAAAGTGCAGTTCAATCAGGTTTCAAGCCCAAATCAGATGCCATGCTATTTAACCTGACTCAAATACCCAAATATCCAGTCCTGTGCTCTCAAGCAAGTAAGATCTTGTTCTCTCACTTTTCCCTTCATTTCCTTCATCTCAGTTTCTCTCCAGAGGAAGTTTTGTAATTCAGTATGCATGGTCAACGGGGAGGGAAAGAGAAACTCAAAACTGACCAGTAGGACTTGTCTCAGTGCAGTTACATTCTCCAGCCATGTATCTCGTGCTCTCGTCTCAGTTGTGTTTTAAAGATTTAGTGGAATTTTTCTATTCAACATGTCTGAGTCGATTAAATTTGTCCTTGAGTTATCATTCAAGCGTTCCAATGCCACTGAGATTTCTTGATACCAGTCAGTCCTCTCTGTGTTGATCAGTTTCAGGACTTCAACACGGCCACATTCAAATTCTTTCACACAAGTTATAATAAGGAAGTGTATGACATGGCATGACTTTAGTACAAATTTCATCCGTAATGTGACATATTTCCGAATGCTAGTCACACTCAGTGCTTTTGCTCAGTTGTAGCTGGTGATTGGGGGGAAGTGGATTGTGGACAAAAATATGATATTGTTGGTTGATAATATCTCCCCCACCTACTGTACTGTATTATGTGCATTGCGACATAATGAAAAAACAGATGTTTCAGTCAGGAAAACGTTATTGCACGTTGATGAAAGATTAAAAAGTAAAACAGATTAATAATGTCAGTAAAGTTCAGTTTTACATTGCAGAAACTCAGTGTAAGGTTGTTTTTAGTTTTACTTCAGAAAAAAACATTGCTAATTTCATGAGCATTGTAATAATTCAATTAAGAGATTCTCTCTATCTCTCTCTCTCTCTCTCTATCTCTCTCTCTCTCTTTCTCTCTCTCCTCTTGCTGTCACACACACATACACACACACACACACACACACACACACATACAATTTTAGGTTGAATGAACCTTTGTGTCATGCATGACTGATAATTTGTCTTTCAGTTAGAGAGCTGAATGGTCACTGATGACATTTGTTGGCCCACATGAGCTCATGGAAGGCAGAGATTATACAGTCCATGGCTATTCATGTCTTGGTGGATTTTGCCAAATCATGAGAGCCTTTCCACTTCTAAAAGACATCCGAGAGTTCTGAGAGTCTAAACCCTTTAATATGCTGACAGGATGAGAAAACACAGGTCTCCTTTTGAAACTTTTATATCTCTGCTTTTTGCTGGTTCTCTTCTAACCCCCCCCCCCCCCC
>JAFFST010054303.1:69563-92449 GCA_022414735.1 Noturus placidus
TCTCTCTCTCTCTCTCTCTCACTCACTCAAATTCCTCACTTTTTTTGTACTGAGTGAAGGACTGAACCAGTTGTTACATTCATGTGTGAAGGGTCTTGGTACTTTTTTTATTCAACTTCCAAACACTTGAGCAATATAGTAATAAAAGTAATTCTGGTTAATTACGCTTTGCCTGAGTTCTGAAAGAGCATGCAGTATACTGTATTAATTGATTAATTTGCATGAATACTATGTTTATTGCATGCTGAAACAACATCCCTTAAAATGTTATTAGCTGATATGAACTGTGTTTACAGTATATATGCAAGAAAATGTCTTAAAAAAGGTTGGCGATAATCACATAAAATATACTTATGCAGTATATTAGTAATTAGGATGACATTTGGATCCCAGTCAAAATACAAAATGATAAGTCTGGGCGATTTTTGGATCCTATTTTTGGACACAACATTTACACATACTAGCCGTGCACAGTTAGCTCCACATATTCCATGAGAAGAAGGAAGTGCTGAGCCCCAGGCTGTTGTGTTTCTATAATCTTGCACTTCCACCTAGTGGCTAGTTAAAGTTTTGTTTGAATGTCTGTACATAGAAATGATGATGAGGTTTAGTTGAATCCTACTACTGATGTTTGTTTACCTGGTTGTAATTAAAAGTGTGTGTGTGTGTGTGTGTGTGTGTGTGTGTGTGTGTGTGTGTGTGTGTGTGTGTGTTCTGCAGACTGTGCAGGCTGTGGCAGGGACATTAAAAACGGACAGGCTCTGCTAGCTTTGGACAGACAGTGGCATCTTGGCTGCTTCAAGTGCAAGGCCTGCGGAAAAGTTCTGAGTGGCGAATACATCAGCAAGTGAGTAAATCTCATCAGCATGTCTCTCACTGTCCGTTCCTGTGTGGGTCTCTATACTTGCACCTTGTGTCTATCCTTTGGAAAATTCAATTATAGTTCTCTATGTTTAACGGTGGTACTTCATGGACATCAAACTCTGAAACACCAGCAGCTACTAGGATGTTACTGTGTAGCTGTGTTTAGTATACATTAAACCATAATACTACTAAACAACTAGGATACTACCACAGTGTTTTCATTTATTTTATCTTATTCTAGCTCTGGTTATTACATTCTTGACTTTATTCTGCCTTTCACTGTAGTTCTGACTGTATTTTATACATTATGCTTGAGCTTTATTATGACACTGTGACATGGTTTTATATCGATTTAATATGTCAATGGCAAGTTTGTAATCGATTTATTTTGATAACTAACCCTGATTTAAAAGATTTAGGTACATAGCTTATGCCAAGGGGCACATTTATTATTTTAAAACAAGGTTTAATTGCTTCTGGAAGAATTTGGGAAAAAATGCATAGGTACTGGTGTACAAGCTGAGTTTGACGATGACGTCAATGAATTTTATTCAGTTTGTATTGGGGTAAATGATAATGAGTCTTTATTGGTCACATATACATTAGAATACAGGGAAATTATTTTCTTCACATACGAGAGCATGCCAGGAAGTTGTGGTCAGAGCCATGATATCCCTTGGAACAGAGAGGGTTAAGGGCCTTGCTCAAGGGCCCAACAGTAACAGCTTGGCAGTGCTGGGGCTTGAACCCCTGATCTTCTGTACACTAACCCAGAGACTTAACCATTAAGCCAGTGGTTCCCAAACTTTTCCAGGGCAAGGCCCCCCAAATGGCATTAACATTTGACCGAGGCCCCCCGTTTGCAAGATGTCTTTAAAACACATTAAAAATATAAACTTCTGAATATATCCCCCTTTTTATTAATAATTACATCTTAACATCACATTACATTAGGAATTGAGTGTGTGTGTGTGTGTGTGTGAGAGTGAGAATTTATTTTTCACACCAAAATTTTGAGGCCCCGCTGGCGCCCCCTGGCGGCCCCCACATTGAAAACCACTGCACTAAGCCACCACTGACCAACAGTTAGTCACGTAACTGTTATTTTTGTCTCTACATAACGAGGAATCAAATTGCCTGAGTTAATTATATAATTGAATCATTTTCTGAATTCAACTTCAGTAAAAATAAAAATTGGTTAGCTTTTGTAGACAAGGACCTTATCAATGGCTTCTAGAAACATATCGAAACGGTACAGTGAAGTGACAGTGACAGTGAGGTGTAAAAGGTGAATACAAAAGTTTTTCAAAGAGTAAGCAATTCGCTCACCCTGTTTTTCAGGGATGGTGCACCGTACTGCGAGAGAGACTACCAGATCCACTTTGGTGTACAGTGCGAAGCCTGTCATCAGTATATAACGGGGAGGGTTCTGGAGGTGAGTATCTGGTATCCTCACAGTTAACTTTCTGTAAAGGAAAAATATTGTTCATCATGTTGTTCAGTGGTGCCCTGAGATAGGCTCCAGGTTCCCCCGTGAGCCTGTGTAGGATAAGCGATATGGAACATGAATGGATGTATGTTGTTCAGTGTGTTGTGTTATTTTTTTTTTGTTTTTGTTTTTTCAGATTATTATTATTTTTCTAGCTGTATTGTTTTGCTTGAATGAAAGTCTACTATACTGCTCTCACTGACCATCTGCAGCTGGATGGTCTATCTGTTTACAAGCGCTCACGCAAACATACACACACATGTTGTAATGCTATGACCAACATTTAGTTTGACATAACCAAAATCCATGTTTGAAGAGCACAAAACGAGCAGTGAAACAGTTGGCCGGATGCCACAGTCCCACCCTAGCATTGTAGACAGAGCAGCCTCTGAGGCTAAATCCATCTGATAGGCTGAGAGACCAGCAAGAGGAAGAAGGAAGGGGAGGGGAAATTGATGAAGAGTTTGGGAGCTCTCAGGAAAAGTCTGAGAGACAGATTGAGGGACAGAGTGTGCAAAAAAGAACAAGTGTACAAGGAGTTTTTCTGCTAAATCGCAGGGCTGGGGGTCCACACAAGCCGCCTGCCAAAGGTAAGACTGCCAGAATCAATCATCATCGTTTGTTGGACATTCCATCAGGTAATAGGAGAGGTGTCCAGTATATGATAATGGTGTTTGTAGTTTGCATCATTTCATCAGTGTGTATTTCATTCACATGTTCTTGTTGGTTGAATGCTGACTTTATGTCCTGGACAGAATTTTGAACACCACTACGCCTTTTGACTTCTGAACTAAATATTAACAGGAAGCTGTCCTGTGGCTCACTTCATACACACATTGTTCTTTTTGTGTCTCAAACCAAACCCACCCAGACAGAGCAGTTGTCAGTTGTAGTGTGAATGCTATTCATATAAATCTGTGTATCCACATATGGTGGTGAAAACCTCAGTGGAATCTTATCAATGTGAAGCCATAGAGACTTTAAAGCAGTAGACACTTCTATATTTGTCCAAGTAGGTTTGTGTAGAATTTCTTTTTGCGAGGAACAGATGGCCTTGTTGTAAAAACACAAGGGATGTAGCATTATTTTGATTATTTTGGACTGTTAACGATGATGGTGTCTTACCCTCGTTAGCATGTTGTCAATGGAGAGTGAGACTGAAATGTTTAACATTACAGAGTGCTGACACTCTGTTAAAACACACACACACACACACTTTTCGATTTGCAGAATTTAGCAGACGCTCTTTGACAGAGTGTCTTATAGAACTGCTTTTTTGTTTTCATTAAGAAAACTTAACGAGAATCTTAATGCTAGTTCAGATTGTCTGTAAAGATTCCAGCTTGACCCTGCCATACACACGAGTCAGTGCTGATATATACGTACTTATATATTCGTACTTACATAAGAAAACATGTGCACAATTGTATAATAGGTATTCATTAAACAGTACATATGAAAGAAATTGGTCATTGATCTGTGTTTGAAGGCAGCGTAGGATGACCATGGAAAGTTCTATCCACCCTTGGATGTCAGAACAAGAAAAAGTCCTGATGCATGTCTTTCTTGAGGCTTTAAGAGTGGAGAATGACTGTGTCTCAGTATAAAGTGTGGAATCTGATTGTTGCCATGGGGGGTATGATGGGGAGGCTTGTGTAAGCTAGCATCAGTGTTCTAAAGCTAATGCAGGCAGCCTGCAATAATAGTTTAGTCTGTCCTCTCCATTTTCTCTGTGTGTTTATCTCCACTGTGCTGAAAGTGTACAAGGGAGCACTTTGAGACATCATCCAACCAGGTGGCTCTGCTTTCTGAGATTAGCACACAGGAAAACACTGTTTCCACAGACATACGCCCCATGTTACGCAGCCTTCAAGAGCCTTCTCCGTATGGTCTTAGCATGACTACAGGTCTGTTTGTTCTGTTTCTAAGGGCCTTGTCTTTCTCTCTGGTGATCTTTTTTTTCTCCCCACTGCATTCATCATTTTTCCTTTCCCTTTTTCTTTACCCCTCGCAGTTCCTCTCTTTGGCTTTTTCTTCTGCTAACACCCTTCCATCTGGAACTGGAGCCCCCTCTGCTTCCCCCAGAACTTGCTAGTAATGACTCTTTGTTTTCTCCACGGTTCTCACCAGTTATACATTCTTGTGCATGATGTAATAAGGAATGATGGATAGCCATTTTGCAGGAGAGAAATTATAAAGAACATCTACTGTTGTACAAAAATTTGTTTACGACAAGAGTGTTACTTAAGCCTGTTGTCATAGCGAGGCAGGCTGGGAGGAGGGACGGGGTCACATCTGTGTGAAATCAAACATTTCTGCTGCATTGCCTCATAGTTCATCAGACAAGGGAGGAACATGGAAAACATTGGCCAAAGTACTGCAGGTGATCTCCAGCACCATCAAAATCCAAATATGTGTGTGTGTGTGTGTGTGTGTGTGTGTGTGTGTGTGTGTGTGTGTGTGTGTGTGTGTATATATGAATGTGGGTGTGCTCAAAATGAGGAAAGTGTCCATCTACATTCCCTTTAAAATGACATAACATGTGATTTGATATACCCCTGACATCATTTAGCAATGAAAGCACATGTAATTTGAAAGGAAGCTTCATTTGTTGAAGAGCAAGAAGAACAAAAATGAAAGGATAATCATTTGAGTGAAGAAGAAAAGAAAGAAAAATGGAGTTTTGGAGTGGTTTGGAGTTTAGATAAGAAAACGAGAGTTATTGATGGAGAAAGTATAATTGTTTTGGAAATGGAAAGAGATGGACTTGAAAGCTGTTGAAAGAGAGGGAGCAAAAGCAATATTTTGGAGGCGCAGGAGCTCATCAGCATTCCTAGAGCTAATGTAAAACAGCAGGATGACGAGACAGCACTGCAGATGACTTACAGCTGTGTTCTATGAACATGGACTCAGGAAACACACGACACATGAATATAAATGCACATACAGACACACGCATACACACACAGAGGACTTTTCCTCTCACATGCCTTTCTATAATATATTACATGTAGACTTTTATTAAAGATTAATCACTTCATGTGTGTATTGACTTCATGCCCTGAGAGGTTTGTTTTTGCACATTCATTATTTGTTGAACCGCACTGATCCTTGGCATCTCGGCTCCGCAGGCAGGTGATAAATACTACCACCCCAGCTGTGCACGATGCAGCCGGTGCAACCAGATGTTCACAGAGGGGGAGGAGATGTACCTGCAAGGTGGGTAAAACAGCTGATAATGTAAAAGGATTTGCACCTGACTTGTATTAATTTGTATTTTTTAAGTTGTATTAATTTTTTAATAATTTTTTTCCAGCCATGCTTTTCACTCTCACAGTGATTCTGTATTCACTTCCAATTTCTCACTTGTTGGATGCTTTAATGGCTGTAAGACGATGTGAAGGGAAATCAAAATGCATTTTTTTTAAATAATGTGTTATATTTCTGGACATCAGACTTGATGATGGTAAGACTTGATGATAACTGGGACTGGGACTTCTACTGTAATCATAAAGACTACACTAGACATCCTTTCAACACACTTAGTACTGTTTGACTTTGTAATGATTTATAATCCTATTATCTGGTGACACCCAGAAGAGAGTGGGTTCCCTTTTGAGTCTGGTTTCTCTCAAGGTTTCTTCTTCATGTCATCTCAGAGTTTTTCTTTGCCACTCTTACTGCTGGTTTGCTCACTATGGATCTTAACCCCAATCTTAACCTACATCTGGGTTACTGTAAAGCTGCTTTGTGACAATATCTGTATCTGTATTTATTAATTATTTAATAATAATTAAAGATGTATTTTTATAACTACTACTAATTAAATTAATAATATCTATCTATCTATCTATCTATCTATCTATCTATCTATTTAAAAATCACTATAGAAAAAAATTTAATTGAATCGAATAGGCAAACTTTCAGGGTCGGCTCTATGGGTAAAAATTGTGTGGATGAAGTTTAGTATATAAACATTTCTCCCTCTTTCTTTCTCTCAAAACAGGCTCTACAGTGTGGCATCCACACTGTAAGAGCAACATCAAAGTAGAAGAGAAGTACAGGGTGAGTGTAAGCGCTCCACACACCAGTCACACACATCAGTCACACACCCTGCTAGTCCTCTGTCCTGACTTTCTTTCATTCCGCTTTATTTATACTTGCATCCTCAGTCCAGTGACAGATCTTTCACCTTTCTCTACAAATTTTCCCAGACCTTATTGTGTTGTCTGGCCTAATGCTTGTTTGCGTGTGAGTAGATGGGTATGCTTCTCAGAACCAGGTGATATGTGTGTGCGTGTGTGTGTGTGTGTGTGTTTGTGTGTGTGTCAGTGTGTGTCAGCTTGTCCTCTCTGTTCTGGTTCTCCTCTGTAGGAAGCACAACAGCGACCTGGCAGAAAGCCCCGTCCTTTTGTTATCTTTTTGCCCCTGTCTAAGTGTGAGTCTCAGTGTAAGACGAAGGGCCGGGGTGGCTCTGCTCGAGGCGTACGTCCCCTGCGCAGGACGGAGGTTTGCAGTCTCCTGTCTCCCCCCTCTGTCCTGCACCACTTCCAGTTAAACTCACTGTCCTGCTTCACCTGCAATCCAGACCACATTGTGTCTCTTTTAGGACAGTGAAGTTCACTGGTGTATTTGCAAAACAGAGAGGGCAACACTCCAGATACACACTGTGCCTCCTCCAGACAATGCAAGCATAGAGGGTTAGCTTGCTGTCTTGTTCTAAATTACTTCATAACAACAGGAGCAGGAAATTGGTGAAAATCCTGTCATTCGCATCATGTAATAAATAAGCAGCACATCTGTCTTTCTGAACAACTGGCATGAACAAGAAAGTGAGTCGAGGAGACAAAACATGTCTGTGATATGTGAAAGAAAGTGGATTGCAGTAGATCTGTAAGCGCATGGTGAATAGAGACGGTCGGGTGCATGCTGAGGCGGATCTAATGACTGTATATCTGGTGAACAACATGGCTCTCTTGTGCATGTTCTCTTCTGCCCTCATGAGGTCAAAAATTCACCAAACTGAAAACTGCTTTTAGGACCAGAGCCTGTGAGCTTCTGTTGAGCTCCTGACTGGCAATGACTCAAATTGGCAGAAAAATGTAGTAAAAAATATAAAAAGACAGGAAGAGGGACAATGTACTCTTCTGATGCCTGACATATTATTGACATCCCATTATTTCATAGCGTGTATATACACTAATTGCATTTAATTTAGTTAAAGCATGATTTCTTCTATGCATGCTTTGAAGTGAATATCTGAACAGAGGTCAATTATGATTTAACCCACATAAAATGTTTGTCTTGTTTACAGTAGTTGTGACAATTTGAGATGGACGCCACATTATTTGACATTGATAATGACTTGATAAAAATCAGTTTAAGTAAACATCTGCTAGTTGAAACTATTAACTGAAAATGCAGGGTAATAACCTTTGTAATTGGTGTTGCTTTGTGACAAGGAAGGAATCTCCATATACGATAACATGTAGTGTTAGATGATAAACTTAAAGCTGGCGAGTGATGGAAAGTACAAGCCCATGATGCTAGACCAATGAAACAAATCAATCTCACCTCATCATCCATGCCCCAATAAATATGGTCCACTAATTTGTATATTTATTTATTTATTTATTTATTTATTCATTCATTCATTCATCCATTTTCAATACTCACTTTATCCTGATCAGGGTTGTGGTGATCTGGAGCCTATCCTAAAAACATTGGGTGTGAGGCAGGAATATACCCTGACTGGGACACCAGTTCATACATACTGACACACTTATTCACACCTAAGGGTAATTTTGCCAGTACACCTACAGGCATGTTTTTGGTGATAGGAGGTTATCGTAGAACATAGCCAAAGCGACTTACAATTAAGAAAAGACTAAACCCATGCTGACATGGGGAGAATATGCAAAACTATCCAGAGAGTAACCTGTTCTCATGAATGATAAATAGTTTTTATTATAAAGAATTATATTTGGAGAGAGTCTAACGTAAAGGCAAGATCTGACGAGTGTTTGTTTGATGCTTGTGCCGTTCACCAGTATGGATGATCGTGAGGTTAAAAATGTACTTCTGTCAGTCACAAGTGAGGATCAGATACATTTTGGCTTCATTGTTATGTTGTCCATCATATAAACCAGTGGTTCTCAAACCATTAGCACCCAGTGACCTATTTAACTGTAAAAAAAAAAAATTATAAAAAAATCTATTCCACAGACCCCTTCAGTACAGATTTGTGTTACTGTCATAATATAACTTTTCAGATCTTATGCTCATTGTTTAAATGTGCACAATTATATTATACAGTCATTTAAAGCTTTTTATTCCTGAACTTTCGACTGACAGAACATGTTAGGTCTAACTTGACTCTATTATTTTTTACATAGGTTTGGATTAATCTCAACTCAAGGGACCTATGAAAGGCTAATAACTATAAAATCTCAATCGCAAATGAAATAGCATTGATTTTTGACTTACGCAGCTGTAACAGTATAAACATATCACAGACCGCCTGGTTATGCTTCACTGACCCCTGGGGGACCCCACTTTGGGAACCACTGATATAAACAGTCTGTGAGTGAATCACACAGATGTGTGTCAGAGTGTGTGATTTCCTGTGACCCCTCTTCCTCCCTCCACAGCTTCTCCCTCCCTCTGTTACCTCACTGCACCAATCAGAAAGGCAGGTACTGTATTCTGCTACTGGCAGCAGAGTGGCACACGCTCTATGTGTCAGCAGCTTGAGGGTAGCATACACACATTCAACCTCATAACGACTTATGTGTTTGCCATTACACTTTTTACCAGTGCGGGCATGTGGCGGTTGCCCTCTGACCCAGATTTGCGTAAAGGCAGTCAGAATCCCCACAGAAACTCGACTCGGATATGAGCTCACGGAGAGAGTCGGGGAAAGTTTAATTCAACAGTATATCGCCATAGTAATAAGCATGTATCTGTTTACAAACCATAATCATTCTGATTAGAGCAGCTTTGCTGAAATTTCCACAAAGAGCCATATCTGAAGGACAATGCTGCATGGCCTGTGGATGGCAGCTTCATATGGCTTGTGGCTGTATCTATATAGTATGCTGGGATGGGGAAGCAACAGTATTAATGCTGCTGTTGTAATCTTGACTTATGCTCTGTTCGTGTCATTCGAGCTTGCGTGTAAGTCTGTGTGTCTGTGCACGTGCATGTTTGTGCTTGGCTGACCACTAATACAAAGTCTCGTTCATCTGCAGCCCACAAGGTCTTCGTCGGAGAGTATCTGTTCTCGGCCGGGTTCCAGCATCCCTGGCTCTCCTGGTCACACCATCTATGTGAGTCGTCCTTGCCAGCGCCATCTATCGCTTCCTGAACCAATCACCATTCACTCTCAAATGGAGTCTGTGGTTGCATGAGGCTGCACAGAATGCTCTTTTTCTCTTTTCCTTTCTCTTATTTCTCTCCAAACAGATACATTTGCATTGAGCTCTTATAAATCAAGCCTTGATGCATACACACAGAATCAATATAAATACTGTTTAAGCGAAATTCAGTATAATAGGAAACACAGCTGCAATTAACCATAGCCATACAGTATATGAAGCCCCATATACTCTGTTTTTTGTTGTTGTTTTTTTTGTTTTTTTTGTTTGGTGACCCACGTGGCGTGTTGTAACTATGTTCATATGTGATGTGGAACTGTTTGACCCCTAGTATGACTTTCCTTATCCCGCTCCCTTTGATTCTCCCTCTGTGTGATTCCCGTCCTTCTGTGTCCCACCTCTCCTCCCTCTAGGCAAAAGTAGACAATGAGATCATTGATTACAAGGACCTAGCAGCCATCCCCCGAGTCAAGGCCATTTATGAAATAGAACGTCCAGACATGATTTCCTACGAGTCTCTGCACTCCACCTCCTCTACCCTGGAGAGACAGGGCAGACACAGCCCTGGAGAGGTAATACAGAGCTACTATCTTCTAATAACTTAATGCTCATACAGCTGAGTACACTTATATTCCTGATGGGATAATTATCAACAGGAGTTATATTTAGAAAATTCTTGTGCACTCTGCAGTTTGAGCGTAACGATTTTGATTCAGAAAATACGGTCGCAAATTAGAACCAAATGGACTGAGACCTTTAGACAGGATAGTTACTAAAATCAGTTCATGTTAAAGGCAAAAATGTCTTTTTTATGTATTATGTATATGACATGGACGGATAATTAAATGATTATTGTAAACCGGAGGTCTTCAACAGGGGTCCACGACCCCTAGGGGGTCCGCGGAGGTACTGCATGGGGGTCGCGAAAGTTTTGGTACCAGTTTGATATAACACAATTTCATACAATATATATATTTAGGGGGTCCCCGATCCATCTTGCCATTAGTTTGGGGGTCCTTGGCCTGGAAAACGTTGAAGACCCCTGTTGTAAACCATTACAGGTCTAATATTTTCTGCCAAAGCTGGTAAAGCATTTAAATACTCAGGATGCACGCCTCTTTGATACTTGTTAAGAGTATTTACTTAAACATCCTTCAATTTTGAAATGTTTATTTGTCATAGTGTCAGAGTAGATGATATAGAATGGTAAAAGCCCTTATTTAATACCTATGGCATCTAGCCGACTGATTTTTATTTTTTCTTATCAGTCATTTGTTTAAATGGGCCGTGACCAGGCAACCGCCTCATATACCCAGCCTCACCCCAACAGTAATCCTAACCCTTTTACCCTGGAAATGATCTGTGGGTGTGTGTGTGTGTGTGGGGTGTGTGTGTGTGTGTGTGTGTGTGTGTGTGTGTGTGTGCGCGTGTGTGGTGTGCATGAGTGCGTGTGTGTGTGGAGGTGGGTGTAATGTGTGAATTTATGTCTTTCTGTTACAATGTCTGTTTAATATCATGTATCACCCATGTATTGAACATTTCCCTGTCATTCCATAGTCTGTGTATCAGAGGAAATGAAGTGTGTTATATATTGACTGTCAGTGCTGCCCTCATATTAAACATTGCCAAGTTGTACATGGATCTGCCTGTGCTGTGCCTGTGTCCAGCTCGCAGTGTTGCAGTGCCCGGTGCTGAACACGCTCAGGGTTTTATTATCATATGAGGACTCAAGTCATTCAGTGATACATACTGTCTTGACTCCATACTGCAAAAGCTGGCCTTGTCTTGCACATGTGTTTATTCGATTTGACAAAAGGGAAGACTTGACAACTGTATACATCAGCACACTCTTTTTCAAGGGCTGATTCCTTGTTGGTGTTATATGATTAAGTAACAACCATCAGATTTAAAGCAGTCTCATGCTGTAACTGTAGGCTGTGTTTCCTTCCTACAGTGCCAGAGTACTACAGGTGACCAATCCCCCATCAGAGGCCATATTAAAGTGAGTGTGTGCAGGATTGTAGCAGTGCATGCCCAGTGACTTTACTAATCCTAGAAAACACAACCAAACCAGTTCCTGGATTATTATTTTTTTACCCAACTAGCCAATAAACGTTACTATGAAGCAACAATATGAAAACCAAACAGAATATTAAACCTCTAACCAAACCGATCAGTCTAGTAGTGAAAAATTATCTTAATGAGGTCAGATAAAATCCATTGCAAGAAAAAGTTTCAGTGTGATTTGATTTCCTAACTTTGTTCTTTATATTCTTAAAAACAACAACAACAACAAAGGACTTGAAAGCTTAAAAAAACTACATTTCAGTCAAATGAATGGGACCACAATGTAATGGGACTTTATGAGAAGCCATTGGTGATAGTGACACTATGGTTTATATCCACTTTCTTAGACCATGCCGCAAGATGCTTCCCCCATGTCAGCTGAGACTGTAAGTTGGTCAGGAATGTTGAGTCTTGAATCTAGCACAATTTACCTTCATCAGCACAGTTTTATCCTGCACAACTTTTCTCTCCTCTCTGCTTTTCCCATCTGTTGTATATGTATTCTGGGCACCTATGTGTGTCAGTATGTGAACTGCAGTTTGTTTGTCTTGTCTTTATCTTTGTGTTCCGTTATAGCCTTATAAAAATCATTGCAGACTGTCTCCTCTCTGCTTTCTTTACCTAAAAAAAAATAGTTAAAACATTCACATAGTTGTTTGAATCAGTATCAACATGCTACAATTACTTTATTCAATTAATCAAGTTATTTCTTAAGGTTTAGCACTACTGTACTTACCCTATCCATCCTACTCTGTCTAAAGAATTTGGGGTTTTTAAAATCGAATTTACACAGAGCTTTTTTCTCCCTGTTGTTGTTGTTGTTGTTGCTGCTGTTTTTTCCAGTCACCAAGAACCCTGTCTCCCACCCCGTCTGCTGAGGTTAGAGTCTGCTCCATACTGAAACCTAGATACACACTGGCATCAGTGCAGTTAATGTTGTTCTAGTAGTTTTACTAATCTTGTTGCACAACATCACGTAGTTCTAGTTCTAGTGCTCATAAGGCTTCTGCACATAGCACAGCGTCCACAGCATTGTTAAACTGTGCCATGTAAATTGATGGTGTGTCTGTGTGTGCTTTGTATTAGGGCTGTTATGACATTCGAGAACGCATCATGCAACGATCCACCAGCCAGGGCTCCATCGGCTCCCCGATGTACAGCCGACACAACTACATACCTACACTGTCTAAGACACCACAGCACTTCCACAGACCAGGTGAGAGTGAGGGTCATTTCTTTACTTTTTTATTATTTACTTCCTTTAGATAGTAAAGGAGCAGCTACTTTTACACATGGAAGTAGTGTGCTTGTGTGTGTGTGTGTGTGTGTGTGTGTGTGTGTGTGTGTGTGTGTGTTTGAGAGTGTATGTGGCATTGCCATAAGCTATCTACCTTTTGAGGCCTTTCCCCTTTTTCATTTCCTTCTCGTTTTCCTGCTTTGCTCATTGTGGCATTCCTTACCTCTTTCTCTCCCGTTTTTCTTCCCACATCCTTTTTTCTCCCTCCTCCTCTTTGTCTGAGAACCCAGCAGGAATGCTGAAGCTCTGCTCCTCTTTGCGATCTAGCAACAGTGACAACCGTCCTACTTCCCCTTTCCGACATCACTTCCTCCCCCATAACAAAGGTAAGAACCCGCATGTCTCCCCTGACAAGAGTGAAAGCGTTGTGTTCCAGTAGTAGTGTTTGTAGGCGTTTTTCCCGCTGAGGCTCCACAAACCAGTGAGGACCTAAACAGTTCAGGAACAAGTTCTTCATTTATGTTTCTACCAAACTCCAGGAACCACAAGCGTAATGCATGCTGTGCGATGATACAACTTTTCAGCACTCATCAAAAGCACACCAGACATGGAGGAAGTTAAGATTTGTTGATTTGTTGATGTCTTAGAAGCTTTTAATTTTACTGAATCTAGAACCAATTTTGTCTACCTTGATATCTCTTGTGTTATTTAGTTATATTGATAACAGGCTGTCACTTGTGAGAATTAGGACAGTGCTGAGCAACAAACTACAGTCCGAAAAGTCTCCAAACACAGGGGACTATGTTTCCCAGCGTTACAGCGGTTGTGTCTTCATCAGTGGATGTTCGTGGACATCTACTTCTTGTTTAGTCTGCAACACTTTTTGAAGTCTTTTTGAAGTTTGGTAACAGTGTCCAGGAATGAGAATGATTTCAATATGATGATATATTTTGTCAAAGGCATACTTAAAGGCTTATAGGAAAAATATATATAATATAAACTAAGTATGAAAAATTTTAGAATACATTTTGCTAAAAAGTGTGAATTTCCCCAATTTATGGAGACTTTAACAGGGTTGCATTCACTCTTAAATTTGCCTGGAAATCAAAGCTACACCCCCTCATATTAAAAACTTAGCACATAAGAGGGTCCGCCATTTTATGAAGCTTGGATTTGACCAATCTTTTTCCACAGAAACTTACCTTCTGCAGAAATGAAAATGATTCCAGGAATGAAAATTGGCATTAGGTGATAAGGTGGAACATACTTCTAAACCCTGTGCGTTCCAGAACATCTTTGCCAAAATATCCAGATGTTCCTCTGTCTTCTCCAGTAGTACTGAATATGGAGCTTTGGGATGATTTTATGGAGATATTGTGTCTTTAGATTGTTGGTTTGTGTACTGTATTGTATATGGCAACGTCATTGAAGGGAGTCAAAAGTTCTGAAATTGTATCATCAGCATGGCATGTATACTTTCTGATATAGTTAGGTTGAAAGCTGCATTGGGACGGCCATTGCTCCCAAGCTCCATGCAAACTGAGCACGACCAACTAATCACACATTCATGTATATAATGCATATGTGCCTCTGTCCTCCCTACAGATTCTTTCTGCATAGGTATGTCTTGGCTTTGTGGCTGTTATTCTCATTGTGTGGTGCTTTTCTTTTGTCTGTGGCAGCTATTAGGCATGTCCACATGCAGGCAACATTCTATGACTGTTTCTCTCTCCTCTCGATGTCTCATCTCTCATCTTATTTAGCATCATATTATTCAGCATTGTATGACAAGATGTTCCTCTACTAACTCTTTATGCTGCATGCTGCCACTATTTATTTTCGTACTGGCAGTCAGTATCACAGTAGGGAATGCCTTAAAATGTACAACCCCAATTCTGAAAAAGTTGGTATTGGAAAAAAAAAAGTGTCATTTGAAAATTTGCCTGTACTATTCTGAAAACACATTATTGACTCATTATTTGATGTTTATTTGATGTTGATAATTTATTTTAAAAAATATACACTCCTTTCAAATCTGAAGACTGCAACACACTCCAAAAAAGTTGGGACAGTTGACTGTTTACCACTGTGTAACATCACCTTTTCTTTTAATAACACTTATTAAGGGTTTGGGTGCTGAAGACACCAGTTGGTTAAGTTTAGCAAGTGGAAATTTCCCCCATTCATCCATTATGCATTTCTTCAGTTGTGCAACTGTACAGGGCCTTCATTGCCTTATTTTGTGCATCATAATGTGCCACACATTCTCAATCGGAGACAGGTCAGGACTGCAGGTAGGCTATGCTAGCATCCGCATTCTGCTTACGCAACCATGCGCATTGTAATCCGGGCAGAATGTGGTTTGTTGTTGTTCTGCTCCGGATGGCAGCATATGCTGCTCCAAAATGTGTACATATTTTTCTACATTAATGATGCCCTCACAGATGTGCAGGTTACCCATGCCACAGGCACTGACACCCCCATACCATGACAGACGCTGGACCTAATGCTGATAACAGCTTGGATGGTCCTTTTCCTCTTTGACCCGGAGAATAGATCGGCTGTTTATCTATTATTTATCTATTTATTTAAATGTTGACTCGTTGGACAACAAAACACGATTCCACTGTGATACTATCCATCTCAGATGAGACCGAGCGGAGGAGAAGTCTGTATGCGCTTTTGGACAGTGTAGATGTACGGCTTCTGCTTTGCATAGTAAAGCCTTAACTTGCATTTGTTGATGCAGCGACGAATGGTGTTGACTGACAAAGATTTACAAAAGTATACCCGAGCCCATGTGAGAATATCCATTACAGACTCATGACGGTTTTTAAGACTGTGATGTCTGAGGGCTTAGAGATCATGCGCATTCAGAAGTGGTTTTCAGCCTTGCCTTTTACGCACAGAGATTTGACTGGATTCCTTGAATCTTTGAATTATATTGAGCACTGTAGAAGGTGAAATGCCCAAAATCCTACTGATTTGTCTTTGGGGAATGTTCTCAAAATATTGGATTATTCGCTGATACATCTGTTGGCAGATTGTTGAGCCTCGATCCATCCTTGGTCTTGAAGGACTAGGCCTTTTTTGGAGACTCCTTATATCCTACAATTAAACGATTGTCTCACTTGTCTTATATCACCTTCTTATTTCAACTTATATCGTTTTTAGTCCTAAATTGCCCCTGTCCCAACTTTTTTAAATGTGTTGCACGCATCAATTTCAAAATAAACGTTTATCTTTAAATAACTATGCAGTTGATTAGGTAAAACACCAAATACTTTCTCTTTATACATTTACACATGACTTCTCTTTGTTTTTATTAGCATTTTCCATACTGTCCCAACATTTTCAGAAATGGGGTTGTACTACTAAACTTCTGAATGTTGTCCATTTTTGTTATCCTTGGATTTAAGGGCATCTTGAGTGTTGCAGATGTACAGTGCGAATTTTAGTTTTGGATGCTGAAGTGTTGGTCATTGTGGACAATTTGCATGCTCGTGTCTCTGGTGTCCTATCGATGTCTTACAGCTCCGTTCTCTTATACAGAGAGGACATATTTGATTCATCCTTCACACTTTCCTTCCCCACTTAAATTCTCTTTCATTTGTCCATATTTACATAAGCAAGAATTTATTTTTTCTTTCTTCCTCTCTTCCTCTTCCATGCTTGTTTCCTTTTTCCTTCTTCGTTTTCGGAGGCACTGAGCCATCGAGTGGCCGGAGTTCTCCCTTGTCCTCTCGCTCCGCCACCCCGACCCTCTTTCTGACCCCTAAACATTTCCACGTCCCAGGTAGGAGCAGGAGTATCGACAAGCTTGCATAAGTCTGTGTGTGTGTGTGTGTGTGTGTGTATGTGTGTGTGTGTGTGTGTGTGTGTTTTCCTAATCCACCCCTTCAGTCTAAATTATTCTTCATGTATGTATTATCCTTGTGCATTTCAGTTTGGATTATTTTATGGACCATCATCCATGTTCATCAGACAGTTAATATCTGAGATTTCTGAGCTCCATTTTTGTCTTATTCCAGACCAAGGCATGAACATGTACAGAAAGCCACCAATCTACAAACAACATGGTATGGCTATTGTTTTTTGATTGATCATTTGATCATTTATAATTATACCACATATCAGGTTCACTGAATGTGCATTGGCTGTTTAAGCATTTGTTTCTCATTATTATTTAAATGGATAAAGCAATATCATTGTATAAATCACATAAGGGATATTTTAATGCTTGATATATAAATAAGGTAAGTACTGTGAGACAGATTTTAACATGGTTTGGATCATGACTTTTTTCATTAATCATGTTTAAATATCAATCTATCTGTGAGACTGATTGTATTTTGTGTGAATGTGCATTCTCTGACCAAGTTTTGTATATTTATGTTTGTTCATGTGTATGTTGACACCATCATACCATTAACATTTCGTTGTGGCATATTTGACTACATAATCCATGCTCACATGTAAGTACTGTTCAGCTCAGCTCAATTCCGACTCTCTGACAGTTGTTTTTGCTACTTTCTTCTCTTTCCTCATTGCCAACTCGCTCAGCCCTGAAAACTAAAATCACTACTCCTCTTCTGGCTGTGCCCTGTAAAACATCTTTGCCTTTGGTTGCATGGGGTTATGAAACGCAGACTCTCACAGGAATCACTAATACAGTTTGAGACCTTACACTTTGCATCCCTTTATTAAATGATTTTCTGAAAATACAATATTGCTCTATAGACTTCTGTTTGAACTACAGTGCTGGCCATAAATATTAATGCATGGAACATTCTTCAAAACCTTTTTTGGACTGTAAATATTGTTCCTAGAGATTGTAAATCAAATCAGAAACTCAGAAATGTACTGCTTTGATTGGATTGGCCAGCACTGTATCTGCTTTCAGCCTTTGTCAATCAACCAATGATAGTCAAGTTCCCAAAAATACCAATCCAGATTCAGCTGCTCTCGCAGCCCAAAGCAAGTTTGCTGGTGACATCATCAAATCTTCCAAGTTCCCCGCTGCTCAAGCACCCCAACCGGATGAAACAGCAAAGATTGAGACTGACTACTGGCCCTGCCCTCCCTCCCTTGCAACCATAGGTAGGCTCCTACCCCTGGCTCCTCCAGGAAGACTAGCCTACTGAGAAGCATGTGAAAGCAGAGTCAAAGGCAAAAGAATATGTTGGCAATGTCAGTACTGTATGTCTTGTCAATACGAACCATTGTTTTCGCAGTTGCAGGAGCAGTAGTTTGTGACGAGTGGTATAGAATACTTTTGATTTAAGGAATGTAAAAAAAAAAATCAGTTAGATCATCCACATCATTGATCCAAACACCATTCCTCAATTCTAATCATTACACTGTTACTGTTCATTTCCATTTGTTTTCATTATGACATGTGGAGGCTTGCGTGCATTCATCAAAGTATAATGATTCAAACAGTCATGAAGGTCGTACACTAAACCTTTATTTGTGTTGATTGATATTCGCTGTGCAATCAGGTTCAGATATGAGGAGTCGCTCGCGAGATGAAGAGGAGGAGGAACAATTCAAACGAAGACAGCTCCAAGAAGATCATCTTAGCAAGGTGATGGACCACTAGCACAAAACATTCATTTATAATATTAGAGGAAATTAATCATTCACAGCAATCACAGAAAACTACAGAGATGGGTAGTATTGTGATAAATTTGACAACAAGCTAGTTTCATAGAATGGATCCGATTACTGAAATTGGAAAGGCTTTTTACAATACTACAGATACAATCTGGTCTTGGGAAGCTCATATTGAAGGAGGAGAAGGAGAAGGAAATTAACAAAGAGAGATATGCTCGCAGTGTGGCAGCCCAGCGGTACGAGCCTCAACACTCCAACTTCCCTGCAGGTACTGCACTATACCAGCTCCTCAAACTGCAAGTGGCTTTGGCACTGTCACACTTACTGATTAATCATTCATCTGCAGATCCCAACTCTCCCACATCTAAAACCTCTTCACTGCCAGGATATGGACGCAACGGCCTTCTTCGGGTAAGAGACCGCAATAGGCCGCAGTAGGCGGGGCTTTAAGCTGGTTTATAAAAATGAAGGTATTTTATTTGAGGTCAGTTTCTTGGAGATGTATGTGGCTTTGAGTTTGCCAACCATAAAATCCATGGGAATGTTGCATGGCTTTGAGTCTATACATGTATCCAAATAGGTATGCACATGTATGTTCACAGATTTAACTAGCCTGATTAACATGTTTGTATATTCACTACCAACACTAGCTTGCTGGCTGACATGGCAAGATTTCTAAGCTTAAGTAATGTCTTATACAGTGGGGGAAATAAGGATTGGACGTGTCAACTTTTTTTTAAGTAAATATATTTCCAATGAGGCTATTCACATGAAATTTTCACCAGACATCAGTATTAACTCAAGAAATCTGGAAATATAAAAAATTCACAACATTAAAGTCCATAAATAAAGTTATGTGTAATAAAGTGGAATGACACAGGAAAAAAGTATTGAACACGCTAACTGAAGTTTATTTAATACTTAAACAAGTATTATTATTATTAATAATAATAATAATAATAATAATAATAATAATAATAATAATAATAATAATAATAATAATGGAGAAGCCTTTGTTTGTAACGACAGCTTCAAGACATTTCCTGTATGAAGAAATTAATTCTAAGTCATATTCATAAAGGTTTGTAATCCCCACTGTTAATGCTATCCAGATATCTAAAATAATTTGATTTAGCAGGATTTCTGAGAGTAATTTTGTTTTTATAAATGTCATACTTGTCATACTTCATGCTAATAATCTTCACTGGCTAAAGCTCACTAACATGAAAACTTGACTGAAAACCATACCACACTATGTACAACTATAGAATTACTTTTATGGTCCAGGTGTCCACTGTACAATGTTTGAAAGGCATGTCTTTGAGTTCATATGCAGTATATGGGCTCAAATACATGCCCACTGGTCTACAGCCTCACACAAGCAGATCACTTTTTGGACGAGTTTTACAAGTACGTAAAGAGAAAAATATTTTTCACATTACTTACTGTCTTTGGTCTGTCTTTTCATCCACAGTCGACAGAATTCTCTCAGTATAACAGTTACGGGGATGTGTGTGGAGGTCAGAGAGGTATTTAACCTCCTTCCATATCATGTTTAAAGTAGTCTGGTTAAATTGGAGCATATGCTCACACTAAGCTGTCTTCTTCCTCTCTCCATATCATTATGCAGATTTCAAGGTACGTGAATGATACAGACTATAACCTGATCAGCTGCACTGAGCATGTGCATCAGCCATCATGTACATGAGAATGTGGTATCATGCTCCACGTGACACCCTGCTACGCTTGTACCTGAGTTACAAACAGCTCAGGCAAGGGGGAGAGCATGGACAAAGGGTTTCATCATTACATACGCACAACCTAAGAAGTTGTACACACCCATAGTTAGACTAAAGGAGTAACAGTTAACCCCATGGGTAGATAGTCTTACTCCCTCCTCATAGTATCAGATAAAGTAAAGTTGGTGTTTGTTTAAGTTGTCATGTCTTTCCCATGGTTCGTTTTCCTCCCAGTCGTCTTATTGTTTCTTTTTCATTTACATTGCACATGTGCATTCTGTTCTATAGCTCGTCCAAGATGGCCAGGTTCCCCTAACCAGAATGGACAGGGGAATGTCAATGCCTAACATGTTGGAACATAAAGCAAGTATCCCATGTGTTTTCGTTTGTTTGCTTTTGATTTTGTGTGAATTACATTTCTCCTCTCTTTCCCATTTTGTCAGTGTCCCTTCTTGTTCTGTTAACATCAACCCCGTTAACACCCAGATCATTTATTAGCGTAAAGTAGGTTATCTCGGCACAGCCTCACAGGTTATAGGTAGTGGGATGATGGGAGAAGACTAGGGCCTTCCTGTGCTGTGAAATGATGTCATGATATGCTTTGCTATGTCTGAGCTGTAAACATTTTTCCAGATCATTGATCCCCACCTTTCCTAAATCTGGCTGAAGAGGCTAAAGAGCTGCATGTTCTCGGTTTCTTTAAAGGTGCTGCTATAGTCTCCACAATCTCAACATGATCATTTATTGTTCCATAACAACATTTTGTGTTAAATAATGGAACAATATTCTTAGAAAAGTTATACAGTATGTTCTCCATTCAGAGTTAAAATCGGAATGACACAGCAGATTCACTTCCTTTTTTTTCTTTTTAAAAAAAAAAAAAAACATATCTACAAATAATTTTGTCTTAATTTGGCCATTTTCACTTTATGTCCTCATCTCATTTTATGATTTGATTTTGGATGTGATGTGACGCATTCACACATAATTCACAAAAAAAATGTTTACGCCACAATGTTTATGCTTTTTCCCTTTTCTCTCCCCATGACCTGCTGAGTTGTGGCCAGCCTCTAGCACATCTCCTCATCTCTGTTCAGTTTAGCATATTGTTTGTTTGTATCTCTGTGTGAGTGAATGGTTACGTTCTCAGCACCTGCCTTTGTCCAGCTTTGCTTTCAGTAATTCATTGTGTTTGGCAAATGTCTTGCATTGCATTCTCCATAACAAGACAATCCCTCCTTTTGTAAAGGTGTATCCCTATGAAATGCTCACTGTCACCAACAGAGGGCGTACTAAGCTCCCAAAGGACGTGGACAGGACGAGATTGGAGGTAATTAGAGGGCAAAGCTGTAAGCCACACTCTAGGTGGTGGCGTGGGAATAATATGTGTTGATGCTGCACTTTCTCTACTTCCCTTCTCCTCAACGTTCCTTTCTCAATGCAGTTATTTAACCTGTACGTTGTTGTCTCCTCAGCGTCACCTGGCCCCTGAAGTATTCTTTGGTGTCTTTGGAATGGAGATCCACGAGTTTGACAAACTTCCTCTGTGGAAGCGCAATGATATGAAGAAGAAGGCCAAGCTGTTCTAGCCAGGACATGTGCATGTTTTAATTTATCAGTCACTCCAATAATGTATTATAGCTGTAGTTTTCTGATTTGCTTTTCCTTTATTCGCTTTTATTTTTCCTTTTTTTTGTTTGCTTCCAACGGTCTGAAACACGTGGACATAAATTATATACTTTTTGATTCAAAACAAAGACCACACCTTTTTTCCCTGAGGCACAGTTTTCATTTGAGTAGGCTTAACGTGAACTGCGATCTAACCATTCAGAAGCGAGCAGAGGAGTGAAGACTGGTTATTATCTCTCACATTTAACTCACATGAAACCTGAGTTCCGAGAAAAGCTTTCTTCCATTGCACTCCTTCCTGCCCTCTCATAAAACAAGACTGTAATCTTTGGGGGGGGGGGGGTCTGGAGGCTGTCTGCTGGGTTCTTCCTCTAAACAGGCTATTAAGGTGATGGAAGTTGAGGACCTCCTGTAGCCCCCTGCTGCTGTGGCGCTAACTGTGGCCTTGATGTGTGTTAATGGGGGAAGTTAAAACTACTGTATGTGACTGAAGATGAGAGGCCTGGGCTCTACCTGTGGTGGGGAAGGCCTTAACAGACCATCTGGGCTTCTGGAACATATTAGAACCTGAGGTGACAGAAAGACACATCTGCTATAACGTACCCCCCTGCCATCTCCTAACAGTCATCAGCTAATACTTATGGCTTAACATGATTTCTCTAAAATCCAAATCCTACTGAGTTGAAGATCCCTTTTAAACCCCATTACCTATTTTTAATTTAAAACAAACAGAAATATTTGACAGATGAGGTGCTGGTGAAATGTTAGGAAAAGAAAGAATAAAAAGAATTGTGAGTTTTTTCACCACTAGAAGTCAGGCTTGTGTCATTAGGGACAATTGAGGCACCTCCCGGCCCCCCCCCCCCCCC
>JAFFST010054303.1:95967-107359 GCA_022414735.1 Noturus placidus
GTGTTTACTTGTGTTGTCCTTGACTATTGTTTAAATTGGTTTGATGTTCCGAAACACTTAAGTGTGACAAACATGCAAAGGAACAGGAAATGAGGAAGGGGGCAAACACTTTTTCACACCACTGTATGAACAGGGACAATACAACTCCCATGACTCTACCTTGAAAACAGACCATTAGGAGGGTGGACCATCCTCTATATCAGCCCCCTTCTTCCCACACAAGTCTACGACTGCTTTTCATCCACATGTTTAAGGTCAACACTACAAGGTTGGTGGGCCTTGCATGGAGATCAGGAAGGAGGGAGCCTTAGAACTGCTCCCATATTTACTCAGCATGAGGGGAATACCCCTCTAGTAAGGTGAGTAACTGAAGGCAAACAGCTAAAGCAAACTCACCTCCTCACCTTTAGTCACACTACATTTTACTCTGAGATCCTCAATAGTGGTACTTGGGGATTTCCAGTCTACAAGCAATTCAAACCTACACAATGAACACAGTGGTGCATTTGTATTCTACAGACTGTGACAGAAAGAGGTCCAACTGAGTCTGAGGACTTTCTGAAATACTACAATGTAATTATTTAACATGTTTGGAATATCAAGGAGTTAGCAAAGGAGTCGTCACTCGGAGATTATGAAGCATTCCTGGTGCTATTGGTTCTTTAACATTAGCAGTGTGTCCACAGATGATGACCAGTCTCTCCAACCATTACAAAGTGGTTTTCCCAGTGGGAATAAGAAAACCACATGCTTGCTTACTATGAGCAACTGATCTGCTTACCCATGCTCTCCATGCATCAAATAGTATTTCTTGACAAATCTTGCAGGAAAGTGCTGGGCGCGAGGGGAGCTGGGATGGAAACCTTCTGATGCCCCATGAGACTTTGCAGAGAGGTCAGCTTCTCAGAGCATGTGACTCTCATTCACCCTGCTCACGGAGGAACAAAAGCTCAGTTCTCACACTACTGACCAATAGACACATGATAACAGGATGAGAATGTAACCCTGTTATTTGTGCCAAGGCATGTTTGCCTGTGGTCATACCACTATACTCGTGTTTCAATTTACCTGGATTTTTGCTGTTGTTGTTGTTGAGTTCGTTTTATATTTGTGTAGTTGCCTTTTGCACCCTGTCCAAAATAGGTTTAGGAAAATTGATAGAAGCCTGAAAGAAATAAAGCATCCGCTCACAGAGCTCAGTTATTTCAGGAATGTTCAGGGGCTTTTGAAATCACAATGAAGACAGCACTGAGGGAACAAAATTTATTTATTTATCTCTTAAGGTCTTGAATTTCGATTCGAAACAACCCTGTCTCCATGTTGCACTTTTCTTTACTTCTTCATGTTTGCAACCAGGCAATTACTTGATGCAGAGCTACTGTGCTCCCACTCTTCCTGACATATACGCAGCACATTCCTGTCATGTTTTCCTCAGGCCTGGATGCTCCCATGAGTCTCTCAGTCAGATTTAGGTTCAGAGAGCTCACCTCCCATGGGAAAATGTAGTCTGGGAACATGTGCTTTCTCCTTTCGTATCTAAAGATCTATCTGTGGAAAAGAAATAAAACAGAGTAATCAAATAATACCTCCCGATTCCATTTCCCTAAGATTAGATGTACATCCCTTAGATGTACAACAGAATATACAGTGAAAAACAACAGATTTGGCACAAATGACCAAAGTACTACATAAGTTCATATTCAGCTAAGCACAATATTTAAAAAAAAAAAAAACACACACACACAAATAGGGCATTACATAAACTTGTGGCCAGCCTGACAGGTCAATCCTGGGGAGAAGTGAATCCATGTTTATTCAGAGACCTTGAAACCCTGCTGGGAATGTTAAAAAAAAAAACAAACAAAAAAAACCCACACAATAGAAACCCTTATAGAATTTGAAATGGTTTGTATTGGTACAGTGAGGGGAAAAAGTATTTGATCCCCTGCTGATTTTGTATGTTTGCCCACTGACAGAGAAATGATCAGTCTATAATTTTAATGTTAGGTTTATTTGAACATTGAGAGACAGAATAACATCAAAAAAATCCAGAAAAACGCATGTCAAAAATGTTATAAATTGATTTGCATTTTAATTAAATGTTATAAATTGATTTGCATGACCACCAGAGGACAACTGGGTGTTGTGGACAGATGAATGGAGCTCTTTGGTACCAAAATGGAGCTCTTTGGTATCAACTCACCTCTCCGTGTTTGGAGGAGGAGGAATGCTGCCTATGACCCCAAGTACACCCTCCCCACCGTCAAACATGGAGGTGGAAACATTATGCTTTGGGGGTGTTTTTCTGCTAAGGGGACGGGACAACTTCACCGCATCAAAGGGACGATGGACGGGGCCATGTACCGTCAAATCTTGGGTGAGAACCTCCTTCCCTCAGCCAGGGCCTTGAAAATGAAAAGTAATTACTAAGCCATTACTAAGTACTAAGTCATGTTTTGAGAGGGGGTCAAATACTTATTTCCCTCATTAAAATGGAAATCAATTAATAACATTTTTGACATGCGTTTTTCTGGATATTTTTGTTGTTATTCTGTCTCTCACTGTTCAAATAAACCTACCATTGCAATTATAGACTGATCATTTCTTTGTTAGTGGGCAAACGTACAAAATCAACAGGGCATCAAATACTTTTTCCCCCACTGTATAATTGGAAACTGTAATGGTCCCTGTGGGTCTCTACTGGTAATTTGCTGCCTTCTGTTGCTGGTATGTTATGTCTAAATCATTAAAGACCAATAATGGTAATGGTTTTAATAGTCCACTGACGGTTTGTAATGGTATTTGTAGTGGAAATCATTAGAAATTCTGTATTGGTTTCTATAGTTTTTTTTTTTTTTTCCAAGCATGAATTGGTCTCACACGGTTTGTTTATGGCACCCTCTGTCATAATAACTCAGACTTTTGTTTTCAAAATGTCCTCAATCTATACAGTAGCATTTATCTTTGTGTGGACTTCTGAGGTTCTAGTTCACAGTTTTGCTTTCAGTGGGTTTAATAATTAGTGAGAGCAGCAGAGGGAGAAGTGACTCTGTGATTGATGCTGAGAGAGGGAGTGTGTGTGTGTGTGTGTGTGTGTGAGAGAGAGAGAGAGAGAGAGAGAGAGAGAGAGAGAGAGAGACTGACTCTGTCCTGACTAATCGGGTGTGTGAGTGTGTGAGTGTTTATGTCGAGTTTCTCTCTCCTTCTTCTTCTATCACAGAGCTTTGGCTCTCTCTGCTCGTCTCCAGCGACTCTGCGCGCTCCGGAGTGTCCATCTCCGCCTCTACAATCATGGACAAGCACAAAGGTAAGCGATCACGGCATTTCCCATCACTGTTCGCTGATAGTGATCACTCTGAAGTGGTTGTGAATGTATTCAGACGCTCAAGTTCAAGTTTCAACCCAGACTTTAGTGCAGTCCTACATGTTTAAGTTCAGTAGGTATAAAGGTAAACATCCTGCTATTTAACACTAGGAAAGTTTGACATGACACATTTCATAGGCATCCCTCTAAGGTGTATGCGTTTATGTTCATTATATTTTCATTCGATCATCCTCCTGTATTTTACTATAAATTCCACTCGACACCATGGTCTGAGTGATCTGCTCTATCTGATCATCTCGAGATCTTCCCATCTCATCCTCCTAATGAGGCTAATGTAATGCTGGATGTATGACAGGTCTGCTGGGACGCAGTCCGACATCATCAAGGCTCTGTCCCAAACAGTGTGCTGTACACTAGACACTACCCCTATGTCGAAATGTTAAGCGATTTTGTCTGCAGTTTGGACTTTGGGTTGCGTGCTGTTTTCACAGGCTGTTTAGACAGAGTCTCAGTTACCATGGTAACAAAAGAGCGGGCTGGTTTTTTAAAAGTTTCTTTTAGTTATTTGTTTATTTATTTTGTTTTACCCTGATTCCCACACGCATTTCAGTGGATGTGAAGAGACTTTTAATGTCCTTCTCCCTGCTGGAAAAAAATAACCCTCAGTAGAAACCTTTATAGAATCTGTAATGGTTTTAATGGAAGTTGTATTGGTTTTCATGGAAACTCTAATGGTCCCTGTGGGTCTCTGCTAGTAGCTGAACTGTTGCCTTATGTTGGTGGGATGTTATGTTTAGTGGATACTGCATTAAGGACCAATAATGGTAATGGTTTTAATGGTTAGCTGATGTTTTGTAATGGTATTTGTAGTGGAAACCATTAGAATTTCTGTGATGGTTTCTATATTTTCCCCAGCAGGGCTGTCCCATTATTTATGCTCACTTAGGGTTAGTACAGTGTTAGTCACTTAGTACAGCAGTAGGTATTGGAGATATTAAAGTTACAGTTGTTGTCCTGGGATTTTTTAAATGCCTGTGGTTTAGTGTTGTAATCGCCAGGAGGTGGAGACTAGGGTAATATTAAAAGTGCTGCATTACATATTCAGATATTTTGGCATGCTTTTCTATATACGCCTGAGATTTGGTGTGATCTTGTATATTATTACTTTTAAATTTGCACAGCATGATTCAGGTGAGATGTAGACCTATTACATTACATTGACACACTCATTCACACCCAGGGGTAATTTAGCCTAGCCACTCCACCTCACCTCAATCCGAGCTCAAAAACCCGGAAGCTGTTGGGTGGCAATGCTTCCCGCTGCACCACCAGGCCAACTTTTAATGTCCATCTTAGTGTATTATCTTCAGCTACATCATTCAGAGCCTGCCCAGGCTCCTAGCCTTCGATTTCGAATTAGAATTATTTCCTACTGATAATGTAAGGCCTCTCCTGGAGGGTCAGAATTGAAATTTTATTTCATTTACTACACCTGATTAAATTTATTGGCTAATCACCAATGTCATAGCAGGCTGTATTTGGTGTATCTCTTTCTCTAGGACTGGATGCTGACCGTCTTGATGGATGGCTATAGGATAGTCAATGCCAACCTGTTATGTCTGTTAAAAATAAGGAAAGAAAGGAAAACAGAAATGTCAGTACTTCCTTAGGATTTTTAACACCCTTACAATGAGCTGTATCCGTGTGGAGCTACTATTTAGTGGAGCATGAACAAAACAAACTCTGCAGTGAAACAAGACTTGGTTTGTTCCACAATAATGGCTTTCATATATAGGTTTCAGTTCATTATTGCACTTCATGTGAAGGTCTAGATGTTTGATTATTCCCAGAAACCATTCCACATGGCAATCCATCTTTGTTTGTATTTAAAGTGACTTCCAGTTTTGTTTTTGAGCATATTGGGTTTTTTGGCAGTTTACAGTCATTTTACCTCCCTATTACGCAATTGCATAACCATGAAAAGTCCTGATGAGTCAACGATTTACTTACAGTGATATCAAAACAAGAACTGCGTACAAGACTAAGACATGCTGAAATATTAAAACTACTGTGCCCTTTTTTGTCTCTGAGCTCAGTGGGTCATGTGGATCATCAAGGCTGATCGCAGAACGTCAGCACTCAAATGGCACACCAAATCGCAATGGTCAAAGTATATCTTAACCACTGAGTAGGAAAATATTATGAGATTTTCCATGTAGTGAAACCTACCACAAAACTTTTGTTTATCTCAAACTTTGTGTCAACTTGCTGAGACAGGTATGCTGGCATTCTGTTTCGAAGCTAGCCAAGCTATGTTAGTCCCAGAAGCTCAGGGGCAGTTAACAAATAAGAATGATTCAGTGCAGTAGGTAGTCTGGCTATTTTATGACTTGTTCGTACAAGTTGGGTGCTGTTAGGAACAACACTGCAGTTGTTGTGGTCAGGGGCCCTGCCTCTTAGACAGCCTTTGTGAAATTTTTTTTGTGAGATAAGAATGAGAGGGAGGCAAGGAGAAGCTAGAGGGAGGGGAAGGATAGATGGAGGGTTAGCATTTTGAGGAGTAGTGCGTAATATCTTCCAAGATGAAGCATGTACTTACACCAGGATTCACGTTAAATAATTATTTGAATTATATAATTGGTGTGAGTTCTACACTGTTGATTAATGCCATTTGGTCTAATTTTCAAGCTGATATGATAATATATGTTTTGAACTGTGGGTTTTGTCACTTAATCTTTAGGCTTTGGTTGCGATTTTAAGGTTTGGCTTTTTTATACAGGGGAAATTGTCACCATTAGCTCTGGCATACTCTGCAAATAATAGTGACTGTACATGAGGGTGTTATTCATGGAAGACGCATGTTAATTAAATGTTAAAGTTTTCAGAACACCGAACAGATGCAATTGAGCTTCTGTGAGAATACAGACTTCCTTTTTATCTAGAAATTGTTGTGAGGGTTTTGAAAGACTTGTCTTTTTAAACCACAACAGGGATCGTCCCACTGACAGCACACAAGAATCAGATCAGTAAAATCTTTACAGGTTTTAGTTCCCTAAAATGTTGATTTAAGTAATCTTTAGAGGAACAAGTATCTTATGTATGGCTGATAGTCAAAAATTTAAAACAGACTGTTTTAATTAAAGTTATTCTTCTAATAATCAAGGTAAGAAGCCAAATTAAATGTTTACAGTTCCTGTCTGTGTGTATATTTATATATTTTAACTGCACTATATGTATGTATTTTTAAGTGGGTTTAAAGATTTGCTGGTAAGGTTTCTTCTACATCAGTCATTTATTTTTATTTGATATAACGGATGGAGAAACCAAGTAGTGACTCAGGTTCACATGCTCAGACACCAGCTTATCAGATTAAAAAGCAAAAACCAAAAAAAAAAACCCAAGACAAATGAACACCAAGTGGCTGCATGAACACATCAAAAATAAAAAGACAGTGTTTATGTATTTTTGAAAGCTAAATTATTATAAAACTGCTCGCAGAAACAAGCGTTTAGATGCATGGATTCTGATTTCTAGATGTTGCTAATTATATCAGGATTGATGATGAAATGGAAATGCCTACACTCTGTTAAGAATGACACCTTAAGAATGACTTTTTTGTGACTCCTTTTTTATTATAATTTATAAAATTATATCTTCCCAGGATCATGAAATTAAAAAGAAGAAAAAGGTCATTAGTATTGACAAAACAAGCAACGGACAAAAGAATACCCATAACTAAAGTATCATACAGAGTATTACAAGGTACAATAAAAAAACTCAAAAGCTCTGATAGGGCCTCAGTAAAGTCTAACCAGAATTGTATTGTCCTTTCGTTGGCGCCTTGCACTTTAGCTGTGCACTCTAAAAGCACAATATCCTTCAGATTTGACAGCAAAGTAGACATAGCTGGGGTACATGATTCAACCACACTTTTAAGATAACTATTCTAGCAGCAGTAAGAGCTGATGAAAGGATCTTCCTTTGATAAACAGTCATTGACAATGCAGAATCATCAAATAAAAGAAAAAGCAATGGGTCCATTTGTATCTGAGTCCTCAGGAGACCTGACAGCACATCCCGAGCAGATGACCAGAACGACTCTCTTTGAAAACATTCCCAAATCATATGCATATATGTACATGGCAAGGGTTGGACAATAAACCGGTATCAGCATTTATCGACGGTGCAACTTTATCAGTATAATGCTCGATAAAATGTAAACAGACATGAAGTTTGGTTTCATAAACAACCCTCAAGCATGCGCCATACCTGGATCATAAACAACCTATCATATGCCTTGATAAAGGAATGTGCTATGAGTGACAAGCAAACAGCCAATGACAAGTTGTGTATCTGTGGGGTTCGGTTGGCGTCATCGCCATGTGACATCAGAACACACGAACACCTGCGAAAATGAGTTCAGAGCCTGCCGAGGAGATTGTGAATAAAAAAGGACATTGTAACTTCACCAGTTGCAGTTTTTTTGGTTTCTTTTTTTCTGATTAACATCAGAACACAGCTGTGTGTAAGCTTTGTAATCAAAAAAAAAAAAGGTCCCGGCCAAGTAGAGGGAAACAAGCTGCGAGAGATTTGTAGTATGTATGTGCAGTGCTCTGGACATGTTCAATGCTGTTTAAAAAAGATTCAAATTTATCAATAATTATCGATACAGAATGATATGAAATGTTATATTGTGATACAATTTTTAGCTGTACTGCCCAGCTCTATACCTGGTGCTACACAAGTGACAAAAAGGGTCAGACTTTTTTTTCATCTTATATAACAAACAGGGAGTGGCATATCCCTATATATGAATTTACAATGAATCATTTGATGATCTGGGTTCTTTGAGGTAACAAAACAATTTCCCCAGACAGTATCTGAATCGATCACAATGTTAAATTCTCTCTCCCACAAACCCATAACTGGAATATTTGAATATTGTCGTATCAGAAGTGATTCTTAGATTGTGTGTACTAAACCTCTACAAAATAAGTTAGATTCTGTCCAATTTATCACAGGGTGAGAAGTGACCCTAGTGGACCAGGGAACTCCATAAGCTTTCAGCGCAGACCTCAATCTTAAATACAACAACAACAAAAATTTAAATCCTTGGAGAGAGAATTCATCTTTTAGAATCTGAAATCTGGACCTTTATCATTGTACAAATCTTTTAGAGTATAACTACCACACTCAACCCAGCTTTTGGAAACAAACATCATAAGGCCAGTACAAAGATTACTATTATGCTAGAGGGGAGTAGAGTCACTATATGAACATGAAGCTCCCATGATATTCTCTACCTCTTTCCAGATTTTAATAGAATGACATATGATTGGTCTAAAATTTACCATGATTTTCTTCAATATTCCTGTAAAGGGTAAGTAATATTCGCTTCTATGGCCCTCCATGACACAAGAGAATCAGCATTGATCCAAGTCCTAAGACATCTCATTTGAAATGCTAAATAATACGACCAAAAATCTGGTAGTGATAGACCCCCACAGGATTTCAGTCGGTGCAAGGATTTAGGGCAGATTCTAGGCCTCTTAATATTCCATATACATTTTGTTACCATTGGGTTAAGATCTTTAAAATAATCAGTAAGAGAAGAATGACTTTTTTAATAGTATACAAAACTCTTATAAATAGAGACCCTTTAAAGTTTAATCTGCAGCAGGTATAGCTCACCCTATTGTTCAGCTGAGTGGTTTATAAAATGTTTCTAAATTAATCCATGATGTGTTTGTTTTTATCCTGTCTCTTTCCTCTATTTCCGGTTCTTTCTGCTCTTCAAAGGATTGCAGGCAACCTGATCTTATCCCTGAGGTTCTACTTGATACCATTTTCCCTGATCCACCCATGGGCCCTGTTGCTCTGGCCAGAGCTTTGACTGTGTCCGTTTTATAGCTGACGTGGTACACATCTGAATAAAACTCTGAAGTTCTGAAACAGGAGATGTGCACCATTTGACTTGGAGTTCAGACTTACAGGGTAGTTTTGAGGGAGTTGCAAGGCAGTAGTCTGCATTATTCTAACTTCTAAAGAGATTCAAGAATGTGTTCTTATTAGTATATATTAGGATTCAAGACTTGTTGAGACTGACATAGCAATGCCTGTAGGCACATTGACATGCATACTGTAGGCTTCAAGAGCCATGCAAGACGGCCGAGAGCACAAGAGGTGTTTTGGTTGTTTCACTGCCTCCCATTGACAGAGAGCTCAGTGGTGATTTGTCTAGAGTAATGACTGCAGCAGTGGCATTGTTTGTAGAGTATAAGTGGGGCAAAAAATATTTGGCATGTGTGGGGAAAACAATGATTGTTATTGTTGTGTTGTGTTCATTCATATCTTCTAAAGGTTTTATTCTGAAACAGTGTACAATCAGATTAGCTATGGGTTTACAGTCAGTAAACAACCTAAAACCTATACATAGTCACCGGACCCTTAAAATAACAGTGTGGTGTAAACCACCCAGTGAAATGGAACAGTATTATCTGTACAGTTGTAATATTCTGTCCTAAATGATAGTGCTACGCATAGTATTATATAGATGCAGTATTATGTTTATAGTTGCATACATTAATACATTATTTGGAATGAATAAATGAATCCAAATTAATACAAGTGAATACAATTGAATACAAAAACAAGAGAACTATGTCTACAGTTATAGTACTATGCATACATTAACAATACTAGGCATACACTAAGAGTAATATGTATATAATAACTATGTCTACAGTTACAGTATTACACATACAATTGCCATACTCTGCCTACAGTTACTGTACTATTTCTATAGTGATATTGCATCCGTACAATTACAATACTATGTCTAGATGTAAAGTATTATGCTTCCAGTTATTGTACTGTGTCTACAGTTATAGTACATTTACATTAACATTTTCATTTACAACCAATGACAGGCACCCTTATCCAGAGCGACTTATAGAAGTGTTGTACAGACCCTATGACTAAACACATCCTCATACTGATTCACTAGCTCATGGAGTACCATCAGAGTACCATCAGTCTAAAAACCCTGTTGGGGAGGTTAGTACAGTATGAAAACACACAAGACAATGACACATATTTCACATAACAAAGTGCTCATTTAAGTGCTTGGTGAAGAGGTAGGACTTTATTGTTTGATGACAGCCAGTGACTCAGCTGTTCAGATAGCCAGAAAAAGAGACCGTCTTCCTTGCAGGTCTTCCATTTATATAGTAACTGTCTGCTTAGGGCCATGGTACTTTAATTTAGGATACTAGTTTCTTTTATATGTATAACAAGAACTAGAACAATCTAAAATTGTTAGAAAATACTATGTGCAAGTAAAAAATAATAACTGCATGAGCAGGATTATGAAAAAAAAATGCCCTGTTAGTTGAGACTAATTAGGAACTGCAGTGATGAACAGCAAGAATTCACAGTGCTGGAATTTGTGCCTTTTGGTTTCTGTTTTCCTAGTGTTTCATTAAGTTAAAATAAAAAAATGAATTAACAAAAACAATTATACAATTTACACTACACTTAAACTTTGGGTTCAAATCTTAATTCAGATACAGATACAAATATTTTGACAACTAAACAGATGTAGATGCAGAAGGTGTCATTGTGTTACATGTCTACAACAGTTACTTAACTACAGTGGTGTGAAAAAGTGTTTGCCCCCTTCCTCATTTCCTGTTCCTTTGCATGTTTGTCACACTTAAGTGTTTCGGAACATCAAACCAATTTAAACAATAGTCAAGGACAACACAAGTAAACACAAAATGCAATTCGTAAATGAAGGTGTTTATTATTAAAGGTGAAAAAAAATCCAAACCATCATGGCCCTGTGTGAAAAAGTGATTGCCCCCCTTGTTATAACATACTATAACTGTGGTTGTCCACATCTGAGTTCAATTTCTCTAGCCACACCCAGGCCTGATTATTGCCACACCTGTTCACAATCAAGGCATCACTTAAATAGGAGCTGCTTGACACAGTAAGGTCCACCAGAAGATCCTCAAAAGCTACGCATCATGCCGAGACCCAAAGAAATTCAGGAACAATTGAGAA
>JAFFST010054303.1:112739-125744 GCA_022414735.1 Noturus placidus
TCTCTCATTTGTAAGTCGCTTTGGATAAAAGCGTCTGCTAAATGAATAAATGTAAATGTAAATAGTTGATGTATAATGGAACTGTGCCACTTAACATTCTAAGATTTTAGCATCTTAGACTGTGCTAAAATTGGATGGAAGTGGACGAAATTCAACCAAACAATTGGGCCAGTACATACTATGCTATATTCCAACTAAACAAATTGTTTGTTTAACAGGGACTGTAATGTTGTTTCATGTAATTCTGGCCCAAACTGACAATACCCACTGTATAAACACACGTTGGCTGGTTGAGGTGTAATCCATAGATGAGTCCAAACAAAAGGCACATAGCTTGAAGGAGGTCATGAAGTTAGGGAACCTAGATCTGAATACCCCTGCATTACAAGCAATGGTAATTAAGGAAAAAGCAACAATCTAATTGGAAGTCTTGACTCCAAATTAGTATTTGAATATAAAATCTAAAAGGTAGTTACCAGTGTTCTGTCTATAAGACCAGTTTGGGGAATCTTCACTGATGAAATTATCTACACTCGGAAGTGTACTCATCTTAGAGCCAAAAAGACTGATGACCAAAGCTCAAAAGGTGTTACAAACAAAAATACCCAAACCACTGATCCCCCGAGGTGTGGAAAGGTTATTTGTGGTTACAAATAACCTTTACACACCTCGGTGGAACCACAAATAACCTTTCCACACCTCGGTGGATCAGTGGTGTGCAGCACTGAGAAATAATTGCTTTTCGTTTATCACTATTATTGCACTGACTTTGTAGAACAGGATGAAAGAGCTTTGATAAACAGTGTTGTGTGAATAAAATGGTACAAGCCAACATGTGTTGGATTTTTATTTTTATGACCAATAAAATCTGCAAAAAGATCAGCTTGTTTTGCTAAGGTTGTTCCCATGAAATAATGAGTAAACTTGGAATTTCATACAAATTCTACAAATAACTGAAATAGATTAAGTGATAACGATTACTTGCAAGAAATCGAAGAATTCTAGGAGTTGAGTTGATATGTCAAGGATTACAATGATATGACTTGTTAATGGACACCTTTATCATTCCCAGCATTGATCTCTTACATCTGTTTATGAAATCAAGCAGCCAAAACATTCATGCTGTAGCCATGACCTTTGAGTGATGGCATGAAAAGAGGAAAAAGAAATACTTTTTTGTCCTTATCTGGGATTTATTTTCATTGGGAATGAGGAAGTTCTGCATTTTGTTAAAAGGAAATCCCCTTATCACATACTTATAGGTAGAAATGGCCAGTTAAGACTTGAACCTCATGGAATCTCTTTTGAGCAATTACTTGAATTACATGAATGAATGCTTACATGCCTTTAGAACTACAGCATACACCTGGCTTGAGACCTGTGGATAAAGGTAATACTTGTGGGTGTGTGGGAAAGTATGGACCTCATTGTTCAGGTTTTATTATTTTGAGGAAGTGGGAAGACTTACAGCACATGCTGGAGTCTGGTGTTTTAGTTTCATGTTGTTGGGCTGAAGGACTGGAAGCTGGCGTGTGTCCAAGTCATAAGCCATGGAAACTCCGCCCAATCTAGTCTAAAGTCAGCTGACTCCACATTCCCAGGAACCCTTTGGAGAAGAGCATCAAAGTACTGTCTGAAAACACATGGCAGGAAAAATGCTGGGAGAAGAAATCTCCGGTTACAACACAATGGGCAGTATCAAGGATCAGAAGCATTTTCTGTTTCATGTGGATCCCAGATCTTTATAAAGCTTTCATGTAATGCAAAAAGAGACATGTCAAAGTGAAAAAAATATATTGTAGGTAGCGTTGCACTTGGGTTTATGGTAAATCAACTCAATACCACACTGGGGTTGCATTTGTGGAAAGGCTCTGCATGCTATAGACACAACTGAGAAAACACGTAGGTAACAACCACACTTAACAAAGTCTGAAACATTCACACGCTAGACACATGACCACATGCATTTCAATTAAATATATTTTCCAATTCTATATAAAGGTTAGCTTTTTAATAGATTTCTTGTTCTATTATTGCCATGTTATGGTGTCTGATGGGGTCTTGAGTAACTTTAAAGGACATATTTTGGATTGGGTAACTGTAAATAAGTTACTCCAGAGCTCTTCAATGACACTATCTGCTAAAGCAGACTTGGTTTCTAGTCACAGGGTTTTTGAATCAGGGTTATAATTGTACCTGCCAGTAGTTTTGAATGGGGTTTGATAGATAATTTAATCGCAATGCAGCATTTGAATTTGGATCATTTGTACACAAATTATACATAATCCTAATGCCCAGGGAATACAGAAACATGATGTTCCTGTAAATGACTCTGTAGGCCTATGTGAGACAAATGGCATCATAATGTAATGATATGTATAAATTTATGTTGTAAGCTGATACTGCAGTAAGATGAGGTTAGTGGAGCTCAGTGAAAACTGGTCCATGCTGTCCGAAAGGCAAAGCTTCTACAGTTTCCTTTGCCTTACGCTGCAGAAAAGTTTCATTTCAGAGCTCTTTGAAGTGCCTGGTGTGATTCTCTAAAACGTTTTGATTATCAGCAGGGAACAGGCAGGGAGCTGGGAGTGGCTGGCAAACATGAATTATTTACAGGAGTGTGAAAGTTACCATTAGAAATTCATTGACTGATATTTGGCAAAAAGAAGACGGATATTATCTGCTCTGTTTGGAATATGTCCAGATTGTATTTCCAAGATTAATTTGCCATGTTTTTTATTGTTCTCTACGACTGTTTTGTTGCTTTCCTAAGTGTTTTCATGAGTCTGATTTCCCCCATGAAACCCTGGACTACATCCCTCTAATTCTATTCTTGAATACATTGAGATCAGACATGAAGCCGACTTATTCATGACAGCGAAAGAGGCACAAAGAGTACTCTTAGAGTCTGAGGCGTGTGGGCCAGTTCATCTCTGACCCCTGGAGGATGTGTGGGGGCTGAAATCAGACAGGGTGACAAAGCGGCCTCTTTCACCACACCTTTTTCCCCTCCATGACCTCTGAGCTATCACTCTCCCCCAGTCTAGAGCCCCCTCAACTTCAAGGAGATGTAATACAAGCAAGCACAACACAATTCTAAACCCCCTGGGCATGTGATATGATGCCAAATGAAAGCGAGCCTCTGTAATGACATGGAGATAAAAACATGCAGGAGACAAAAGCACAAAACATCAGCCACCAGCACATGACATGTTAGACAAACTGTTCTGGTTGTTTCTGTGTTCTGGATCTATGAAAGAATATACAGCATATGGTGAGAATGTTTAAGAGTGTTCAAAAACAGACAACTGTTTTGTTGTTGTTAGAAATTCTATTAGCTTTAAAGTAAGGATGCTTTGTCATTTCAGGTTATAGTGTGTAGATTGACACCCAAAAAGACATTTTAATCAATTTAGAATTAAATCTGTAACCCAATACATTGTGCAAAAGCTCAAGTTTGAATGCTTTCTGAACCCACTCTACATTGAAGCTAGCAACTTCTTGATGAAGAAGCAAAGATTTCTCACTATAGTAGCACTTATACTCTATATTGTTTTCATTTCAGTATACTGTACAGTGCTGTTGCCCATTGTGAGTGTCTGTTCTGACTGTTATGTATGTCACTGCAGTGTTGGAGCAGCTATTAGAGGAACTGCAGCGTTTCCTGAAGCTCCTGGATGGAGAGAACCTGAGTGGAAATGCCACTGTGCAGAAGAGCCTGCTTTCCAACCTGCTGCACTCATACACATCTTCAGACGGTACATCATACCAGCACACAACATGTGTAGACCTCTGTTCGACATAAACATACCCCACATACACTTCTGTTGTCATACCCATTATTGTCCTTTTTACAGGGAGATTGGTTTGCGCAATGTTACCCTTTCTTGTGTAGAATCCAGCAGTTCTTTCCTGCAGAACATGAACCATTTGTTGTGTGAGGTTTATTTTATTTAAATACATGGCAGTCAGCTTTTATATTCTGGTCTTGGGCTTCTCTACTTCCTCCTCTAAACTGTATCATTTTCCAAGGCTGCTTTTATCCTCCAGGGACACTCACTTCCTTTGAGTAGCAGCATATAAATAGCCTTCATTTCCATCCTCCAAATCCTAATCTGTCTTTTACAGTAAAAAAAATGTTTTAGGCTGGAAGCAGTGTTATTACCCTGTTCATGAACTTATGACAAGCAGAGTACACAACATGTATCTGGGTTAACTGTTATGGCAATTGAAAGTTTTTAATGGCTCTATTTCCTCAATGAAGGTCCACAAATTAAATGAAAACAAATATTCCAATACTGCATTTCTGGTGAAGATTTCAATAAGGGATTCATGCAGTGTGGGGTTGTAGGAGGAATTATTTATTATAATTGAATATGTCCCCATGCATTTTCCACAGGCCTTGTGTATAGTGTGAGGTGCTGTCACATGCACACAGCACAGAACACTGCCCCTTTCTTACTCTTACAAAATTATACTGTATGCTAAAAAAGATTCTGTGAATGTCGGAGATTTTAAGAATAGAAAAAAGGAGTGATCGAGGAGTGTATATAATTTTAGCATAATTGATCATTATGAATACCTGGTATTTTAAGTATGATCTAGACAATTATATGTAAGTTATTCATGAAGCATTCTTAAAGACTCTTGTTCTTCTTTCTGTCTTTAAGGTGAGGATGAAGAGTATATCTATATGAACAAGGTCCTTGTCATTGGACAGAACAAAGACAAAAGAGACAAAGGTGAGTGTATAATTCAGAACTCTTAGTAATTTACAACAAAGGGGAAAAACTACACTTGCAGATCCAACAACACATGTTGTTGAGAAAATTGTTTATTGAAATAGGATCATGCATCAGAGTAGCTAAAACGCTGGCCTAATTTCAGCGTACGCATTGCCTCCCTCCTCCACCATGATTTCCTGTCTGCTTCTTTATAAATCCCCTCAGTCTTTCACATCCAGACCCCCATCTGAGGCCTGGCTGCTTTGTTTAGACTTCACTGAAGAATGAAACCTGCAGAAAACTAGACTGAGCTTTCACATTGCAGCGTTCTAAACCACAAGAAGAAAATGTGTATCAGAGCTCCTTCTCATGTATGTAGATAAAAGGTAAAAAATAGACTGAAGAGAAATGGCGTTTGTGGTTCAGAACAATGAAAATGCAACTATTTGCATAGTATTAGTTCATCTTAGCTGAATCTGTAATAATCATTATGAATCAGGTAGTGTATGATTTGTATGGCCCATTAAAGAGACACATTTGAGGTTGCACAGAAACAAAAGTGCTACTAAGGAGCAGGTATGAAGCTAAGAAACTCATGCTTGCCATTATCTTTGCTGACTCTTAGACTTTTCCTGTGAAAGTTTAATGTTCATCTTACAGCAACCCAGATGTTAGCATTTGAAGAGGAAGTCAGAGGAATGTCTGATAGGAAGTGCTTGAGTATGTCTCAATATTACCACAGGCCAAATAAATTACTAGGCATGAACTAGTAGTTTAACAAAACAAACTGTTTAATAAACAAATTGTGTGTTCATCTCTTTCTCTGTGTGTTAACAAGGCAGATATTTTGTGTATATGTGATATGTGTATGTATGCGGTTATGTATTGCTCTACTTTGGAAGCATGGTCTAAAGGCATCGACTTTTTCTCCTTTTCTTCTCTGATCCTGTATGAATTCAGATCACAGAGCAGAAACAGAGGCCAATGAAAGTGCAGGAAAGCATGTCTGTGCACCACAGAAGAGTCTTCCAGAGCTTCCTCCACCCAGAACAGTAAGCGATCTCTGTTACTGCAGGCATATCACTCAATAATTAGAACATGTGATCATTATAACAAAGTTGCTCAGTCACTTAGACAAACACCTAACACATATTCAGTATATTCACATATTCAGTATACAGTATACTGTATATAGAGATGTTGCTGCATTGTGACAAACAAACATTTTGAAAGAAAAACAAAATGATATAATCTCCCTTTCTTTAACTTTTGCCTTTATAACAGCATCCAGTTTTAATCTAAATGGGATATAAATTTTGCACTCCACTGTATACAGGCTCTAGAAAATAACAATTTGCATGGTTATACAGTATATTGCATATAGTGTGATAATATTTTATATAGTAATATTTTATGTTGTGTAATAGTGACTTCTGCTTTTGTCATATCCTATTTGTTCAATCTGGGTTTGAACCTATGTAGTAGCTGAATGAGTTTATTTATCAGACATGCCCATGTTTCTACACAAACCTTATGAATGACAGTAAATTTCCATTATTATCCTTATTTATCTCCAGTAAATTCTAGTTTTTATATATGATGTAATCCTTTCAGTGCAAAGTTATTAATCCCCATCCTAAGTGCAGAATGCAGAGTGGGTTTGCTGTTTAAGTGCGAGTTGATCTGTGGCTTGCTGTGGTCAGGCAGATGGACATACAGGAGGATGGAGACAATTAGTGGAGCCAAGTGAGAAGTCTTTGAACTCCAGCTCCATCTACAGATCCACAGGGTGCTTCCAGTGATTAAGCACACACTGCATCAGCCATATGAAAATACTGCTGGTGTGGATGTGCTGTTCATGTGTGTACACGAGGTAGTGATAGCAAGGGACAGATTTTCCGTAGAACATCTTGATCAGTTTTCCCTGTTCTAGTCCACCTGATTTATATCCAAAGTAGCTGGATACGTTGTGGCCCTCTCTAACCACAGTATTCTCAATATATACAGTATCTCACAAAAGTGAGTACACCCCACACATTTTTGTAAATATTTGGTTATATCTGTTCATGTGACAACACTGAAGAAATGACACTTTGCTACAATGTAAAGTAGTGAATGTACACCTTGTATAACAGTGTATATTTACTGTCCCCTCAAAATAACTCAACACACAGACATTACTGTCTAAACCGCTGGCAACAAAAGTGAGTACACCCCTAAGTGAAAATGTCCAAATTGGGCCCAAAGTGTAATGGAGTTCACCAGAGCTTCACAGGTTGCCACTGGAGTCCTCTTACACTACTCCATGATGACATCATGAAGCTGGGGGATGTTAGAGACCTTGTGCTCCTCCATCTTCCGTTTGAGGATGTCCCACAGATGATCAATAGGGTTTAGGTCTGGAGACATCCTTGGCCAGTCAATCACCTTCACCCTCAGCTTCTTTAGCAAGGCAGTGGTTGTCTTGGAGGTGTGTTTGGGGTCGTTATCATGCTGGAATAATGCATACTGATCATGCTCTGCTTCAGTATGTCACAGTACATGTTGGCATTCATGGTTCCCCCAATGAACTGTAGCTCCCCAGTGCTGGCAGCACTCATGCAGCCCCAGACCATGACACTCCCACCACCATGCTTGACTGTAGGCAAGACACACTTGTCTTTGTACTCCTCACCTGGTTGCCCCACACACGCTTGACACCATCTTTATCTTGGTCTCATCAGACCACAGGACATGGTTCCAGTAATCCATGTCCTTAGTCTGTTGTCTTCAGCAAACTGTTTGCGGGCTTTCTTGTGCATCATCTTTATAAGAGGCTTCCTTCTGGGACAACAGCCATGCAGACCAATTTGATGCAGTGTGTGGCATATTGTCTGAGCACTGACAGGCTAACCCCCCACCCCTTCAACCTCTGCAGCAATGCTGGCAGCACTCATACGTCTATTTCCCAAAGACATCCTCTGGATATGACGCTGAGCACGCGCACTCAACTTCTTTGGTCGACCATGGCGAGGCCTGTTCTGAGTGGAACCTGTCCTGTTAAACCGCTGTATGGTCTTGGCCACCGTGCTGCAGCTCAGTGTCAGGGTCTTGGCAATCTTCTTATAGCCTAGACCATCTTTATGTAGAGCAACAATTATTTATTTCAGATCCTCAACGAGTTCTTTGCCATGAGGTGCCATGTTGAACTTCCAGTGACCAATATGAGGGAGTGTGAGAGCGATGACACCAAATTTAACACACCTGTTCCCCATTCACACCTGAGACGTAACACTAACAAGTCACATCACACCGGGGAGGGAAAATGACTAATTGGGCCCAATTCTTCAGTGTTGTCACTTTAAAAGATATAATCAAATATTTACAAACATGTAAGGGGTATACTTACTTTTGTGAGATATTGTAATTAAACCAGAATATATTAGCATAACAAATATTTTTTCTAAAAATATGAAAATTTTACATTGTAGTAAATTAACCTACACATTGTCACCCTTGTTTTGATCATCAGTAGCAGTCTCCAGTGGCTTATTTGTAGTATTTACTTCCTCTTTATTTTTGGTCCTGGGAAGTCTGAGCATGCATGTCCAGAGTGATCCATTCTTTGGAAAACCTGTCATCTGTCTGTGTGGTTTCCAGTGATCACCACAAATCAGGTACTCCAGTGTCAGATTGCGGTTCACTGTGAACACTGAGTCTCCTCTCACCATAGCTGTAAACAGGGCTCCACGACTGTTGATGTAATGCCCTGGCATGGAGGTCCACTGGCCTGTGGTAATGTTGTAGGAGTCCATTAGGCAGCGTAAGAAGTCATCACAAAGACCATTCCTCATGACATACAGTTTGTCACCATGCGCCACCATGCAGTGGCCATAACTCTGATAATGCATCATAGTTGTAGTAAGGGTCCATTCATCCTTCAGTGGTATATATTCATAGATATCTGTTGTATTAGGTGGCTTCCAGAAACACACAAAGATCCTCCTCCGGGCCACAGTGCTTGCTGCTCCTGCCACAGGACATGGGGCATTTTTCACAAAAGTCCACTTACGTGTGGAAACATCACACAGCTCTGCAGAAGACATTATTCTCTTATCGTATTCACCGCCAAAGGCATATAAGTGTCCTTCATGACTCACAAGTGTGAAGTTGTATCTAGGCTGCTGAGGGCCATCAAATACACTCCAGGAGTTGCTGTCTGTGTCGTAGCAGTAACTGAAGTCCACTGTCTCCATGCTCACCCCTGTCACACCTCCCACCACAAACAGACGGTTCTCCACCACAGCTATCCCTGCCATGGAGGTACTGGCCTCTGTGGGAAGGTCAGTCAGGTAATTCCACACTCCTTGCTCCTCTTGCAGGTACCACACAGTCCTGGAGGAGTCCTGCAGGATTTTCATCGAGGGTGAATGTGTTCCCATAGCAATGAAAGAAGCAGGTGTGAGAGACTCCACATAGTTAATCATCTGCTCTGGCAGAACTAGTGCTGCTTCAGTCAGATCCTGATAGGAATCACGGATAAATAGTGCTGCGTTGTGAAACAGACTCAACAGGCCAAACACGGCTGCTGTATGGTACAGGAGGAAGCAGTTGTCTGTATCTATGATGTCTATAAGATACTGCATCAAGGTGTCTACTTGAAGGAAGGCAGCACACTCCACAGCCTCTACAATCTCATCAGGGTCCCTGATGCTTGGCTGCTCACCCCTTGCAACAGCCAGAGCTAAAAGGAAACCTTTTGCCTTCAGGCCTCCCTGCAGATAGAGTTCATTTTGACTGCTTTCCCTCATCCCAGAACGAAAAAGAGCACGAAAATACTCTGAATTCAGGGCTAGCAATGCTCTGTCCACACTGAAAACACATCCATCCACTTGCACTCTGAGAACGTGTGTCAGCCCCTGTCCCTCTGCCAGGTCAGAATCTTCAGACTGGTGCACAATAACAGTGTCCAGCCCTGAGCTGCTGGGAGGCTCCATAACTCCTCCAAATTGCCTCTCCTTACCTAGTATTTCATCCATTCTGCAAGCTTTAAAGTAAGTCCAACAACATTAGCGTTTTAGTCCAGAGTTGACACAAACATAAGTGTTTGAGTAGCACTGTAGCGTCAGTCACTCTGTCCTGCTTTGCTGTTACTCAAAATAGAGCCATCCTAAAGATAGCAGAAGGGTTGGTCTTTGGCATCATATAGGACAGGGAGTGTAACTTCCACACAGCGGAGATTATTAAATATAGAGTACACAATATGATTCCAAATAGGTAACAAAATTAAACCTATCAATACTGTCAAAAATCGCATACATTTGTAATCACTGAGAAGATTTTTTTTCTTTTCTTTTTAGATATCTCAATTCTAGCATGATCACAAGAGATTATGAAAGGATACAACCATGATTCTAAAACCACACTGCACAGGAAGGAAGTGAACGAACAAACAAATAATTTATTTCAGGGTCTTCAATCGATCAAAGAGAGTTCAAAGGAAGATCAGATGACTAATCAAGTACTGAGTCTCCATAAGCTCAAAAGTTACTTCTGAGAAGGATCAGAGAATTGATGACATCTGTTCAGAGACCATATATCTAATATGTCTGTTACCAGTGCTAATTATTCTATCAGCTACCCCCTTTTCCCAAACAGTATTAGGGCCCAGTTGACTTGTATTTTCACTGTGCTGGATTCTTGGCACCAGAACCGGGGATTTTTCATGTTTTGGGTGTTTGTTTGGTCTCTTTCCCACTTGTCCTTTTCCTCTTTCCCAAAAGCCTGGTTTTCGCTTCTTATTTATGTCTGACTCTTGATCTACTTACTTCAGTGTTCCCATGGTAATGAGCATGGGGGTTTGATTATTTCAACAAAAATGAGGGGAGTAGGCTCAAAATGGGGTTTCTATGGAGTTCAGTACACAGCACTGTGTGACTGAGTGTGCAAACACACTCATATCCAATTGCATAAGCAGGAGGGATCATGTTGCTTTGGTGGATTAGTTGTACTGGTCCTCAGCTCTTAGTCCTGAACTCTGGCTGTGCTTGAAGCAGCAGGGATACTGAGTTTGAGAGGGAGGAAGTAATGGCTTGCTCTTTCATCTTAATCAGTGCCAATTGCACTGTCACTCTGACACTTCTTTTTCATACCTCCCAATGTATTTCCTTGATAGACTGTCAGAGTTTGTGGGGCGTGGTATTATTATGTCTGTAAGAAAAACTTTTTCCATTTAGTTTAGTCGATATTTTTGAGGTGGAAGGCTGCTCCTGTTCTCATCAACTCATAATTTTTTCTTTTACTGCTTATATCTGCCCCTTATTCCACTTCACTGCCTACCATTTTGCTGAATCCTATAAAAGCCTACAGTAAACTTTTAGTCACAACATCCTGTGTTTCCCCAAGACCCAGGGCCTAATTGTTTACGAGCACTCCACAGTCCTCGTTTCAAAATAAACGCATATCCAGCCAGTTAGACCAGGGGGCACCAGGGGGGCCTCAACAATTTGCTGTGAAAAATAAATTCTCACTCTCAGACACACACACACACACACACACACAAATATACACACACACACACACACACACAATAAATTCCTAATGTAATGTAATGTAAATATGTAAGATGTAATTATTAATAAAAAAAAAGGGGGATATATTCAGAAGTTTGTATTTTTAATGTGTTTTAAAGACATCTTGCAAAAGGGGGGCCTCGGTCAAATGTTGGGGGGGGCTTGCCCTGGAAAAGTTTGAGAACCACTGAGTTAGACTATGCTCTTATTAGCTATAATGTACACTGCCCTCTGAAAGCATTGAAACAGCAAGGCCAATTATTTTGTTTTTGCTATACACTGAAGACATTTGGGTTTGAAATTAAAAGATGAATATGAGACGATAGATCAGAATTTTAGCTTTAATATTTAACATTTACATCTACATGTGTTAGGTGCACAAAAGTATTGGAACAAATCATTTTAAAGTAAATAACACTTAATATTTGATTGCATATCCCTTGCTAGCCATAACTTCATCAAGCCAGCCACCCACTGACATCACCAAACTGTTATGTGTTCATTATGCTTTTCCAGGCTTGTACGGCTCCCTTCATTTATTTTTTTGTGTGTGTGTGGGGGGGGTTTCTACATTCAGTCTTGCCCTCATGAGGTGAAATGCTGCTCAGTTTAAGTTAAGGTCTGGTAATTGACTTGGCCAGTCTAAAACCTTCCACTTTTTCTCTGAATAATTCATTTGTTGTGTTGGCAGTGTTTTATGGGTCATTGTCTTTCTGCATGATGAAGTAGCTCCCAATTAGATTGGATACATTTCTCTGTAAATTGTCAGTCAGTATGTTTCTACAGACTTCTGAATTCATTCTGCTGCTACCATCATGAGTTACATCATCAATAAAGATTAGTGAGTCTGTTCCAGAAGCAGCCATGCAAGCCCAAGCCATGACATAACCTCCACCGAGCTTGTCCGATGAGATTGTATGTTTTAGATCATGAGCAGGTCCCTTCCATCTCCACACTTCAGCCTTTCCATCATGTTGGTAGAAGTTAATTTTGGTTCCAGATCTTTTGTGGCTCATCTCTGTATTTCTTTGCGAGTTCCAATCTGGCTTTCTGATTCTTACTGCTGATGGTTTGCTTCTTGTGGATTGGCATCTACAGTATATTTCTGCTCTTGAAGTCTTCTTCAAACGGTGGATTGTGATACCTTCAACCCTGCCCTGTGGAGGTTGTTGGTGATGTCACTAACTGTCGATTTGGGGGTTTTCTTCATAGCTCTCACAATGTTTCTGTTGTCAACTGCTGTTGTTTACCTTGGCCGGCCTGCTTGATGTGTGGTTGTTAGTGCTAGGATACCAGTGGTTTCTTTCTTATTCCGGACATTCCAAATTGTTGTATTGGCTATGCCCAATGCCTGTGCAATGACTCTGATCGATTTTAGCTCTTTTTTTGAGCTTCAAAATGGCTTGTCTTTCTCCCATTGACTGCTCTCTGGTCTTTATGCTGGTTTATCCTTTTTAACAACAAATGCAGTCTTTGCAGCTGAAACCCGGGGTTTCAAACCAAGAGTAGACATTCATAGCTATTAACTGTTTAAACAATAAATCTAACAGGGCAACAATAAACACCTGTCAGTCATGTTTTATTATTTTTGATCACTTTAAAAATGCATGTTTAACGCATATACAGTGCCTTGCGAAAGTATTCGGCCCCCTTGAACTGTTCGACCTTTTGCCACGTTTCAGGCCTCAAACATAAAGATATAAAACTGTAATTTTTTATGAAGAATCAACAAC
>JAFFST010054303.1:148522-167701 GCA_022414735.1 Noturus placidus
GTATATATATAATGTGTATATATATGTATACGCGTGTATATATATATATGTGTGTGTGTATATATGTGTGTGTGTGTGTGTGTGTGTGTATATATATAATATATATATATATATATATATACACACACACACACGCACATATATATATGTGAGTGTGAGTATATAGAGTGTGTGTGTATATATATGTGTGTGTATGTATATATGTATGTGTGTCACTTTTATGAAAATATAATAATATTTATTATAAATAAAAATACTTACTTTGTTTTGGTAAGTAAAAATTGAGGGGAAAAACATAGCAGTATATTATCTGATATGACAAAAAAAAGTCATGTTATTACATAAATTAAATTCCTGGGACTTTTTTGCTTTTTTTTGTCCAGCCACTGAGCAGCAGTGAGCAGAGCAGGGGGAAGCAGGCTCAGTAAACACTATTTATTTCTTACTGCCACTGTGTGTTTAGTTTGGAGGGTATTTGAAGAGGTTTGCTGGTTTTGTAAACACACCATACACAGCTTGTGCTCTTTCAGAATTCAAGGTGGCACACTCTGAAGTGTGTGTGTGTGTGGGGGGGGTGTATGGGTGTGCCTGTTTTTCTTTTCTCTTTTCGTTCTTGGACATGGCATCCCTCTCTCTCCGGTGTGTAGCGGAGGAGACCAGGGGAGAGTGAGTCTGAATCTGATGGCATGCCAATCGCGTCAACCTGGGTGATGAATTATTCTCTGTCTAGCTGCTTGGCTGTGCATTATCACAGGGCCTGCCAGAGTACAGCACCGGCAGCGGTGACAGCCCCCAGAACACATTTCTCTCTGACAACTTACACTTTTCTAATGCGCTCCCTACCTATGCCTCCTCCTATGGTTCACCATTCTTCACTTTTTATTTATTTAAGTAGAAGGGGTACTTTTTCCATTATTTCCATTGCTCCAATTCACGTGAACCAAAATGGTTATATGAACACAAACAAACATATACACTCACTCATAAATACAATATGCAATGTAGAGATTGTCAGATGTAAACATTTTGTTTCATGTATTAATCCATTAGGGGGCTCTCGTGCTTCAGAAATGTGATTTTTCAATGCATCTGAACTAAAACTTGTTTTTCTCTTACCCCCCACCCCCCACTCTCTTCTTCCTTCCCTTGGTCTTTCTCCCTCTCTCCCCTTCTCTCTCTTTCTCTTGTTCTCTTTCTCTCCCCTCATTGCAGAAAAGGTCACGTATTGCCTACAGTGATGAGGTGCGGAACGAGCTCCTGGGGGATGATGGGGGCTCCTCAGAGAGTCAGGTAGGGAGCTAATCAGGAGCTTTGGGCTCCCGGTGTGGGTGGCTGCTCTGGGGCCATTAGGGTCCCCTTCTCTCACATACACAGCCTCTCTGCTTTTGGCACCCAGTCATGTGGAAGCAACACTGTTTAATGCAAAGCTGGCCAGTTCTGAATGGGCTCCAGGCTCTGACCGTGGTCTGGGCAGTACCAGATTGGAACGTATTGGCCCTTTCGCCCAGCTGTTCTCCATCCGTCAGAGTGCTTATCTTTTCTCATAATGACCCCCTATCCTCCTAAAAAAAAAAAAAAAGAAAGAAAATCTGTAGCTTTCACAGTCTTTTAAGCACATGTGGTGAGGGTGAGAACCTCACAAAGTCAAGAACACAATATATAGTGGTAAAACAGCCATGTTGGTGTAATGTTCGGTTGCAGAATAAACACTCAATATAAACTGAAATGTAGGGATCATAAATACACACCATCTTGAGACAGTGAAGATGAGTAGTGTTTTTGAACCTTCTGTTTGTTTTAGACTTTTGCTTTATATTAATTGTCTGACTCGACATCTTTGTGTACCCAGCTAATTTAGAAATGACATGACACAAATCTGCTAAAGAGATACAGTCTTCAAAAATTGGAATGATTTATTCAAATTTATTTAACCCATCCATCCATCCATCCATCTTCAACCGCTTACTCCTTTTAAATACAAAAAAAAACTAAACGAAAAACTGCTTATCTATTAAGTCCTGTTACAAAAACAATAACCCTAGTAAATTGGTCATAGCAACACATGGTTTAAGCCTGCATAAATCTGTCTATACTGCAGATTTACATTTCTATTTGCGTTTTAATTCTCCTACACATGCATACAGAAAATATGTATGTTTTGTATGGTCATATTGTGACGGTGCAGTACATCACTACAAATTATAAGCAAACTTTTTGATTTCCTGCTCATTATCATTTCAATAACAACCCCTTCACTGCACATCTTACTAACATATGTAAGCTTAGCCTAGATCCATAATTGATAAGCATCCTTTTTCCAAACTAAAACAGTGTGTATGTGACATTTCTGCTGGAGTTAAGGAGTAACTGTAACCCCATAGCTGTCTTATTTAGTGACAGTTCTGACAGTGACTATTCTTATTAAATTACAGCTGAAGGAGCAATATATTCTTTCTCTGTTCGCTTGTCTGGCACAAGTTATCATTTAAGTCACAATTATTTAAATCATTACTCAAGATTTATTAAGTCTCATTAAATTAATTTGATCTAATATTAGCCTGTTTGACTGGTCACTTAAAGTGAACGGGAAGACTTAAGGGATATTTAATATTTGAATAGTGGGATTATGTTCATAAATGTGTGCCAAGTGTGTACACAATTTATTTTATAGTTAAAGGGCTCCTTGGCTGCAACAAAGAGCACTTATGCTGTACAGTACAACAATCCAGGTTACCCATATCAGGACTAGGGCTTGGCAAACTGATGATACAATATCATTATTGTGGTTAAATTATGTCTGCTAATTTAGGCTTTTCTGAGATATAATTTATTTTTTAAAATGTTTTTTTAAAAATGTATATAATTCCAGTCTGACAATAAGCAGCTAATCTGGTGTTGTAATTGATTTAACTTCATCATCTTTTTTATCATTATATCATTTTAAAGATGATTAGGATAATCCTGCTTATATTATATGTCCTGTTACAAAAACAATAACCCCAATATATTGGGTACATCAAATATTATTTTAAAAAATAATTGTAAAAAACAAAAACCCAAATTATTTCCAATTTTAATGTTTTTTATAAACTGTATTTTATTTTTATATAAAAAAGTATTGTATAGAAATATATCAAAATAAATGTATAAAATACTTGCATACATTTTTTCAATTATATTATGTATATATAATAAATTTGAACTAATATTTGTTTTTTTTTACATGCAACACTACTGTATTTCTGGCAAACCTAAATATTCATATCTTGTATCGTTGAAACGCCTTTAAGAATTGCGATATAAATATATATATATATATATATATATATATATATATATATATATATATATATATATATTTTTTTTTTTTTGTCATATGTCCCATCCCTAAACAGGACAATGATTTTATAAATAATATATAATCTAAAATATTAAACTGTTTCTAAAACTTTTCTGTTTTCTTTCCTGTCCTTATGGACTGTCTGGTTGGTTGAGAATGATAGCAGATGATCTCATGTTTAGTAATGAAGAATTTCCAGTTTAAGTGCACATTTCCAGTTTAAGTACACCCCCCTTCGAGGTGCATTACCTACTTCATTTCCATTTTAAAAACTTTGGGAGTCAAAGCTTCAGCCGTGCTGCGAGTGGAGTGCTTGGAACTTCAAAGTTTTTTAATTGCGTGAGACTGGAGAGATAGAGTGGGAAGGAGGAGATTGGGTAGCTGGGGTATGTTGGTCAATTTAATTCCTGATGATCTGAAAGAGGTCAGGATCATTTCATATAGCTGTGGCTGAGCAGAGCGTTATTGCTCACAAATCTGTTCAGTACATGGAAGGGATTTATAGCTAAGTAAATAGGGAGCTGTTATAAGTTCTTAAAATGCCATATTGGACCTGCGATAATGGCTGGAAAATGGTTTAATGGAGTTCTGCATTTATTCGTTATCTGTATGCGGACAGAGACCGAATTGGCACTATCACAATTTATTTATTTATTTTAAATAATGTGTTGGTCTGCCATTGCACCCTCCTCCACCCTTCCCACCCAAAACAGACTTTACCTCACACATGTATGTACCTGTGGGGAAGCACACACATTTAGTGCACACAAACACACTATGGAATAGTTTTGATTTCAGTCACAGCAGAAGGCTTGGCCACAAGAGATTGTGCTGGTTTAAGCTGGCACAGCACAGATTTTACAGCCTACAAAGGAAATAGATTACCACTTGTATCAAATTTTGTATTGACCAAAAAAAATCGTTGTTTCAAAATCCATTAATTACCATAACATAGAAACTGAAAGAATGCAATTTTAAATACTGGCTTACAAAATGCTAGGATGGAACATTGAAGCATAATTATAACATTTTATGGCTTTCCACAGACCCCCACCCCCCCCCACCGCAAACAAACTCAGGATAGTGAGATTAACACACACAAAAATGGATTTGTTCTTCTGCTTTATGAATGAAGAAGAATCAAAATATAAAAGAACCAAGCCCAAGCTTAAAATCCCCCTATGCAAATCCTCAATGAAGTCTCACAATCGTCCAAGCAGCACAAATAAGATTGAACATGTTTTGTTTGCTCCTCATTGAGATGTTGTTGTAGCAACGGCTAGGTTCGCCTTGCATAGATTTAAAAAGGCACGTCTGTAATGTGGTTTTAATTTTTAGAATGATGAATGCTAAAAATGCAACTAAAACACACACAGGATCTTAGTGCGGTTTATTTCTTACCAGCAGAAAAAGACACGAGTATGATTGTGTATTTAGACTACTAACATTGACATTAAAGGCATGCATTACTTTGAACGAACTTCAGTGTGAAGCCATACACAATTTGCACAGTATACTAAACAGAATATACATTGTAATGAAATTATTTCTAGTATATTTTAAATTCCATATTTTTTCCAGTTATAATATTTATTATAATAGTTACGAATATTGTTCACGTTCTTCCTTTTCTTTTTTAAACGCACACGTCTGTTAGATTGTTCCTTTCTGTGGGAAAATAATTTTTTGATCTCACAAAATGTAGTATCCTATTTACTTTCTGTAATGTTCAGAGCTCCGTTCTTTCACTTTGTCTTCAGTCGACAGCATGCGTAAGGAAGCGCTTCAGCTCCACACAGACTCCGTCGTCACCGACTGCGGCCACACCAAAGCATTTTCACATCAAGCCCATACACCTCCATATTTTTATATTTATTTTTGTCAAGACTCAAGTTTATAATTTATGATGCAAGTGCTCCAGTCTCTTCTGATGCGATAGTACATGATTTAAAAAAAAATACAATTTCAAAATGACCAGCCCACAAAAGAGAGATGAAAGAGGTCTAATAATGGCCCAGAGCCTCCCTTTAGATCTGTTAACCTTTAATCTCACACAAGTAATGGAGATTAAAAAATTCACCTGCAACGGCTGACAAATGAAGAAACTTGTCCTTCCTCTCCTTTGCTGAAGGGGTTGTGTGTTCATGATAAGCACTGCTCTTTCTCAGCTGAGAACATTTTACTGATGTGCAGAGCTTGTTATAAAATGTTAGAAATATGATTAAAAATATAATTTTACAAAAAAAAAAAAGTACAAATATATTCTATATATGTAATCACATTGATGAAGCAGGCTCACATCAAAGATCTAATATGGGTTTATATATGTTTATACACAGGCTTGGGGAGTAACAGAATGCATGTAACGGCGTTACGTAATCAGGATACAAAAAATTGGTAGCTTTAATCCGTTACAGTTACGTCAAAAACAGTAATACATTACAGGTAGAGTTTGTAAAAAGAAATGGGACTACTATCAGGATTACAATTGTTTTCATTTAAAAGCAAAGAAATTAATCTTTTGACTGAACACAATATAGACTGCTGCTTGATTATAGTTCTGGTTCTCTCGTGGCTCACATGAGCAACCTCCTGGAGTATGTGCAAATATATTTTGTGTAAAGTTAATTTGGTAGAAATGAACACAAATTGTTTTATGAAATGCTTTTGTTAGGGTGACCTTACGTCATCTTTTTCAGACCATAAAAAAAGCATGTCCGGGATTCAGCTTTAGTTTCATTATGATGTGCTTATGGTCTAATACTAATCATGTGTGTGCATATTTGCATTCCTTTAACCCCTCTCAGTAATTCCTGCCTTCTTGCACACCAATTGGTTATAAAAGTCTTGCCGCAACTATGGGCCAAATTCCTGATTCTTAACCCTTAGCCTACTCTAATGCTGTTGTGTACGGCATCAAACAGTGACCTGACAATAGCAGCAAATGCAGCTATCCTGAGTCGAAACAATGCCCATGCCCATATAAGGTCATTTTTAAATTTCATGTTATCACATTGCTTTGTATTACATAGCCATTCAAATGTGTAAATGATGGCAGAAGGTATACTCGTAGCACCTGATATTTTATTTTATTCCATGTACATTGAAAGGAATGTAGGAAAAAATGTAAACCTGGGCAGAGTGAAACCAATTTTATTTATATATATATTTGTGATTCTAATAGTGCGTCTTTTTCAATGTATTAAAGTCTGCATTGATGGTAACACTGGTTTGAATGCTATTAATCCTCAGAGTTCTTTGCCATGAGGTGCCATGTTGAACTTCCAGTGACCAGTATGAGGGAGTGTGAGAGCGATGACACCAAATGACCTTGACCTTGACCTGAGACCTTGTAACACTAACAAGTCACATGACACCGGGGAGGGAAAATGGCTAATTCGGACCAATTTGGACATTTTCACTTAGGGGTGTACTCACTTTTGTTGCCAGTGGTTTAGACATTAATGTCTGTGTGTTGAGTTATTTTGAGGGGACAGTAAATTTACACTGTTACACAAGCTGTACACTCACTACTTTACATTGTAGCAAAGTGTCATTTCTTCAGTGTTGTCACATGAAAAGTTATAATCAAATATTTACAAAAATGTGAGAGGTGTACTCACTTTTGTGAGATACTATATCTAGTGTTGCTAGTAGGATTCCCATTGTGGTTCAACTTGGGTTTTGAACAATAGGAGGAAGTTAAAATGTGACTCGAAACATTTGAGAAACCTGTATTGTGCCTATATACGTCATAAGTATTTAAGCAGACTGAGCGAGTACTTCTACTATAGAAGAGCTGATCAATATAAAAAAAAAACTGACTGTAGTTCAGTGAGTCTAGTTTTCTAAACATGAACCAAGCTGGCTTGTGTAGCAGATTCTCTGTTTCAGATCATGCAATCACCTGCATTTATGTAAATGATTTAGCTGAAGGCATCTCATCAGACCAGAGATGAGCTACAGGGCTAGAAACATCTCGGCAAAGAATCTTATAGATTTTTGATTTTATATACTCTCTCTGGTCAGATTAGAGGACCGATGACATGGCATGTTTTGAAAAAGAAGCTGACCCTGAAAAATGATGTTTAAAGATGACCGAGAAGTGTCCGTGCGCTAAACTCAAAACAGACATTTCTCACCTGAGTGTATGGCGCTGTGTCAAGACACCATTGCATGTTGCACAGTGAAAATGTCAAAGTTACGGATTTGATGTGATGATCAAATCTTTTAGTGGATGATTACAAATGTGAATACATCTATAACATTAGCTTAACATTATATATAGAATTCTAGTTAATGTTCTGTAATATAGGCTGCATAAAAGCATGAGCACTAGACAGTGGGATTTTATTAACACTGTGCCAGATGTGATTGGTCCAAATTGAAGTGACATATTTATTTCTTTTTCTTTTTGAACATGAAAATATAAAACACAGCATTGTAAGTCAAGTCTAGATGTACTGTACTCACTCTATTTTTGCTGTTTTTCAGTACTTTACTTTTTTTGTTGTTGTTGCCGTATCTAGTTCTCTGATGCGACTCTTTTTTATTCCCCTCCTTTCGTTCTTGATGATGATAGTTTAGACATCGTGAGTAGAGAAATCCATTCCCACACTTTGTGTGTAATGTGACAGTGAAAGAACCTGATCTTTTTATTTAGTTAGTTATTTTTTTTATTTATTTATTCCAGAAAAGTCAGCACAAGTCTTTCGTTTAGCTTGGTTTAATGTGCTCGTCTGTGATTTCTAACATGCGAACAGATAAATAATCACGGTTAATTCTGTACCTAGCTGCATGACTGATCTGCTTCATGCCATGTCTCATTTGTTATCTTTTTTTTTTTCCTTCTTCTTCTTCCCCCTCCTTTCTCTGTCTCTCTCTTTCTCTTTTTCCTTTCCATCTGTTTCTGTGCCTTCATGAGGCAGTTGATAAAGTTACGTGAAGAGGTAAGCCCTCCTCCAATTTTGCTCGTCTGTTTCCCCGAATTTCCTTCGACTTATTTTTCCTCTTTCATTGCATTTGAAGAAAGCATTAGTCTGTAGGGCTTTTTTTATTCTTATTTTTTCCTTTCGAACAAACGTACGTCAACAAGACACGGCTCTGTGTATCGCTCAGTGGATTTCAACCGAACCATCTTGTCACACATCTGAAAAGTGATGATTAGTCAAACTGACAAAACATGTACCAACATTTAAAAAGGGAGCAGAACATGGTTTTAAAGTGATTGAGGACAGGTGGGGGTGTGAACACTTAATTTTTTATTTTTTTTTAAATGTCAGTCAGCTTTCACATGCTTATAATACAGACTGTACAGTAGTCTAGTACAGGACTACTAATATTATAATCTAATATGTCGTCTTGTTTTTTTTTCTTCTTTTTTTGCTGCAAAATACTATAATTTTATACAGTTTATAACTTGCCACGAATCACAGCTGTTAATTCATTATGAAAAATATGCAGGATGAGCTGATATCCACATGTAGCATGTAATTGTGATTTTTTTTAAATCCACAGCAGGTGAAATCGACATCCCTTTTTTTTTTTCTTCTTTCTTTCTCCCTCTGTTTGTGAACGCAGTATTAGTGACACTGAAGTGAACAGTGTCACTGGATCCTCTGTAACCCTGATGCTAATGTAATAGATGATTTTAGGAAGAGATTAGAGCATGATTTGAAAAGCTTTTGTTTTCATTGTATATATCAGTCTTGGCAATAATGCACCTTATGGTAGAAAACCGCCATTCAAACTTATGCGAGTGCATTCAAATGTGTTTTTTGGGGGGTTTTTTTAGTACTCGGGATTCCCCTAATCATATCCACATGCAGCTGCAATAAGACACGCCGCGATATCTGAACATCTCCATTCACAAAGAAAACTCGTCGCCATCCATATATTACTCCAGACTGCTTCGTGTATCGTCTCTCTCTCTCTCCCAGCCCCGTAAAAAGCCTTTCGCTGGCGAATGCTTATCTTCAGAGATAAGTGTTGATGATGCAATTTTTTTTTGATATGCCAAATTTTTGGAGAAAATGTTCAAATGTATTCAGTACTAAAGTGTGTTTCAGATGTCAGATCTAAACAGTCCAGCTACTGCTACGAATGCCATGAAAGGCAAAATGTGAAAACCCCTGTATAAGATTCAATTAAAAGATCTTCAGCTTTGTTATAAAATAAGCTTTGAATTATAACGGAATTATAAAAAAGAAATCTTAAAACCCATACAAAAAAAAGTGGTGTGCGCTGATTTAATTTGAGAATTAATTTGAATTTGATCAATTGGTCTGGAGAAATTCTGCATGTTATGGTGTGCGTGTGTGCGTGACATGTACACGTGCATGAGCGAGTCATCCTTTGTTTGTGTTTGTGACCAAGGGAGGCACTGTATTTGTGTGCCTGTCTGTTTTTGGCCGTATCTGTTGTAGAATTGTTTATTTATTTATTTGCTTTTGCAAAGAGGAATAATCCCACTGATGCAAAAGCCACCCAATTCTCATGCATCCATAATTTAGAATGCCTCACAATTTTCAAGACGTTGCTATCCTTGACTTGAGTTTTTATTTCCTAGTTGTTTTGTTGTCTGTCTTCCACATCAGCAAACAAACAGGGAGTATGGATTAGCCTTGGGTCAGAAGACACCTTCATTGTTCTCACACACTTTGTCTGTTAGAATGGGTTAAATTAGGTTTGATTTTTTTTTTTCCTCTGCTGCGCACCTCACCTTTCCCTTCTGTTTTCCTGAATTTTCCTCAAAGACCGCATATCTTATCTACACTTAGCATGCTTTTTTATTTATTTTTTTATTTTTTATATAAAACTCCTTTTCCGCTGGAAAACATGTTTAAATATTTAGCACCCGTACTCACAGCTGTTTGACACTTGTAATTCCACGTCTTACAAGTCCCAAACAAACCGTGTAGATCACATCGTGAGCCCAAATCACAGCTGTCATCGTTATTCACTTTGACTCTTGCTGCTTAATGGAATAATAAGGAATCCGAACTTTTGAAAATTGCGGTAGTAAGTGCTTGTGTTTGATATTTGGGGGGGTGGGGGGGGGGGTAAGGGAGGAGAGTCCTTTTGAGTGAGCAGCTACATTGTTCCTAGATCCCTGTTAATAACTTACAAGTGAATTCGTCTTGAAAAAGAGATGCAAAACAAAAAAATATACAGTTATAGCTTCTAAGAGAATTCTTTTCTGGATGGGCGGCGGGTTGGGGCGGGGGGTTGGGTTATAGGTACTAGATAAAAAGGAATAAATGTATAATCAGAAATGGGAAGTGGAAAGGGGCACACAGGAACACGCTCATAGACGCACCAATATTTATCATGCACTCTTTTAAGGCAGCTTCAGTAGAACGGTTTTGATGACAGCCTGTTGCTCTCAAAGCGAGTAAACCAGAAAAAAGAAATCTTTTCAGATCAGTCTTCTCTGGGTATTTGTGTGAGTGACACGTATTTGTACTGTATTTGTGTAATTACTGTGTTTCTGTTGCTATGTCTGATTTTCCATATGTATGCAGGCCTACCTGGATTCCTGCGTCAACCTCCAAATAGCTTAGAGTCAGGATTTGGCAGCTTCCCGCGTTATGACTTATGACATTGCCCATGTCTACAGTTAATGTAGCAAAGACCACAGTGAGACCCTAGTCCCTCCTCTTTTTTTAGACTTCCAGGTAGTCTTTGGGATTTTTTTTTCTTTCTTTCTTTCTTTTTTCAGCCCTCCTTTTTTTGGCTTCTGAAAGAAACTAGCTGCAGAAAAGCGTAGTGTCGTCACAGCATCTGCGTGGCCACCTTCACACTCGGCACCGGTCCTGTATGCTTCGAGCGCGAGTGCATAATTCTAAAGATCCCCTCCCACAATGGAAACCGCCATCCCCGAAAAACCCCCACCTCTCCTGTAGCAGACAGAGAGGGAGAGGGGAAACGAGCGCAAAAAAGGGAGAAAAATTCAAGGAAAGGCTTTGAAGTGGCTTTTCACCGCGCAAGTCTGCTGGCCGTCTCCCCGAGACGTGTCACCTTTGCCGAGAGGGAATAGGGAAATCACGTTTCGAATGGTAATGATAACATACTAATCACTTGAGCTCTTTGAAGCGAGCTGCTCTGTCAGTATCCCTGGCTGCCTCGAGCTCCAAGGCACACAGGCACACATCCGTGGTCTAGGTGTATTAGCTTAAGCATTGCATGTCAATACGTCCCCTCCATCTTCGCTGATCCAGAGGGGCTCATTAGGCACAGCCGACTCCCTTTCCCTTTGCGTACACCACCACCCCCATCTTTCTCCTTTTTTTTCTTCTCCCTCTCGCACTTTCTCTCGCTCTCTCCCATTCTCTCACTCTCTCAAACCCTCCCTCCCATCTTCTTACTATCTCTTTCTCCAGCTCTCACGCCCCGGAAACTATTAAAAGTATTTCTGCAATTTTAAATGACATCTGTCAGCTGAAGGGAGGAGAAAAAAAGTTCAGAGTGACTCCCCCCCCACTCCTCCCCCACCCTCTCTTCTTTGTGATTGTCAAACTTTAAAAAGTGGGATTTCATCTGTTTTTCTTTCTCTCTCTCCCTAGGACTGATTAGCTGGTACATATTTTGACAGCTTAACTAGAACTGCAGTCTGTTTTTAGCCTTTTTTTTTTTCTTTCTGATGGTGTAAACAGGAGTAATTGTTAACGGAGTTTGGAAGGGCAGACCAGTATGCTTTTAAAAGCTAAACCGTTGGGTTGTTGGTATGATGTGCTGATCATTGTTTCTGTCTGGAGGACAGACTTTTTACAACATTGCAGCGTTGTGTAGTTCGTTCACATCTCTTAATACTGCCAATGTACAGCGGTACATATTACCTGAAATCAGGCAAAGAGGTACGCTTTTTAAAGTGGGATTACATGTCCTTTGGCTTTGTGACCTCAATGCTCATTTCGAAAGTCTGTATCAAGGGTTTTCCCATTAGACCTTTTTAAAGGCTGCGCAGTTTTATGGCCCAAATGTGTTCGTCCATAATGAGGTTTACTATGGCACTCTGAGTCTGTATAACACATCGATATTAGCTAATCTGAAACGGCGAGTTCTAATTTATTACAGCTCAATTAGTGTTTCCTCCCATGCTAAACTTTGCCCTATTGCTGAATATGATGTAATGAGTTCCTGTAACGATGAACATCTACAGAACAACCCTGCAAGTGGAGACAAACCTCACTTAAAAAAAAAAAAGAGAAGACGTGTTTCGAAATAATTCAATCCACAGCGATTTTGTAGCATGAAAGAATTCTGTAACTGAGCACTCTCAAATGTTTGATTTAAATATAAAGAATTAACACGTGTTTGTTTCTCTCAGTGATGTCCTAGCACTTTCACACATTCCTGTTCTTTCATTGTTTTTTTTTTGTTTGTTTGTTTGGCTTGTTTCAGAGAGCACATCTGTTGGACAACACAGAGAGGCTGGAAAGGTCATCTCGGAGACTGGAGACTGGCTACCAGATTGCGGTGGAAACCGGTAAGCATTGTGGGTAGGGGGATGAGTGACGGCAAATTGTCTCGATTGTATGCAGGTTAGCGGGGGGGGGGGGGGGGGGGGGGGGAGGCTTGACGACTGGTGACATTTTGTGGAGCACATCAAAGGCAGGCAGGGAGAGCGAGGTGTATAGACGAGGTAGCACAGGAGCTTCAGCTCAGCATTAGACAAACCCTAAACACACAGCCTTATCTTCCGTACAGCCGTCCTCGAATGTGAGACGGGGATTTAAAAAAAAAATTATTATGGCTTGAAAATATGGGGGTGGGGGGGGTGTACTGAAATAAACATTGTCAGCTTTCCTTAACAATTTTGTGGTTTCAAAATCAAAGATAGGGGTGGGGGTTCTTTTAATAAACCAGTTTCTAAATAAACCACCATCTGAATCAGATTCCTCTCTTACATTCTGGTTTCATCTTTAAATATAAGAAAATGATCTAATTTAGATCTGAAATAAATTTAAATCTGTAGGTGTATATATAACACCCCCCCCCCCCCCCCCCGATGCTGCCACTGTTATTGAGGCAGAGTGTATTCCTCAGAGATGTATCAAAGCTCCTTCTTCAAGAAGCAACTGGCTTTCTTTGGCTTCCGCTGTAGTTTTGAAAAGTTTGTTAATTTACACTATAATGGCAGAGTGGCTTATATACGACATCGACAGTGTTAATAATTCAAGTCGAGAAAGGGTTGCACAGACCACTGGCTTTTGATGTCATGCGAGCAGAACTTAGAAATTCACAAATACAATCTGCATCCGCTTCTTAAAAATGTAGTTTCATTTATTTTAGATCATTCCGAGCTCATGCTTTCTTATTTATTTATTTGTTTTTTTTTCTTGCACTCTCTTTCTCCTGACCTGCATAATATTCCCGCGGTTTCACTTCGCAACGTGATGGCCCTTTTGTTATTTTTTTCTATTCGGAGTTATTTTATTACTTCTGCACGAGCGTTTGATTCTCTACAGCCCCCGGTCCGTACCAAAGCCGCGTCCGTCGGCTTTAACAGCAGCATCAGACCTCCTGTGTGGGGTGTGTTTGTTCTTAAAGGACCACTCCTGTGTCCTTGAGACCCACAGAGACGTGCATCTTTTCCTCCTTCCTCTCGGTGTGTGTGCTGTGAGAGAGCTGAACGTTGTGTTTGCCTAGCTCTACTCTGTGCTAACTGGACCATGGCAGAGCCACGGCGGCCCAGAGTGGCTAATCCCCGACCTCCTCACCCTGAAACTCAAGCCCTTTGACACACTCGCAAACACACCTGCAGCTTCTCGAATGTAGTAGAAAAACCACAACTGGACCAGACTGGGAGAGTCTGTGTGGGACAACACACAGTGAACACGTACGCGTAGCATAAAGCATAAAGATGCGTGCGGTTCAGCAGCAGCCGGATCTTTGTGTGCAGAGTAACACTGACCTTCATTACATCAGATAGCTGATGCACAGCTACAATTAATTCATTCATTAGTTAATTAAAAGTTTTTGTGTCTGCATGTTTATCATCGAATATTAACGAGTAGTGTATTTATTGCATCAACTATTTGTCTTAATAGGTCTATTAGACAAAGGGTTAAAGATAAAATAAAGAAATATATGTTTTATGATAGAAAGAACACAAAGTACAACCAGCTATTAAGAAACTTTACATAATCAAAAGCTTAGGATATCTATGAGTGCAAGTGTTAAAAGCACAATGGTGTAGAAGGGAGTTTGGTGTTTTGAGTCCCAGTATGGTGTGTCGGGAGCACTCCAGGCCCTTTGAGATATATTAAAAGTGCACCCCGGACATGCAGGGCTATTTAGCACACTGTTTGTTTCATAAATAAAGTATGGGATGTCATTAGGAGAGGGAGCTCCTTTAGAGAATCCTCAACACAGGGCGGGTAAGCCTGAAGCCACGGAGGAAGAAACGAAGTAGCCAATTTAAGGGTATTTAAATCAGGGGTGTCGGAGAGCCTGAGAGCACCAAACAATCTCCAATCAAAGGCAAGGACATGGCCAAGGATTTCTGCTGTTGACAAGTGTTTGCCAAATGAACAACTGAACTGACTGTAATATTTCATAACAGTTGCATCACGTTCTCACCGGGCCAGAAACAAACGCAGTCCTTTACAATGAGCTCAGACTATAAAATATTCACGTTTGGACAAGGAAGTACTTCCGTTGACTTGCAAATGAAATAAATGTTAAGGTGCGATGTTGAGATTGAGAATTAGTAGTGTTGAGAGACACACACACACATGCACACACACCCGATGGCTGAGGTAAACAGAAAGGGATGCAGTGACTGTTAAAGCTACACTGGCCTTTTGAGCGCCTGCTCCAGATCGATGGGGCAAAATGAAGCCAGCTCATTAGGGATTGATTTCAGCAGCGTTTAGATAAGCAGAGAGAAATCGGGCCACTACCCCTGGGGCCCTTGCTGGGGCCCAAAGTTCATGCAGAGCCAGGTAGAGAGCAGCACCACAGGTCATCAGCTTTATTAGCACCCAGATAAGCTGATTAGGCCTTGTCAATCAAACGTGCCAGTGACTCAATTGAGAGCCACTCTGTCTCGTGCGTTCTCTCTCTCTCTCTCTCTCTCTCTCTCTCTCTCTCTCTCTGTGTCTGTCTGTCTGTCTCTCGTGATAAATCATTGAAGCGACCAACAAAGCATCAGCCATGGCGGCTAAGCTAAGCGGCCCTGCAGTTGTCACCAAGGCAGACGGGAGGACCCTGTGATGATGTGACGACTATATTAAAGAGTACATCAATTTGTTTTAGAGCGTTTTGATTTTTTTTTTTACTGCCGGTATTAAAAGAATTGGGGGGGAGAGCGGCGTCATTAATGAGGGCTTCACACGCAAGCTAAGTGTGTCAGGATAGGAGTAAATAAACTGATGGAATGAAAAAATAAATAATTATATTTTGTAAACATTAAAAAAAAAGCGCTGATCACTTGAAGCCGAGCAGGGCTTTGCGACTTGCTGTGTCAGTCCATAGGTGCTAGAGAGCCCCAATATCATACACACTCTCTCTCGCACTCTCTCTCTCTCTCCTCTGATTCTAGTTCTCTTTATTTAAAATGTGAATGAAATAACAGTCTATGTAGTTGATTAGACTTAATCTACAGAATCTAATTGTTCATCATTTAATTCTGTTTTAATGGCGTCTTAACTTTTATTGAATTAGGGTTTGTTTTTGTTTGTACAGCTGGCTTTTAAATCACATTTAAATGTGTAGTAGTGTTGTAGGGCTAGACAAATGTGCTTTACACTAAAATGTGTAAGGTCAGTTGTGTTTTCTGTTGTTGTTGTGTTTCTTCTATGAGGATAAGTGAGAAATCTAGGGCAGAGTCTGTGCAAATCAAGATGCAGTCATTCATTAAATTCAAGTTTATTTACACTATATTATTTTTATGAATTTTTTTTTCCTGTGTAATGCTTTTAATATTTCATTGGAAAGTCTCATCTATCCCTAATAGGATCACTTTTCCGAATAATTTATTTTACAGTACAGACTTATTAAATCATTCAACACAAACCCATCTTTAAAGAGGATCATTTGGGTGAAGTAGATTTCCTTAAGGTATAGCATGGAAAATAACTTGGATTTTGTAGTTTGATTTAAATCTGAACATTGTGTTTCAAAAAGAATCCGACGTTATTTGATAATTGTTTGCTTTAATGGAGCTGAGCCACAAGACTTGAATATTTTAAAGGCTGCGTTTCAGTTATGCAGACAGGAAAATTCAAGTAGAATACATTTTCATAGTGAAGTGTTTCCTTTTTCTCTGTTATGGATGTTACCTGTTTACGTTTTCCCCCCTCCACTAGTGTAAGGTATATATTTGTGTGCATGTGCTTATATTTGTGTGTGTGTGTGTGTGTGAGAGAGAGAGAGCAATATAACGTTATAACGATATAAAACAAATTTTTTTTTTTTTTAACACTCTGTAATTCTACCCACGGGTGAGCTGTTTATCGCCAAACCCCCTGGTGGATGAAAGGCAATGCAATAATGATTTTCTTCTCTCCTAATCGGGCCTTGTCAGCGAGGCGTCTTATCATGGAGAGGAAAATGACACCGATCCTATCGAAGAGCTCAGAGTCCGAGTCCACGGCATCCCCCCCTCAATCACGGTGGACCCGGCCTTGCCGTATCTAGCGCCGCCACAAACGGCAGGCGACGCGTTTTTCATCTGGACTTCAAAAACGGGCCTCGTCATTAAAATTGCACCCGCGTTCGGCTGCGGGGATCAGCCGCTCCGGAGTGAAAATGGGATGTGGGAGAGGAGACTCGCTAAATGTGCTAATTCTGCCCTCACATGTTTACGGCTTAATTTTAATCGGTTTGAGCGAGGAAGGGGAGGAGGACGAAGGATAGTTTGGGTAGGGCGTGTGTGTGTGGGGGGGGGATGTGTCGCTGAAAGAAAGCCTTGCATTGCAATAAATCGCCATTATCTTAGAAGGGCTCGGTTGTTCCAAGGATTTGGGGTCCACTGGCAACAGTGTTATATTGAGACATACAAATCTGTTTACGCTTGAACTGTGGTAGCTAAGGTGCATTCTGTGGTTTCAGCCTGCCCAGACAAAAGACAAGAAAGTTGCACAATGGCAAGCCAGCACACATTCTCTTAACGCAAGAGCTGAACCAACACACTCGAGTAGCCTGGGTGTGTTATGTCTGACTGTGTACCTCTGCGATTTGTGATCGCGAGTGCAGCTGTTGACAAGTTTTTCACATTTGGCTTCCTCTTGCAATATTAGGCCAAGTTAAGTGACATCACTGAGCACCAACATTTGAAGAGACTTTAGGAAATTAAGTGGTATTTTGTTGAGTAGAAAAAAAAAAGCTTTTTGAACGTCGACATAAACGGGCCTTCATGTAAAACAGTATTTCTCCTCGATTAAATAGGCTTTATATGATCAGAAGAAGACTAATTCGGATGAATTTTAAAACCTTGTTTATATTGTGACATATATTCTTGCAGCCATTTCCAATTGCCCAGTAGCATCATAGATATATATATGTGTGTGTGTGTGTGTTTTATATGTTATTTTTTTTTTTTTTTACATCCCATGAAATATCGGAGCAAAGAAAAATGAAACCAGGTAATTCTACAGAGATAAACGGGGGATATTTTCAGCCTTTCCTCTTTTTTTATTATTCTGGTCTTATGGGACCCCCTTGTATGTTACAACCTTTTTCCTGTTTTTGGACCCTTGACCATATATAGTACTGAAAAACAGTAACTATATGTTTGACCTATCACATGAATCTATTACATGTTATTTAAATAACTAAACTAATTGTACAGTAGCTAACCTGATGAAACCTCTACTGTTCATGACAAAACAAAACTCCACTTCTAGCTCTTACCAAATATAAGCTCATAATAAATGTAGCTAGATATTTCTTTTCTATGCAGTATAAAATATGTTTAGATTTGCACACGTACACACAGACAGTCGCTGCCAGTCACCCACCCCGTAGTGTTTTCTTGACCTCTGGTTGATACAAAGGAAGTGTGAGAGAGACTGTTTGAGATGCTTTGCTTTAAATGAAGTTTCTGCAGGAAAACTGAGTTCTGTAGACCCCCTTAGGTGATTTCTCATCATCCGTGGCACATCTGAGGTACTTGTATATCCTAAATGGAGTGACGAGAAGTAGAGGTGAGGGCTTGGGGAAAGTGCCACTGCCTTGTCACTGCGAGGAAAGAGATCATAAACGTTAATTGTGTGCTGGTGATATGCTGATGACAGGAGAGCTAATAGACAAAGGATTCTGCAGGACTTATGTGGCTGAGTCTCATCAGATAAAAGACTCAAAGGACTAATGTTTGTTTAATGCATCATCAACACCTCCAGTTTCTTGCTCTTGTGTTTTTATGAAGATAGAATGTTAGACAGACATGAAATATCTTGCTGCAGATACTGTACACACTAATATATAATATTAGATGTGTTTCTAATCTTAATTCTTACTCCAATTACATCCATTTTAATTTCTTGAGAGAGGCTGCGGAATATGACAATGTTATAAGGAGCTTTTCTGATATCGTGATATAATTTTTTCATTTATTAAAATAATACACTTATAATATTTATAATGACTGCCTGCAGCTGATTTTATATGAAAACTTTGTACTTGAGCTTAATTTGTACAAAATGTTTTACAATGGTTGCAGATTTTTTTTGTATGTTAATAAAATAGACATACGACAAAATATAATTTTTTTTTGTATGTTTATAAAACATTTTTAGCTATTACATAGCTTTTTTTTAATGCAACACCAACTATTCCGTCTGTATATATGCACAAACACACACACACACACACACACACACACACACACATAT
>JAFFST010054303.1:167721-180207 GCA_022414735.1 Noturus placidus
ATATATGTGTATATATATATATGTATATAATGTATATATATATATATGTATGTATGTGTGTATATATATATATATATATAAAAATTATGTGCGTGTGTGTGTATGTGTGTAAATATAAAATATAACGTGTGATATAAAGTTATCACATAATTTTAGTTATGTTTATTCTTTTAAAATTTGCAGGATTTAGCGAGTTATTTTAAGCAAGTTTGTTTTTAATTCTGAAGAATCTCTGTAACCTGCTTAGTCGACAACTTCACGTCTAATTGTGTTTGACATTAGAGTCATTAAGCATGATTGTATAGGCATTCATGCACTGATGCTGATTTTTTCCAAAAAGAATAAATGTAAGGCAGTATGGGGTGTTCTTCGAGTGCTGGCCACCCTTGAGCTGCATTGGGGAGATATAAAGGGCATCATTAGTGCTGTCCGTCTGTCCCCTCAGCATCCGCGTGTGTCGCGTTGCCCCTCAAAGTCACTTCCTCTTTGGTGGGCCGCGTCCTGATCCGGGGCGGCCGTGGGCTCAGGACGCCCGCCGAACATGAAACGGTCCGCCTGGGCCGTCAGCTGGGGGCTCCATCTGCCAGTCAGTGGGACAGCTTCACTTTTGTCTGGAGAGGGCGGCAGGACCTGGTCTACCGCATGCCTCTCTGCGCTTAGAATACATAGTGAGCCACAGAAAGCAAGCTGTCTAGTGTTTAACTACTTTTGTAACACGAGAAGCATTTCACATTCAGGCTGAATTCCATAATTCCGTTGCCATTGTATTGTGTTCTGCAGTCTCAGTGTTTCTTCTTTTCCCCCAGAATTACACATTCAATAATTGAACAGATTTAAAAATGATGGTGAAATTTCTACACACAATCCCTCTGGTCCATTTTAAGGATAAATTTTAGAAGCTTCTTGTCCTCCTGCCTGCGGACAATCTACACGTTCACAAATTGCTCAGAAGTTTGCTGTCCTTTGCCGTAACCTTGGGCACTTGGATAGTTTCAATGCCATATATATGTACGTGCTTCTTGACGTGAGACGGTAGAGGTGCAGTCTGCAGGATGGCACATAGGCTGCGCCCTTGAGCCACTGTAAAGAGCAAAGCTCATGTGGCTCTACTCTCTATCCACACTGGAGGTCTCATGCACTCAATACTCAACGCTAAAGTCTTTGGACAATTCTCTTGGAGCTGAAAGTTCCTGAAAAGATAAGCTTTGCTTACAGCCTTAGAAACTTAGAGTTTTATTTATTTATCACAGTTTGTCTTGTGTGTGTTCTCTGTGGGTATGCAAGGATGTGCCTTTATGGTGTTTGCCTGCTGAGACTATTTCAAGTCATAGCAAGTGCTATTTATTTTGAACATCAGATTAATTACCTTTAAACTAAATAATAATAATAATAGTCAAATCTGTATCTTGCTGGATGCATTTGTTTGATCTATTTATCTAGTTATGCTATATACTATTTATTTTTAGATTAATAAATTTAGATTTTGATGTGAATGTTCAGATATTTGTATTCATTTAGCATTTACAAAGAATAAACTGTTTACTTTAGAAAATAAAAATCAATATTAACTGAAGAACTAATGTTCAAGGTTGATCGAGATTGAATGCAGTTGCGTTACAAAAAAGCTTTTCAGTCATAGAATTGGTCAGAAGTACTTGGGTTGCCTTGACTCTATTTGAGGATCATAAACTGAACCAAGGAAAACATGCTCTATTAAAGAACACATGTGAGTCTTTTTTATTTTTATTTAAAAAAGGGGAAAAATTTTTTTTTAATGGTATTGTTGAATGATTGGTGTATCCTCATCTTTTACAATAAATCCTATTCAATGAATTTTGGCTTGCCAATATAAGAGTTCATTTTGTGTTTTTATCAGCAGTAGAAATTCTGTAAATAGAGATGACCACAAGTTAAAGTATCCACTAACATTTTAACGTTTTTTTGTTGTTGAAAATCATAGCCTTTTAGTCTTTGGCCTATGCATCATATGCTGTATACCCTTTTTTAGGTTCAAACCCTATAGTATGTCTTTTTCCATCAGGATCTTTTTTGGTTGCTTTTATAAAGGGTGATTTGAGTTTGAATCTGTTTCTACATGTTATACACATTTAAAAAAAATGAAATGTCTACCATTTTTATATCTAGAGACACACATGGTTGCAACAATACTTTCGCTTTATTAATGAGCTCCTGGTGAAACTGATTGGAGACGAAAGGCATTCATTTGGCTTGTTGAGAATGGTTTAAATAATTCCAACTGTAATTGTGTTGAAAATAAATGTAGATAAATTATTATTGATGAAAGATTATTTGTTGACTTAAAAAAAAAAGATCCATTTAGTGAATGGTCCTTGTAGGATAAGATGTCTCTCACAAAGCCTGCATCATCATGATCTCAATATAAATTTCTTTTAACAAATCTGCATTGCCAGCTTGGATATCCTATATTGAATTATTTGGATTGTGTTTTGAAATTGATATTTTAAGGTACTCTGGTAATCTGGCAGATTACAATCTTTTTTCTTTCTTTTTTTAAATATCTCTGTAAGCAGGCATTCTCACAAACATATTGTTCTCACAATAAATTATTAGTTAGTTTTAATAAAGTCTAATGTAACACAACCCCTTTATGCTTTGACTTACTCATGGCTGTCTCATCAGCTAAACATATAAACACATCGGAGCTACCTCTCTTCCAGAATTAACTCCGAGTTAACTTACACTAGAGGTGCAAACAGAAAATACTGCAAAGAAAACATTAGGGATTGTTGTGTGTATCCCTGCACAGTATATCCAGGAGGAGCACACTGAGCAGACGTGTCCTCATAACTCGCACCTGTACATTGGTCTCTTCCCCCCCCCTCCCACTCCCACCCCAAACATGTGTGCTCTCTGTGCCCCTGCTATGTCCTAGTTTTCCGTGGCCCATGCTGCCCTTTGATTTATGCCACTTAGCCAGCTACAGATCATCTGCTCACTTCACACACTGTTCCTCTCACAGCACTTCATGTTTATTGATATACATTTCACAGACATATTTAGTAAATGGTCAGTTGCTCGTTTATTTCCTGCTGACATACACATCGATGAGCTTACCATGAGAAAAATAAGTCTATCTTTAACTATTCTAATGGTTTTGGGTTGTTATTTTTGTTTGTTTGTTTTTTAAACGGAATCATCCAAAGGTTAACATTGAAGGGAATTCTTACTATACACGTCACTTCGAAAATATTCGTATATACAGTGAGCAAAGAAAGCTGTGAAAAATTGTCTTTATTGTTTAACCTTTTGATCTTTTGTTAAAAAAATGTATTTTAACACAACACAGGTTTTGAAAAAAAATGTGTTAACTATAGGTGTGCAACAATTATTGGCACCCCTATGAATTCATATGAGAAAAATATATTTGAGGTATATTCCCATTGATATTTTCCTTTTTTGTTTTTAGTATTACTGCGATGACATGAAATTCCTTAACTTGTCACATTATGAAGTTCCAGTCACCTGGAAATGTTATGAATCAACCTGGAATTGGGCATGTGTCTATATTGTCTCAGCACACTGTGTAGAGGATGCTTCAAGTGGTCAAAAAATCTCCAAAGATCACAGCTGTAGAATTGCAGGCGTTCGTTGCATCTTGGGGTCAGTAAGTCTCCAAAACTACAATCCGGCGACACCTACATCACCACGAGTTGTTTGGAAGTGTTTCAAGAAAAAAAAAAAAACCTTCTCTCATCCAAAAACAAACACAAGCGTCTTCAGTTTGCCAGACGCTACTGGAACTAATGGTCAGATGAAACAAAAATAGAGCTTTTTGGCAATAAACACCAGAGGCGGTTTTGGCACACAGAGAGGTAGCCATATGGAGAAGTACCTCAAGCCCACAGGTAAATATGGTCGTGGCTTTTTAATGTTTTGGGGCTGTTTCAGCTAGAGGACCTGGACATTTTGTTAGGGTACATGACATCATGGACTTGGATCTGTTGATCAAATATCAACAGATATTAAAAACCAGAAAACCTAAAATGGGTTGTGGTTGGATCTTCCAGCTGGACAATGATCCAAAATATACATTAAACTCAAAACAAAAATGGTTTCCTGACCACAAAATCATGGCCATGGCCATCCCAGTCCCCTGACTTGAAACCCATAGTAAACCTGTCGGGTGAACTGAAGAGGAGAGTCCACCAGCATGGATCTCGAAATTTGAAGGATCTGGAGAGATTCTGTATGGAGGAATGGTCTCAGATCCCTTACTATGTATTCTCCAACCTCATTAGGCATTATAAGAGAAGACTGTCCAGGGTGTACCCTGCCTTGTGCCCGATGCTGGGATAGGCTCCAGGTTCCCCAGTGTCCCTGAAAAGGTGTAAGCGGTTGAAGATGGATGGATGGATGGACTCAGAGCTGTTATCTTGACAAAGGGAGGTAGCACAAAGTATTGACTAAAAGGGTGCCCATAATTTTTGCACACCTATATTTATTTATTTTGTGTTAAAACTGTGTTTTATTTGTAATTGTTTGATATCCATGAGTATTTTTGTGATTTTTCTTTTTTAACAAAATATCAAACGGTTAAACAATAAAGACGATTGTTCACAGCCGCCTTTGCTCATATTATACCAAGGGTTCCAATTTTAGTGGAGGAAACTGTACATTCAAAAAGGGACAAGTACAGTTAAAACTGGTTGCTCTGTGGTGCTGTGGGGAAGCATTTATTTTGCTTTCATAGTTTGGGTTCACGTGTTTCCTTAGTGGAAATGGTCTGGTCACTGCACTGTTATTCTGACAGATCCCCTTCATCCTGTTCTGAAACATTTCTATGCTGATTCGAAGGCTATCTTCCAGGATGAGGATGCCCCCATCCACAGGGCACAAGACCTCACTGTAGGTTTTGGTAAGTATTAAAAAGTTGTAAATCATATTCTATGGCCTTCACGGTCACTAGATCTGAACTCAGCTGAAGGTTATGGGAGATTTTGTTCAAGTGTGTGGAACTGAGGGAGTATCTTTTGGAAAAATCACTCTAATACACCTCCAGAGACTTGATACCATGGAGCATTGAAGCTGTTCGGGCAGCATGGAGTTCACCAACATCTTACTAAGGCATTTAATGCTTTTTTTTACTGCCCGTCTGTATATTTATTTAGAGTTTAGAACTGCATGGAACGAGTGTCATGTTTTGACATAGTTATCATCAACCATTTTAAATGATTGCTGGTTTCACCTTTTACAGTTTCAGAAGCACTTGCAGAGCTGGACTATTTCATGCAATGTTATGTTTTGGGGGAACTTTGTGTACTCCGCTCTAATTGGTACTACCTCTACATTTCTATGGATACTTGTGAATGCACTGGAATTACCTGCTACTGTATTTACTTCCTATAATCATTGTATTTGTGTGTGGAAATCATTCATTGGGTAATTAATTTCTCTGTCTAATAGTCTAATACTATAGTAGTCGGTATAGATGAACTAGTCTCTCTATTATGATACTTTGAGTGTTTTGAGTAGAGTTGGGTGGGTAAGAGATGGGGCAGACATTAAAACAGGAGAAGAAAAGACAGTTTCATAATCTGATGGAGGTTGCATTTCTTGTGACACCTGGGCGACAATAATTTAAACGTGTTAATAATCAGGTCTACTTTAGGTCCCTCGCCTCAAAGGTATGACAAAACATCAGTGGTGCCTCAGTGACTCAATTCTCCTGTTAGTATCAGCACCGGCCGCTCTTCCACCTCCAGCCTGCCTCTTTTAATTCCAATTACAGCGCTGCTACTGTAGCAAGGGTTTGCTATGCCCTCATGTACATGCTTCATATAGTTATGTATATCATGACTTCAAAAAAAGATCTTCATCTCTCCTGATGAAATGGTCGTATGCTCAGATTATAGTTAGGGCTATTTGCCACTGACCCTTGAAAATTGCAAGGCACTTATCTTTTGCAATTGAGCTTGAGCCTTTCCCCCCCTGCAGCCAGGATGGAAGCCATGTTTGTGGATTTGCTTTGTAAGCATCCTGCCAGATTTGGGACGAGGCAATACTTTAATCTGATCTCATCTCTCCGTAACACTGCTTCGGAATCTGATACGGACTAGATGGATTGAGCAAGGAGAAGAGCTCCACATGGACTATGTTTTAGTCATAGTTCTTCACAGCAGTTGGTGTAATAAACGTCACTCACTGATCTCTGTGAGCACCCTGTCCCCCCAGTCTCTCTCATTATTTAAGCGGTGCTGTGCAGCCCATTAGCACAGAGAGCACGGAGAGACCTAAGGTGGCCCTGAGGCTTAGAAACCGAGCCGTCGCAGAATCACAACTCCTCTTCCATGTCAGCGGCGCATCTCCTAAATCAGCCTCGGCACACCAGCAGCTTTCATGCAATCTTCCCTGATTACTGGCTTTGTAGTTTTGGGGTGTACGTATGAGCTCTGGATCAGTGTGGAGTGTCCTACAGCACTGGAGCTGTAGCTTGGGTAAGGAGTAGTCGAGGTTGGCGTTAACTGTTTATTATGCATAGATGAAGGTGGAAGGTCATGTCTAATCTGACCCGCGATCAGCTCAACACACTTCTCCTGAGATCTCAATATGTGTGCAGAACAGCACAGCACAGGTCAGGAGATGATGAGTTAAGATGTGTTGTCTCTACCACCTTAATCATAAACAGCTCTTTAATGTCCATATGTAGTTATCGTCCATGTAATTTAAGTGGAAATATATAATAATGATATTTATATATAAATAGCATAATGTGGTTTGTGTACTTCTTACCTAAGCTGTTTGTTGCATGAATAGTTTTTCTGTCTGTCCCTCTGAAATCTAGCTGTGAGCGCTGAAGGACTCATTGACTTTCTAATGATCACTGGTCAGCCTGTGCAAGTGCCAGGGGTTTAGCCCATCTGCACTGCTCAGATATCGACTCAGCTGTGAGCCTCTCCTCTCACTCTGGCCTGCCGGCTCTGTGTCAAAATCTATTACCACTAAAAACTGCATACAGAGTAAAGATTTTTTTATTTTTTTTATTTTTTATATATATTTAATTTTTCTCACTCCTCTTATTCTTCATGATCTTTCGTCTCAGTCAACTTCCTCTACTTTGTCAGAAAGCCCTGCTAACCTCTGGCAGAGGATCATCCGTTTCTAGAACGATGCATGACACATTGATCCGGCTCCCTTTTAGGCCAAGTTGCTCTCCTTCTTCTGTTCCCAGTCCCACACATTTTTTTTTATGATGGCCCTCGCTGCTGCTCTGACCCTCTAGGTTCCACTGTTTATGCAAATTCCCTTTCAGACATCATTTAATCTTTCCCGGTTCAATTTCATAGGTTTCCTGCTGTAGTAGTACTGTATGTCTAAGTATATGAGAGTCAGTGGTTATTGTCTCCCAAGGCATTATTTTTCTTTTTTTCCTCAACCTGAGTTAATGTCAGTCACCACATTGCATCATATGTAGTGGTGCATATTAAGCACAAAATATTGGAACCATGGTGCTGAACCTGCTGATGTCTCCTTGAAGGGACGTGCCCATGGGAGCCACAGGGTTCTCTGCTACTGCTGATGATGATGATGGCGAAGCTAAGGCAGGTGTCTCCAGAGAGGCCTGTCTGAGAGGAGTCTGGTCAAATGCAGAGACCGAAGGAAACTCACTGACACTTGTCACAGGCATGCCTCGCAACAAGCGTGCCTCTGAATGACACAGCTAATTATTTTTTTTTATTTATTTGAATAACGGGGCATGAGAAGCAAACAAAAACAAATAATAAAATGACAACCATACCAAAAGCACCTCAGGGCAGATGCCAACACATCACTACTTTGACACTTTCCTCCCCCTCTTATGACTGCTTCTGTCTCGACAGGTAGTATATCACAGATGAGCACACACACACGCACGCATACAAACCGGGCTTATTCCACACACTGTTGCCCAAACCCTGAGGCTCTTGAGATGGCAGGAGTGGCATAATTGTATTTCTCTGTTATCTGTGATCTCTGCTTACCAGACAAGCAGGACCTAACACTAAGCCCAATCTGAGGCCATGCAGGAGCACAGGCCCCATGCTGCACAAGCACGAGGAAAGGTTGACATTGAGAGAGTAGTTGGAAAGGAAAACATGGATTCTAGAACAGGACACATGGGTGCTTTGTTAGATCACCATAAATGAGTTTTTGCTAGTGTGTTACAACAAAATGTTCAGCGTAGTGCTGTGCTTATAAAGCATTAGTACTTTATATATTAACGCATGCTCTGGTGAAGATTCATTCATTGAGCATGACTCCTGCCCAAAACCTAAAACTCAACAAAAAAAAAAAAGTCTTTGTTTGGTATTCTCAAAAGTGGATCAGAGGCCAGATGGGTAACGCGTTGTGACAGAGGTGATGTCTAAATTAATCATTCATGCTCTCTCACATGGCTGTGCGCTAAAATATTAATGCCTGAATAAATTTGATTCAGGGCCTGTGATTAGAGGGTTGCCCGGGACATGCATGTTTATTTATGCCCTGGAGAGAAGCCACAAGGGTCAGACTCATCCACCTCACACTCCTATTCTGCACATGGGCTTCAGCCCTGCACACACAGGTGTGTGTGTGTGTGTGTGTGTGTGTGTGTGTGTGTGTGTGTGAACAATGTGTGTGTGATTACGGGACAAACTATACATTATACATCGTATAGTTGAACATGGAAATGATGTATTGAATAATGTTAGGTGTGTTCATTATTTTGGTTTTTGTTATGGTAATAATGCCCTGGTACTTGTTCCCTAACTTTTAGACCTTAGAGCCGCCTTCGATACTGTGGTTCATGGTCTTTTACTTACCCGCCTTGAAAGTGTTTTTGGTGTGTCCGGGACAGTTTTAAACTGGTTTAAATCCTATTTTACTGACCGTTCCCATTTTATTTCTATGTGTGACTTTTGGTCTGACACTTGCTCGGTGCTCACTGGTGTTCCTCAGGGTTCAGTTCTAGGCCCTCTTTAATATTTATCTATCTCCACTCGGGCATCGGCTGCGATAGCTTGGCCTCTATTATCACTTTTATGCTGATGATACCCAAATCTACATTCACTCTAAATCTGGTGAAAACATTGATGCTTGTTGTCTTTCTGATTGTTGTTCTGAGATAAAAGCTTGGATGAACAATAACTTTTGTGCATGAACAGCGGGAAAACTGAGGTTATGCTTGTAGGTTCCCGTCATCAGATTCGCAAAGCGGCTCCACTGTCCCTGTTTGTTGATGGCTCTGTTCTAGTGACCCAAAGTAAGATGAGGAACCTTGGTGTGATTTTCGATACCAGCCTCACTTTTGATTTTTTTTTTTGCTCAGAGCACTGTGAAGGCATCCTTTTTTCACCTCAGAAACATAGCCAGACTGCGCCCAATGCTAAATTTATCTGTTGCTGAAAAGCTGATTAATTCATTTGTTGTCACACGGCTGGATTACTGTAATGCCGTTTTAGCTGGAGTTTCTAAAACCACAATTAACAAATTGAAATATGTTCAGAACTCTGCCGCCCGGATCCTGACTTGAACCAGGAAATGTGACCATATTTCTCCTGTTTTGAAGTCCTTACACTGGCTCCCGGTCAGGTTCCGTGTCGATTTCAAGATCATGATGTTCACATACAATGTAATTACATGGCTTGGCTCTGCAATACTTATCTGGCTTATTAACGACTTACACCCCAAATCGCAGACTGCGCTCCTCACAGTGTAATCTGTTAACTTCCACAAACGCACCTAAAATCTATGGGTGACCGGTGACCTTTCTCTGTTTATGCTCCTTCATTTCGAACTCTCTTCCTCCTGAACTCAGGGAAGCACAGACTCTTGGCATTTTTAAAACTCTTCTCAAGACACACTTTTTTTTTAACTTGCATTCGACTGCTGATGTCTTTTTAATTGTTTTATACTTATTTTTATTATTGTTGTTTTAGTTCTTATTAAGTTTTATTGTTGTATTTTTCTGTGGACTGTGATTTTATGTACAGCACTTTGAGAAGCTGCTTTTAAAGGCGCTCTATAAAATAAAGTTTATTATTATTATTATTATTATTATTATTATTATTATTATTTTAGGGAGCAATAGTGGGGTACAGGCAATGAACAAGGAGGCTTCAGTAGTGCGAGTCGAGATCTGAAGTGCACTAAATATAATGTTGAAAATTGTTTGCTGTTTCATCAATAATTCATTATGAAGTGTCAATAGTATAATTAGGCAGATATGGAATTTCTAATCATACAGTATGTATTCTCTGTTGAGTGTGTGTGTGTGTGTGTGTATGTGTGTGTGTTTCTATACGTTTTGGGTGTATGGAATGATGCTGGACTGTACAGCGTGATTGGTATGTGACAGGTTTTGCTCCTGGGCATGCTGTGTTAGACCAGTAGAACAGTATTCAGTGCGTTTACATGGACAACAATAATCCACTATTAACCCGATTAAGACAATACTGTGATTTAAGAAACTAGCATGTAAACAGCAATTTTTAATTACCTTAATCTGATTAAGGTCATACTTGAAGTAAACACTAATTGAATTAAGACATGTGGAGCACTCCTGTTTTAGTCGCATCATCGACAAGTAAACATTTTAATCTCATTATTAACATCGTGTGAGAGTTTTCACCATATTTTGCGACAGGACACGATCACACACGCAGTGCTCAACATTTTACGGCAAACAATAGAGTACGGCTGCGTCCCAAACCGCATACTTTCCTCTATAGGCCTGTAGTGAGGAAAAATACATGTATCTCGGCTACTATATAGACGATAAGTACGCGGCTTCAAGCTGTTGTCTATTTGCACATACAGCATGACAAATAATTACCTGCACTTAAAGCGTTTGTAAAAAAAAATTAAGTAAAAACACCCAAAACTTTATATGGTACCATAACGAGGATGAACTGTATGTTAATACATGAAATTCTGGAGGGACGGCGTGATGCGGTGACGTAATGACGTGTGCCGTTAATCTAATTATGTTCTATAACATGTAAAACGGGTACATGAAAGGAGTATTCTAACAGTGACTCTTGTAAACACCTTAATCACATTATTATCTTAATCAGAGTAAGGTCAATAATTAGATTACTGCTGTCCATGTAAACATAGTCACTGAATCAAGTGTTTATTGCTTAATAACACTTAATGTCAACTCACACACACTTTATATTTCTGTCATACTTTTTAGGTGCTTGTTTTGTATAGTATTCTAGGTTCAAATGACATCTTTTATTGTCTGAATCAATCATCTATAAAGAGATATATTTCCAAGTTTCCTGTATTCTAATAGTTTCACTCTCATTTTGACATTGCTGTTAAAAGCAGAACTGTGTATGCTTTAAACAAAGATAGACTCCTCTAGAAATATTTATAAAACCCAGTTGTTAGCAAGCCATTTTGAAGTTGATAAATAGGGAAAATCAATCGGAGTCATAGCAGAAACATTGGTCATAGCCAATGCAACATATTGGAATGTCCTGAAAAAGAAATAAACCTCTGGTGTACTGACCAACAGACACTGAATGAGTTGGCCAAGGAAAACAACATCTGATGATGGAACATTTGTGAAAGCTGTGAAGAAAAAAAAATAAAACCGTGAAATCACCAAAACCTCCACAGGGCAGGGTGAAGGTATCACTATCCACCATTTGAAGAAGACTTGGAGAGCAGAAATATAGAGGTCATACCACAAGATGCAAACCACTCATCAGCAGTAAGAATTGTAAAGCCAGACGGGCTGCTTCTGGAAGAGACTCACTAATCTTTATTGGTGATGTAACTCATGATGGTAGCAGCAGAATGAATTCAGAAGTTTACAGGAACATTTTGTCTGCCAATTTACAGAGAAATGCATCCAAGTTAATCAGGAGGAACTTTATCATGCAGCAAGACAACTGCCAAACTCAACTGCCAAAACACACTACCAACTCAACAAAGGATTTTATCAGGGGAAAAATTTAAGGTTTTAGAGTCTAGTCAATCACCAGACCTTAACCCAATTGAGCATGCGTTTCACCATGAAGAGGAGATTGAAGAGATGACTGAAGAAATGACACTTTGCTACAATGTAAAGTAGTGAGTGTACAGCTTGTGTAACAGTGTAAATTTACTGTCCCCTCAAAATAACATGGACGTGTTTGAAGCAAATGGGCGTACCAGAACACATTTGAACAACTGATACGAACACTGTACTCCAATCAGGAAGCAACTGTCAGAACATCGTGTGGAAACACCGACTGGTTCAAAATCGGTAAAGGCGTCAGGCAGGGATGCATTTTATCCCCAGCCCTGTTTAACCTGTATGCCGAAATGATCATGCGACGTTGCAATCTGGACGAGACCATAATCGGAGTTCATATTGGAGGTAGGACTATCAACAAATTGCGATACGCGGATGATACAACTATACTCGCAGAAAGTGAAAAAGACCTGGAATACTTGATCCGACGAGTTCAAGAGGAAAGTGAACGCATGGGACTG
>JAFFST010054303.1:207266-224269 GCA_022414735.1 Noturus placidus
CCCATGCCGAAGTGTCCTTGGGACACTGAACCCTAAGTTGCCCCCAATGGCAAGCTAGCACCTTGCATGGAAGCTCTGCTACCATTGGTGTGTGAGTGTGCACTTGTAAGTCGCATTGGATAAAAGCGTCTGCTAAATGAATAAATGTAAATATGTAAATGTAAGACTGGGGTATTTCTTGCAATCTGTATCTGCACATAATCCGTGGATATATGTATGTATGTATGAAACTTGGTATTGTTTTCTTTTTCATTGCACGGTAAATTGTTTGTTGTGATGCGACATCATTCTTCTACAAAGTTCTACAAAATTAAGAGCATCCAGCAGTGACTCACCCCTTAAGCACCCACAAGGTTATACCAAATGTTCCAGGTTTCTGAATAAATGCCATTTACAGTCCTGCCAGTAAGACCAGAAGGTGTTTTATTGTTTCTTTTTAAAAAATAAAAAGCATCTCTTAATAAATTCTTAAACAGGATCAGCTTACAGCGTTTGCTGGTCTGATTTATGTTAGGGTATAGTTAGTGATCAGCGCTCTCTCTACAGTACATGTTTATTGCTTGGCTGGCCTCCTCACTGAGTTTCATTTATTATAGTAGAGAAAGCAGCAGACGGGGTGGGGGTGGGGGGTTCCAGGTAAATTTGCGGCTCTTCTGTCTGTAACTAACGCTGGGGTCACATTCCATCACGCTGACTAGAGAAAGAGCCTCCGTGTGTGTGTGTGTGAGAGAGAACAGGACTCTGTGTGCTGAACCCACCTCATCGCCCTCCTCTTACCCACTGATCTAAACAACATTAAGGAGAGGTGGGCTCAGTGAGATACCATGTATTATTCATGAGAGATTGAAAGGTATCCAGGTTATGTTATTACGATGCTTTGGTAGTGGCCCTGCCGCTGGATCCCAGCCATCCATAAGGGAGTTGCTTTGCAAACAATAGCCCACAATCAGCTCGATTCTCCTGCCACCGCCAAGCAACTTCAAAAAACACCACAAGTAAATAATTTTGTTCAGCTGCAGCCGTGCCAACATGTGACATTCAGTAATGGATTAAAAAGCACGAGTAGGAGGAAGACAAAAGGCAGAAGACAAAAGAAGGAGAAAACACACAGGGAGATTTGATAAGGACAGTCACAGAGTTGACAAGTGAGTTATAATATCGTGTCCTTTATGAATAATTAATTTGATGGAGCAGCGCTCTCAGAAGTTGGATTAAATTAGTTCTGCTATGTCTAAAAAGTTCGATATGCTTCATTAGTAGATGAGATGGCAGGGAGGTCAGGTAAGGTGTGGAGGCTGCTGCGGTTAATTCAGCAGTGCTGAGGTGATTTTTCTCTTAGCCCTTCTGATATCATGTCAAGTTTTATTCGCTGTGCCTCGTAGTCATTTGCTGCTAATTCATCCATTTCACGACACCAGTTCAGTCCTGTTTAGCTGATTATTGCAGTAGTCGTTATGAAAACGTGTAGCGTTGCTGGGAATCTTGTCTGAATTGAAACACGTGCATGTTGGTTATATTTTCCCTCTATTCTGCACCTCTTTTCAGCCTTTTGACGTATTTTCAGCTGGTAATATTGTAGTACGCAAACAACAGAGTTTGTTTATTTGATGCTAAGTGATATTTGGTTGCTTAGGGTTTGTTGCCCCGCACCTCCAGAGTTGGGGTTTCAATCCCGCATCCATCCTGTGTGCGTAGAGTTTGCATGTTCTTCCCATGCTTCGGGGGTTTCCTCCGGGGACTTCGGTTTCCTCCGCCAGTCCAAAGACATGCGTTGTAGGCTGTTTGATGTTTCCAGATTGTCTGTAGTGTGTGAATATGTGCGTGATTGTGCCCTGTGATTGGTTGGAACTCCTTGCAGAGTGTCCCCCGCCTTGTCCCTAGAGTCCCCTGAGATAGGCTCCAGACTCCCTGTGACCCTGTGTAGGATAATCTGACAACTTTAGGTGATTTTTTATTTTATTTTTTAAGCTCTCATTCTCATGAGAACTACTTTTATGTTTCATTTTTGGGTTAAATAATTGGGTTTCACTGAGCAAACATGTAGTGTATCATTAGCTGGAGGTATGTGTATCAAGTGTGTGTATCAAGCATAGAAACTGAAAGCCTTGTTTATTATTACTGTGTTTATACTCTGTAGAATATTCAGTATATTTAGTGTACGGTTAATGTACAGTGTATTGAATTTTTATTCCAATGTTAAAGAAACTGGATAATTTTAGGAAGTCTTTGTGCCTGTGAGGAGAGTTTCTGATGTTCTGCAATGTTGAACACACACACACACACACACACTGAGAAAATGCACAACATTACACATACTATTCCTCAATCACAATAATCTCTCTTCATTAGGCTGTCCTTGGTCATTGTTAAATGAAGCGCATGATGCATTTCTCTTTTGTGAGTGACCTCCATGCCTCATCTCCCCTCTATAATAGTATTATTATTTGACTTTCACTAAACATGCGATATGTGTTGGCATTGACTGAAAGCGGGAGAACAATCTTGTGTTTTGAGTGGGCACAAGGCCACACTGTACTGTACTGACTGTCATAATCCCTCTTCCTGTTTACCAGGAAACAAATGTGCCGGACACTTTAGAACGAAGTATGAAGTATATAAGAAGAAGAACAATAGAATAACAATGTAGTCCCAGAGCAACCAAGGCCATTTAGAGCGGCTGCAGGATTAGTCCTTCATGTATTGTGTGGAGAGAAATGTATCTATTTTTTGCCCTTTTGACATTTTTCTAATGTAACCTGGGAGAAAAAAAAATCATAGCATTTACACAAACACTTTGAGTTATAGTCAATGCTGTGTCTGTAAAGCTTTATGCTGGCCATAGTGCTATCTTATTTATTTATTTATTTCGTTATTTATACATTTTGAATCTGCATCCTATATTTTTAACACCATTTTGCTCCGTGATCAACTTGAGGCTTATTTGGTAAACATCTTCAGCCAGACAATTTTCAGGGTATTAATGAATTCAAAGTTCAAGTTGAGAGAATATTAAAGTGTTGAAAACTGTCAGAACCTGTCAGGGCTCTGACTTTTTAAGAGCATAGTGTTGCGAGATGCTGCTTGATTCCCATTTACGCTCATGTTTGATGCCTTGCTTTCATGCCCTCTTTTGCTGCTATAACGAAATCAACAAGGACATTTCTATTTCCACAGAGAATGCATGTTTGTTTAGAGAGTTTATATATTTTACAAATCATTGGCATGCGATCGATGTAATTCGCAAGATATAAATTGAGAAGGGAAAATTTTTGTTCATGTGTTTTTACTTAAGATATCTTAACTGGATCACAACTAAATGCTAACATTGGAAAAATACTTGTAAAAAGTACTCAGCTTCGACGTTGGACAATATGGACAGCTTTGGAACATAGCTTTTCTTGAAAAGCAATAATTAAGTTAATCGGATATTAACTTGAACAGAACGTGTTTATATGGGTATCCTGCTGTAAGTGTGACCTGTAATAGACCTCCTTCCAAATGAAGAGCACATGGAAGCAGTGAGGCACAGATTGTTGTCTCTGTGTGGGACCTGCAAGTCTGAAGTGAATACGTTGCTGCACACATTTTCTGAACAGTAAAAAGAAACTGCTCACTCTGTCCCAAGGTGGAAATGCCACAGGTCTTCCCACACAGTAGTAACAAAAGGCTTGTCAGGTTTCTCAGACATCAGATGCAGTCTCTTATCACACTAATCTTTAAGGAGGAACTTCATGGTGATATTTCACAAGAACGTATCAGAGAAATTTGGAGTTGGATATTTTGAAAGAAAGATAATGTGCGTGTACAAGGAAAAATATTTTTTCAGTAAGGAATTGCTCTAACCAGACATTCTGGGTCCCACTGATTACTGCAGCGGTGTGCCAGGAGTTCTGTATTAATGAGTAAGTTTTTAATACGCAGAGCTTTAAGAATCTTTCACAATGTTGTACTGTGCCTCATTTAGAAGAGTAGAAATAGAAAGGAACTTCCTCTAGCACTCCAACTATTATTTCATCATTTGTCCTCCAATAACTCACAATAAACCTGAACATGAAAGTTTTACCTGGAGGTCCCCACTTTGAATGTGCTTTCCTTTCACCGATCCGGTATAAGATTTCTGTTCTGCACCAAATAATCACACGTATACCACATAAGACATGTTCCTGTTTGTAAAAGTTCAACATGCTCCTGGTTTGTAACCTGTGCAGATGCAAATAACATCAAGTCCATCCTACACAGTAATGCGTCTTTTATTGGTATGATTAACGATGTTTAAATGATAATAAATGATGGTTTAACATAACACGTAATAGGATAACTGTTCAAACACTGTCTGCTCATGTTCTTTGTTATACAGCGTAGAAAAAAAGAGGGGTGCTTCAACAAAGTTCATATTAGTTTGGTTATTAAACAGAGACCAAAACAACAATGCAATCAGTAGGTGTTGAAATGTGCTAAACTCCCATTGAGCCTTTATAGAGGCTTCCTGTCAAAACATGTAAATGAAGGTGACAGCGTGTCCGTTTTTGACAAACATAATTAAAGTGATTCAATTTGGACTGCAGGGTTCCCTCAGGTCTTGGCTAATTGTGAAGGCAGCTTTTATACTCTGAATGTTTGTTTTTTTTTAAATGTCTTATTGGATAATGAACTGTTAGGAAGTGTTAGATCTCAGCATCATCTGTGGCTGAGGATTTTTTATTTATTTATTTATTTATTTTTATGAGATGGGCAGGGAGGAACAGCCTGAGGTGTGGTTTTGCACAGATAATTAAAAGGCAAAATTTATGTTTGGTGCTTTGATCTGTCTGTCAAGTTTCTGATTAGAAAAGCTAAACTCTTTAATCAGCAGTAATAGGATTATTAACGTTGCTAAACTGTTTGAAAGATTGTAGAAGAGCATCAAGTTGGTTATGCAACCCCCCCCCCCATCCCCCCACCGCATCCAGTGCACTGTAGCTCACTCGCTCTGCAGCGTGTGAAGTTACGGGAAGCCTGGGAAATAATGTGCAGCATGTGATTAGGAAGAACTGAGTTGATTTTAAGAGCAGCCCTCCCCCTGTTTCTGCCTGGCCTGTACGCTGTTGTTCTTTTTCTCTTTCTTACCCTTTCTTTTTCTCGTCGTCTCTACAGAGAAAATCATCCGTATTATCAGCTCTGAGATCGCACCAGTTTAATTTCACTGGTTGGTATTCTTCAGGCTAGTCGTGTGTGCGTGCGTGTGTGCATGTGTGTCGAAATGCAGAACAAGCAAGTGTATTCTGTATTCATGTTGCAATCCATACGACTTCTTTTCATCGGTTGCATTGTCCGTTAAATAATAGTGGCAGTGTGACCGAAGTATTCTGATTTCGTCCAGTTGGGGGACAAAAAAGCGTGAAGCTGTTGTGTTTACATGAGAAGAAGATGCAGTTGCATTTCTGGGCCCTTTTTAATGGCCATGCTCATACACATGCTAGATTTCTTTTAATAAACTATTTAGGTTCACAATGCGCTGGTAAATTGAATAAGGAAAATGTAGTGACCAAGTGATCAATATTAATATAGTCTATAGAGTTAATGTAGTTGATCCTGTCTAAGAGTTTTAATTCCACTTGGTCACGTTTGGTGCACATGTTCTCTCAGCACAGCCCTGATCTGCAACTGCAAATCACTTTCTATATTGAGGGTATGAAATGAATTAATTAAATTAATGAGTATGGTTCGGTCATTGGGCGAGAGAATGACCAGCATGGGTGCAGTAGGTTTATAGTGTCCAGTGGTGCATTGAAACTCTGGTCATTTAATAAGAAACCTGAACCTCTGGTCTGCATGAACATTTTGTAAGCTAGGTAATAACACTCTACTCTGAAATCTATTAGTATTCATTTGGATGCTTCAGTAAGGCTGGGTTATTAAGTCTTGGCAAATTGTAGAAGGACATTATGCAGAGCTGTTTAGGCTGTATTGGTTATATTAATTGTTACCTACTTAAGTTATAGTCCAGTTAGTTATACGTATTGTGGACAAATAAATTTTCATAATTTTACAGTTATATATGAGACATGGACAATACCAGACTATAAAGTTGGACAACAAGCACTAGTTTGGGAGATCTGAACTATTATCACTGAACTATTAACACTGTAAATGTTGGAGAAATACAGCTATTAAACAATTAGGCAATGAGAAGTCGAATGCACAAGGAACTATGAAAATTGATTATTGAAGGCTATTTTAAATAATAGTAATCTCAGCCTTGGACTCTTTATTTGCAGCCCATGGAAGTGAAATCTTTTGTATACTTTTCTGTCCACAAGCTTCAGAATCTTAAATTATTTTGTATACATGTATTTTTGTGTAATGTTTCTCATTCTGTCATGATTGAATCCTGTTTGTAAAAGTTGTTAGAGTATTTTATTTCTGGTATTAGTGAGTAAATGAGAGAACCTCACATCTTGGTGGCAAGATACAGGAAAACCTGTAGTGTGTCATCTTCTTGGCTGTGTTTAATGACCAAGTGTACCAGAGTTTCTAGTGAATGCTAGCAGTCTGGCTTGTGAGATGAAATAAGTAGTAATATGTATCTATGTAGTATAGAACGTTTGGGTTGGGATACCTGCTGGTTTGGGGACTGTACTGGACTGTGCTGCTTTCTAGATGGCAGAAGTATAAAAAGGCTTCAGTTGAGGTGAGTGGGGTTCCTGATTCTTCCTGACACTGAGCTCAATGGTAACCCAATGATCTCTGTTCCCTAGTAGGTTTTGAATGCTGTTATGCTACATTTGTCAAACGGTTCTGGCGAGAATGTTAGGAGGAAGTTAATACACTCTCAGTTTCTGCTGCTTCAGGTTCAAGTAGGTTTGAGAGAGAGGGGATGTCTTCTGCACGTAAGCCTCTTTATAATTTGTTCTGATGTAAGCAAAGTTACTAACTTCATGTTAAACAGTTGAGGGTAAAGAAAAAATACAGGAAAGGGCTGATAGCACAGCCCTAAGGCCTAAGGCACTCCAGTGTCCGTCTTAATGGACCCAAAAGGCAATATGGAAGTTCTGGAGAAAAGGAAAGCTTTCACCCATAATACATGTATTGAGAACGTTTTTATTATATAAGATTAGATTTCTCTACAACAATTCCAAGTTGCTGTTGCTTAACTTGCATTTACATTCAGTGATGTTTGTTTGGTTTTTCATGTATTTATGTATTCGTTTTGTGTGATTTATCACTGTTAGAGCAACTCTTTACCATGCCGTTGCCTCTAATTCGTCCTCATTTAGGATCCGGCTGAGCAGCAGCTCTGTTTTATCAATGGCAATCCGCTTTTTGCCAGGGCAGCTAGGGATGAGGAAAAGGGATAGGGCAGAAGTGTTCATTTTTCCCCTCCTTCCTGCTTTAAACAAATAGTTCAATTACTGTGCACTCTCCTGCTGCTATGGTCATTCATACCCATTAAATCTGTGTCTTATCACCTATAAGAGAGCTTCACATCTCCACCTCCACCAATTGTCAGTAATCAGGCTCTTAAAGAAGCGGGTGAGTGGTACTGTGTGTTGAGAGGGGAGGAGAGTCAGAGATCGCATGATAAATGGTCTAACTTGAATGACTGGCTAATAAAGATTTGTCTTAATCAGAAATGATTTTTCAGAACAGGAGCGTGGTAGGGTCAGAACTAAGGCAATGAATAAAACAGTGGCCAGCTGAGTGAAGAAAGCCTAGAGAAATGAGGCCTGATTGCCCAGCACACACTCTTTCTCTCTCTCTCTCTCACACACACACACACACACACATTGTCCTCTCTCTCTTCTCTCTTTTTCTTCACATTCTGTTGCTGTCCTTTCCCTGATCTTCAGGGCAAATTCTTTGTTCAAGTCTAAATGTTTCATATTTGTGTTGCTATTTATTTATCTCTTATGTCTGAAATGCTCACTAAGGTCACAAATAATTGAGAACAAAATATAGGTTATTAAACAGTGTACAACTTTTAATTAAAATGATATTCTCTCACCAGAAAGGGAATAACTCCTCCAAAAAAAAAAAAGACAAAGGGGCATGTGTACATGTGCCAGAGGGTGTATGAGAGTGGCTGCCTACTGTCAGGCTTATCTTTACCCTTCCCCTGGGCACTCTTCCTCTCATTTGGCTGTCCGTGGATTGTGTCCATCTAGAGGTTTGTGTAGTAACCATCAAAAAAGTGTCTGCGGCCCTATAATAAAGAGCGGAGCAGAGACTGGGAGTGAGCGTGTGGTGGTGTTTTTAGCCTTTCAGCTTTAGGAACTGACACAGGGCTTCAGACAACTCGGAGAGGACTTGCACTCAAACAGCTACTGTAAAATTGATTATGTGTCCAATTATACATGTCCACCAGGGGGATGGATGCATGGATGGATGGATGGAGGGATGAGGCAACGGAGAGGTAGTGTCTTCCCTGTTGTGTTCTCCTGCTCTTCTCACTAGCAGGAAAAGAGGAATGAAAACGAGTGACATCCGGACTCCAGGGATGTCCAGAGTGAATTGACCCTCTGTGGACCGACCTGGACAGTCCACAGAAAGATGTACAGACTGCTACCCAGCAAGCCAGACGGAAAAAAAACAGACTATGAGACAGCAACATGACAGACATTAGAGATATTAGACATGAAAACTGAACAAACTAACTAGGAAGAAGTAGTACAAACATGCATCACTTTTCCTATCATCTGACTTAATATCCATTTGTTAAAAAATATAGACTTTTAGCGTGCATATTTTCTGCTCTGTACATACTGGGCAATAAGCAGATTAAGATCTTAAATTAAAATCCGCCCTTCGGTAATGATGTTGCTATAGTAGATTTCAGTAATAGGCTTGTTAAATGGACCTTAGGGAGGAGGATCTTTAGCTGTACCAAGGGAAAGCTTAGCATCAGGGTTACGTAAATTGCTAATAGGGCCTTAGACGGGAGAGGAATATTTTATAGCCTTATGAGCAAAAAAAATAGAAAATCATACTGGTGGGTACTGCTCTTTTTCTTGTTTCCTGCACAGACATGCTTTACATGTGATTTAGATAGCTTTTCTAAATAAATTTTTAAAAAAATACAATATTTAAAGGATAATTCTAGAGATGGTTTTTGTAGCTATTGGACAAGGATTGGACATTTTTCACTTTGTGTCATGCAGAAAAAGGGCTCTAGTCCCTAATGACCACAGACATGGATGGACAGAGAGGGTGAAGAAGACTGAGGGAGATTGGGTTTGTTGTGCCAAGCTGCAGAAGAGAATGGAAGTTAACTCTCATCCTCCTCAATGTCTGTGTTCAATTTTCTCCAGCAAAATTCAGCATTTGCTGCGCCTTATGGCCTCAACTCAACCTGTGGAGCTCTCATTATAGTGAGAGAAAAGCACATGGGGAGATGTATACAGTTGCAATCAAAATGATTCAAACCCCATTGCAAATCAGGTTTGTTGTCAAAATTTTCAGACTTTCAGCTGTTTGCAAAGAACAAATCAAACACAAGCAATTGAAATTGTTCAACACAACGAATGCTTCAAGTAGTTTCCCCAAATTCAACAACTGAAAATGCAACTTTTTATGATTTCTCCAGATTTAAAATTATTCAACCCCTTCATGGAAAGCATCTTTAATACTTAGTACAGCACACTTGATGTTATGGCCTGCTGAAAACGAGATGCATAGTTTCTGACAGCGTTCTTGAGGAACCATCAATTCCTCATGAGCAATGGCCTCCAGTTCAGTAATATTCTTGGGTTTGCGTGCTACAAACGCCTTCTTTAAATCCCACCAGAGATTTTCTATGGGGTTCAAGTCAGGTGATTGTGATGGCCCTGTAGAATCTTCCAGGACTTCTTCTTCAACCAAGCCTTGGTGGAATTTGAGGTATGCTTGGGATCAGTGTCCTGGACTAGTTGCAGAGATGGGAACTGTGTCCTTCTCTCATGTGAGGTGGCATGTACACTGCTAATTGTCCAGTAAGGAAGCTGTTGGTTAAAAAGGAGGGTGGGTTTAATGAGAACATCCATTTGTGCTTTCTTAACTAAAAGGAATATTTATGCTTTAGGTTCTGTTCTGGCTGAGTGAAACCAAAGTCATTAATGTATTTTGGACCGTTCACACCACAGCAGGGCTACAGGGAGGAGGTATCAGTTTCACACCATAGATTTCATATGATCTCTCATCGCTCATACATTCTGTGCTCTGTCCTGCTGTTACTGCTTTTATTTTTATTTGTAGTTGGATGGAACACTGTACAAATAGACATCATAATTTTATAAGTTGTTTAAACATTTGCAATTTAGTCAGCTATCTAGTTCAGTTTGCTTGAGTAACATTGCCCTTTTTTAATCAATAATTTCCATTTTGACAGTTTTCATAATTGAGAACTGTAACTCATATGAGTGTGTCCAATTGCAGTTAAAGGTTATAAAAGCATGTTTGACCCCTAAAGAGGAGAACTTGACTGTGCTCACTAGATCATGATGAGTCTAGTGGAGCAAAAGTGGTGATCATTGTAAAGCAGTAAAGTGCGTGTGCACGCACGCACACACACACACACACGTGTGTGTGTGTGTGTGTGTGTGAGAGAGAGAGAGAGAGATCTGGTTCCATTACTGTGTATTTTTATATTTTCAGGGCCTCCCTGCTGGAATTATTTTGTTTGTACTTTCTCTCCTTCAGCCCGTGGGTCTCATCCATCATCGGTAGCAGCATCAGAACGAGTGTCCTTTTTCATGAGTCGGACTATCAGAAAGATTGCAGCATTCTTTTGAGCCCTGGGGGTCACTCTCATTTGTTTTACAGCACTCTCTCGGACAGAGACTGATAGCAGCGCTTAATTTTCTTTACAGAAGCTTTCCGCCCTCGACCACAGCCGCTTGTCTGCGGCTTGTTGTCTGGCTGCTGTTATGATGGTTATTAATATCGCTCTTCACTCTTTTAATCTGCCTATCGGTCACATGTCTGCCTGGCAACTCTATCTAATCTGGATATCCTTCAATCTGTCTGCACTCAGAATAGAAATTAATGAAGGTAAGGACGTGTATGCATAAGCACGGACTCTCAATTCAACTACGTCTTCGACCTCTCTGTCTCTTATGTATTTGTCTATTCGAGTTGGTTCTAAGCAAGTAGAGGCAGCCCTTTTTTTCGTTGTGTGTTTTGAGCATGCACACTTGCTCTTTGAATGCTGCACCTGTGTAATGTAATCCAGCCATGAGTGTGTTGTTTACTTACAATTGTTTGCAAGGATCAAAGTGAGCCTTTCAAATGCACCAAAGATTCCTCACTTCTGTTTTCCTCCCTCCTCTCCAAATTGCTAATGTCTACTTGCAGGTTTTGTGTGTGTGTGTGTGTGTGTGTGTGTTGGATGAGAGGAATGGGGTTTTTGTTTATTGTTTTCCGTGACCCATGGGATGTGCACATGACGGTGACCGTTGATGAGCTTGTCAGATACCCTGTTCTACATGTTTACTAAATGTGAGTATAATGGGTTTAGACTGGTGACAGATGAGCAACGTTTTGAAGGAAAATGTTTCCTCAATATTGCATGTGCTGATTGGGTTCAGCCTCATGATGCATGTTGGGATTATTGTAGAACTTGATATGCCCAGGGTTACTGAACAGTATTCAAAGCATTTACTGTAAATTTAGTTCGGGATTCCCAAGCTTTCTTGGTTCTGAGTTTTAATTAGGCTCCCTCCACTGGCCTTGAAGCATACAACAACTAACACTTTTGCCTCACAGCGCCAGTTCATGAAGCAGATGTTAATAAGTAGAAATGCAACATCTGCCTCTATCGAAGTTGAGTTTCACATTAAAAAAAAAAATGCTTTTACTGAGGTTCTGAATGAAATGAGTGTTCGCAGACTGGCCGTGCAGAGAAGACTAGACTTATGGTACAGGTCTGCATAATAGCCATTTGATTTCTCCATTGACCACAATCTGTAAGGCCTTCGAGCATTTTAGATGTCTGAATGTGTGTTTCTTCATTAGTGTCACTAATATAGTGGACTCAGCATCCTGATTTTACAGATCTTTCCACACAACAACCCAGGACCTTTTTATGGAAATCAAGTTTAGATCCATTTCCTCTGGAGGAACCAGGTGTGATTTTACATCCTGGGCCTTGGTTCCTGCTTCACTGTAGGTCCTTTTTACAAAATAAGAGCTGCTTGGGGGGAGCTTGGCATACTGAACATGGATGTATGGTCAACATTTACAGAATGGCCAACGTTCTTAGCCAGTATCTTAAAAACATAAATTTAGCTAACCTGTGTTTATTAAAACTTGTTTTATATGAAAGTGGTGGTGTGACGTGAATGGCCAAGCAGAAGGTTTATACAATACTTTTGTATGAGAGTACCCAGCTAGTTTAAAAAGCTACTTTATATACACACAACACAGCAAACCTCTGCTCCATGTTCACTGTGTTTCTGTACTTTTGACCAGGTTCTGAAATGTACATTATATGTATAAACGTTTGTGGGCACCTGACAATCATATGTGGGTCTTCCCCAATCTGCTGCCAGAAATGCAGATACAGTGGTACCTCGACATACGAGTGCCTTAAGATACGAGTGCGCCCCGCGTGGCTCTCATTTTCGTCTCGAGTTGCACCGGACAAAGTGCCACTCACGAAACCTGTGACACAGCCACTTGTTAGTGCTCGCGCACATTCAAACCTTTGTTTGTGTGCGTGCGCGTGTGTGTGATTCTCACAAATATAAACAAGAAGCGACAAGCCAAACCGGTTTGATATTTTATTGCCTCAGTCAGTGTGCTTGTTTGCCTCGCTGTCGAAGCATCTTTGATAAGCTGTGCTCGCGTTTTGTGATTTTTGTACATTTACAGTACTTTATCACATTTCTTTTTATAACCATGGGTCCGAAGAAAGTGAGTGGAAAGGTCAGTGCTCAGAAGATGATGATGCCTATTGAATTAAAGCGTGAAATCATAGGAAAACATGAGCAAGGTGTGCGAGTGATTGACTTGGTGAGGCAGTGCGGGCATAGTACAGTACTTCAATGATATGTACTGTGCTTAAACAGAAGGAGTCATTTTTAATAATCAATAAATACATTTTTCTTATTCAAAAACAACTGGTGTGCCATTTTGGGGGCTGGACCGGATTAATGGCATTTCAATTCATTTCAATGGGGAAAATTGCTTTGAGATACGAGCAAATTGACATACGAGCAAGGTTACGGAAAGAATTAAACTCGTATGTCGAGGTACCACTGTAGTTGCATAGGATAGCTTTGTATGCTGCAACATTACAATTTTCCTTCACTGGAATTAAGGGGCTCAAACCTGTTCCAACATGACAATGCTCCTATGCACAATCCGAGTTCAATGAAGAAATGGTTTGCCAAGGTTGGAGTGGAAGAACTCAAATGGCCTGCACAGAGGACTGACCTCAACCCGACTGAACACCTTTACGATGAACTTGAACACCAACTGTGTCCCAGGCCACATCACCTGACGTCACTAATGCTCTTGTGGATGAATGAGCAAGTCCGACAGCCACAATCCAAAATCTAGTGGAAAGCCTTTCCAGAAATATGGCGGTTATTTTAATAGCAAAGTGGGACTAAATTTGGAATGGAATGTTCAACCAGCACATATGAGTGTGATGCTCAGGTGTCTACAAGCTTTTGGTCCTATAGTGTATTTATCCTTTATGCAGTTTACATCATTTATTATTTTACATAATGATTACGGTCCCTGCAGGTGCAAAATACAAAACGGGATCAGTGTACTCATTCAAGGTAGTTCTTTATCTCTTTAGTTCCTTGAAAAAGGTTCTGGGGGAAAAATCCTATGTGGAAATTGTTCTCCAACACATTCATTGTACTAGGTACAACAGAAAAGGGCTTTCAGTGAATTGTAATGAATCATGATTGGGAATGTGTATGGTGAGGAACATATTGGAGGCTTCTCATGCTCTTCCTGTTTTTGTCTTTTCCAGAACAAATAGGCCAAGAGATACTCTCCAATCTGCACACTGACCGCGAGAAGATCCAGAGATCCAGAGAGCGGGTGAGTGTGTTCATGCACAATCTAAAACAAGTCCACTAAAGGCGAAAAATTGCATGGAACTGCACTGGTTAGTACTAGTCAAAAATAAAAAAAAACAGTGTAAAGCACTACAAATCACACATTATCTTGGAGGACATGAGTGCTCTCGGTGACGGTCAGGGGGGTGGATCATGACTCCCTCTCTCCCTTTCTCTCTCTATGCATTAATATAGTCTTGGCATTACAGGGATAGATTATATGTACAACATGGATAATAGGTCATTTGATAAGGAGCACAGCACTAAGAAGACATCTTTGTAGTTAACATGTCCCATGCGGTAATGACATGCATGATGCAAGACTGTCTAAATGGTCATAGTGAGCATAACAAGGCGTGTGTTCTTGGTATTTCCAAAGCCTCCCATCGTCCTCTGGGTGAATTGTATACTGATGCTGACACAAAGTCTAACACTTTCTCTGGAAATAGTGCTTTAGGTCTTGCTAACAGACTGGCATTCAAGCTATGGGCTGAAAATTAGTAACTGTGCCTGTGAAGTCCTCAATGTTCCAGATTGGAATGGAGTTTGGCTAACACACTAATCATTTCCAAGTACATTATACGATGCTGTCTTCAGAAGATGTTGTCCATCATACTAGCCAATGTTAGTTTTAAATGTTTCCATAAACCTTTGTATTTTCCAATTTTCTGTATTTGCTGTTTTTCAATTTTCCTCTCTCAAAAGTTCTCATTCTCTTGTTCTTTCCATATGGGAGTGTTGTGTCCCAACCCCCAGGTGTAGTGTGCTCAGTCAGGGGCCTTTCTGATGGCCCCTTATGAAGGATGCTTAAAGACCACAACATGGCAGTTGGGCTTCCAGCCCATTTCAAAGGAAATAAAACATTTCCTTTCAAAGGTCTGCTGTCTGTGGAGAATAACCCTCCTTCCCTGGAGCCTCCACTGGCCTCTTACACTTTAAAAGCATTTTGTTTGGCAAAAAAAAAAAGAAAGAAAAGAAAAACATGATGTGCAAACATCAGATATAAAGGGTTCCTCTTTGCATAAGACTGCACATCAGAGAGATTGCAACAAATTTAGGGGATACCTGCAGACACGCATACGTATATACTCCTACATATATACACAGCCTCGCATTATAAACCCTATCCAAAGCCAATTTTGTTATTGTTCTTGTGCCTAGCGCCAAGACACACACACACGCGCGCACACACACACAGAGTGGTTACTAGAGAGCAGCAGAGTAAAGCAGAGCGGCACCCTACTGTGTGTTCGGAGAGAGCAGGCGTTGTGCTGGATAGGCCTCCTGCATCATGTATCTGATTTCTCTTCTACAGCAGCATCAACATTCCTAAATACACATGCACATATCTACACACTCTTACGCATTCCTTCAGCGAAATGGCGGTCGCACTTTTATCTCTGTCTGAAATTCACATAAAGTAATGCTGAGGGAGAGTGGGGAACAAATGAAATGGTGCGATAAAAAGGAATTGGCCTCTGGATATTAGAAAGATAATCAAAGCTTAATCCACACCTTTACTTGGTTATGTTTTGGGAGCATTTTAATGTATGAGCTTCTATCTATCCTTCTATCTATCCTACTTGGCATCCATCCACCCATCCCTATAATACGTACATACTGTCCGTTTTATTATGAGCACCTGTGCACATTCAAGCAGTTATCAAATCAGCTAATCCTGCGACACAGTGCATAAACATATGCAGATATAGGTCAAGAGCTTCAATCGTATCAAACATCAGAACGAAGAAAAAGTGTGATCTCTGTGACTTTGAGCTTGGCACGGATTTTGGTTCCAACAGTCTCTAGAGTTTACACAGAATGGTGCTGAACATGAAAAATGGTGTGGAGGGTCTGCAGGCTGACATAGCTTGCTGATTAGAGAAATCAGAAGAGACTTTCTTCGCTGACAGGAAGTCTATAGTCACTCAAATAAGCATTCGTTACAATCTTGCTGAGCAGAAAAGCATAAATGTGTTATAAATGCTGTATAAATGACTTACTTACAGTATCTGAAGTGGAAATGGAAACGGCCAAAGTGTGTGATTTTTAGTAGCACATATACAGTATGTATACAGACTCTTGTCTTTTTCTTTTCAGTTGAGAGAGACTGATGCGAACTTGGGCAAGAGTTCCCGTGTCCTTTCAGGCATGCTGAGAAGGTAAGAGGAAGGTAGGGACCCCGTTTCTGCTGCTACTGGTCTTGTACTGTCTAGTGCATGAGAACACACACATGCGCACTTGTGCACAAACACACTCCCAGTGAGCCTGTGTGAATAAAAGGAAACAGTTTAGGATCAGAGTACCTCACTGAAAGCGATGGCACTTTTTTTTGCCTGTATGGAAATGATGTTGAAATATTTACCTATTTGCTTTAGCAGCCTGGCAGTCTGGCTCCCTAGTGTCTGCTTGCACAATATAAAGCTATTGTCCCTGCATGATACTACTTTAATAATCAAGACAATATGCAAATACTCTTGTTCTGTTATTTCACCTGTTCTTTCATAAACACAGTTATATGCTATCTTCCTCATATCCCTCTCTCACTGGCTCGCTTTTTTCACCCACCAACACACATACCCCCGCACGCACAGAGGCAAGCACACTCACACAGAATTTACTCATCTGTCACATCTCCATTTTATAAAGTGCCTTTGCGCTTGTCCCTGAACCGTGACGGCAAGGTTTTGTTTCTTTTTTTCTTTTTTGATTAAGAGTAATATGTAAATGACACCAGCTAAATTTAAAATCCTGGGGCCAGGAAGGAAGTGCCAATTGAAATAGATGCTTCAGTGGTTGTAGACAATCAGGGCCGGCACACAGAGAAAGAGTGTGTGTGTGTGTGTGTGTGTGTGTGTGTGTGTGTGTGAGAGAGAGAGAGAGAGAGCGGGAGAGAGAGGCTGACTGGGACGTAGACTGTAACCAATATTTCTGCATATGTCTCCATTTTGTCAAGTCTCATTAGAGAGGCTG
>JAFFST010054303.1:248461-280239 GCA_022414735.1 Noturus placidus
CTTTTGTTGCCAGTGGTTTAGACATTAATGTCTGTGTGTTGAGTTATTTTGAGGGGACATCAAATTTACAGTGTTACATAAGCTGTACACTCACTACTTTACATTGTAGCAAAGTGTCATTTCTTCAGTGTTGTCACATGAAAAGGTATCATTAAATATTTACAAAAATGTGAGGGGTGTACTCACTTTTGTGAGATACTGTGTGTGTGTGTGTGTGTATATATGTGTGTTCATATGTGTGTGTATATATGTGTGTATATATATGCATGTCCTCTGATTGTTACTGCTATTCAGGAAATCTTAAATCAGTTGTTGGATACTTTGGTAGGTGAGCGATTTGAGTGACCACTGGAGTATAGGTGTAAGAGTAAGAAGACAGAATGCCGGTGTTTTCCCACACATATCAGTGATATCTTATTATATGAAAAGATAAAGAGAGGAGCATACGAAGATAATGCATAGACTAATGAATAAACCTAACTATCATCCTAACTGACCTTGAGTCCTGGTGGTAGTGCGGATGCACAGACACAGTTTATTCATTTAATTCTTCGCTTGGATGTTGCTTTGCTTATTGTTTGTGTGCGTGTTTGTGTGCGTGAACGTATATGTGGTAAAGCATGATCAGGAGAAGATGAAGAGCATTTCTGAGAGTCCTCACGCAGCCCCAGCTCCATCTGTTCCTCTGTTTTAATTATTGTGGTAGTGAAGACGGAAAAAGCCGAGTGATTATATTCATCTTTTCTACACACAGATCCGTAACATAAAAAGAGCACCAGCAGAAGCTTCCAGAATTTTTCTCTTTTTTTTCTATGTAAATAATCTTATTTCTTTGTGCTCCCTGCTAATGAATGTCATTTTACTTTTTTTTAATAACGGCATTAATTAATTTCTAGCGACTTCCAATTCCCCCAACAGGGAATATGTCTCAATTACGAAGAGGATGCCTGTTAATATTTATGTTTCAAATTACTTATATGTGTACATATGCTTCACTGACATGGAAAATAACCTTGCAATTAATTATGCTCCTAATTTAAACGTTTTAATGAAACGTTCGTAGCGCTCCTTGTGAATTGCCGGTTTCTGAAATCTCAAGAAAGATACTCCTGTCTTGTGAACAGGGAAGAGGTGCAAAAAAAAAATCTTTCTTTGCCTTTTCTAAAGCCAGAATAACAAACAAGGGCCTCAAATTAGATTTCCCAAAACACAACATTCCCTCTCATTAAGCGGGTTGCTGTGGCCAGGCGCTGAAATAGCAGAGCCAGAGCTGAGTGTGCCATACTCCCCTCAGCTGCCATCTTAACTACAGTCTTTAACTAAATGAGCAGTTGGACATTCAGGCCAAGATATGCAGCTCCAGCTCCTCCTATGATCATTTTTTCATTCCTCTCGCAACAATTTTGAAAAAAAAAATTTTGCTCATCAAATTTTTCTTGTTTTGTTTTTGATGTAAAGGCATCTTGTCTGCCCATCTATTTTTTGTACTTAGTCTGTGTCTGCACACGTGTGTATGTGCGGTGAGTGAGTTGTTGCACTTAACCCATATAAAACAGTGCAGGAAGATGAAGATGATTCTTGTAGATGCTGTGTGTGTGTGTGTTTGAGAGAGACACACACATCCTATCCCAGAGTTCTCAGAGCTTTAATATGGCTCGAGGCCTGAACCCAGGTTTTTATGCTTTACTATCTACGGAAGGATGTCATCTAAAGCAGTATTTCAGAAACTAATCCTAAGGAAGCCCAAACTCACATAATACAGAAAAAAAAAGTGGCTGAGAGTTGCTTTTATTGGTTAGTTATCGAAATAAAGCCAGTGTTTGTGGTGTTGAGCGCTGGCCATCAGTGACTAAGATTTGGAAATGACCTCACGTCGTCTCGGCTTGCATTCAACTTGTTACAGACGGCCTCTGTTGTGTAGACAGAGAAAGAGGAATAATAGTAAACAATGACAGCAATATTTTGAGCCCTTTTAGATGTCAACCCATCTGCAATGTCTTGCCACAAATGACTCAACACAACAGCATACAGCGTAGCTACAGAACCTTGAGGGACATGGTGAATGAGTGAACTAAAAAGGGAAAAGCTAGTAGCTAGTTCTACCAACATCACTGAAATTGCCCAAAAAACATCAGCAGAGAATTCAGTAACATGTGCACATGTACACGAAACATGTGCCATCGGAACAGTTAAACTGGGACTTCTGAATATGCAAATGAGCTCCAGCACCATACCTGGAACTAACATCCTCCACCACCACACTATGAAAAATAAAAGCAAATGACTTGAAATCTGCTGCCTATGATATCCGTGTTTCATATATACAGCCCAGACAATTTGAAAGTATGTCAGTTAATGCATAAAAAAACATTGTTAAGGCATAGAACCTTGCTAATGATCTCCAAATGTGTAGTTTACTCTGCATATATAACTTTGGGAAAGATTTCAATAGCTTGTTTTGTTAAGTTTTAAAGGTTTTTGTGTAAAATCTTGGCAATGTTGCAAGCCCATTTAAAAAAGTGTTTGGCGCAGTGATATTAAGTATGCATTAAACTGTGATATTGTAGAAAATGTGAATTTAAAGAAAACATTTTGTTCTATTTCTTTGTTTACATTGACTAGATAACAGCTTTGAGGGTTAAAGTATTGAGCGCAGAGTTCTGAAAAAGTAAGCCAGGAGACATTGCAATCATATACAATGTTCATTTTTAAACAGAAACATGCTGTTTGTAACTCTGTACGGTCATGTGAAAAAATAAGTCCACCCCATGGAAATTGTTGGGATTTTTTTTCATGTTTGGACAAGCAAAGATGTGATCCTCTTATTAAATTTGATGCACTCTATGAAATGATGCATAAAATTTACATTTTGTTGTAATTTTCACAATTTAAATGAGCAAAACCGATCAGTCACATGGAAAAAGCAAGTATACCCCTACATTTATCACACCTACAAATCCATAAAATTAGAGTCAGGTGTTGAAGATTGGTGCAGGTTTAAAAAAAAAAAAACTGCCAATTAGTCCAGGAATGGCCGTCCCAGCAAATTCCCTGCAGACCAGATGCAAAAAGAAATCTCCAAAAACCCCAAAATTTCATCACAGGATCTGGAAGTACGTCTTGCAACTGTTGGTTTCGAATTACATGCTTCTGCAATCAGAATGAGATTGCATAAATTTGACCTGCATAGGAGGCATTTCAGGAAAACATGCTGTCTAAAATGAATATTGGAGCAAGACTACAGTTAGCCAATGAGCATATAAGCAAAGACCAGGCCTTTTGGAATAATGTGCTCTGGGCAGAATCAAAGATAGAGTTGTTTGGCCACGGTAACAGCAGACATGTTTTGTTCCAGACCAAAGACAGCTTATTACGAGAACCACCTCATACCAACTGTGAAGCACGATGGTCAAAATGTTATGGTTTGGGTTGCGTTGCTGCCTCAGGGACTTTACAGCTTGCATTCAACTGTGAATTCTGTATCATATCAAAGAATGCTTGAGGATGGTGTGAGGCCATCTGTCCGAAAGTTGAAGTTGAACCGAAAGTGGACCTTTCAATAGGATAATGATCCTAAGCACACCCGCAAATCCACCACGGAATGGCTAAAAAAGAAGAAATTATGTTATGGAATGGCCTAGTCAGAGCCTGGATTTGAATCCCAAATGTTGAAATGTTGTGGAGGGATTTGAAATGGACAGTGCATTCAAGAAAACCCTCAACAGAAAGAATATTGCATGGACGAGTGGTCAAAAATTCCAGCAAGCCTGGTGAACAATTATGCAAAATGCCTACAAGATGTTATTTCTGCTGAAGGGGGCCAATACTAGCTTCTGAAGTCAAGGATGTAGTTACTTTTTCCATAGAAGAATATCACATCTATTGATATTTCTGTTGATAAATGATTGAAAATGCTAGTTTTCCTTATGTTTTTGTTCAAGTATATGACATTTATTAATAAGCAAAGATGTTTTTTTGTCCAAATATGTAAAAGTAAAAAAAAATTTCAAAAAGCCAACAATTTCCATGATCATATATGTAAGCTATATACCACAAGCACTGAAGCTCTAACTTCAATCCGACTCTGCGGCAAAGTGTAAATGTTTCAACTAAACGGAACTTGTGCCAATGTGGCTTCATCACCATTTATTCAGTTCTAATGTAAGCAAAAGTGATTTTGAATACTGTATAAGACAAGGAACAAACAGTGATGAGCAGACACGATGAACACTTAGGTCAGCTGTTGAACCAATATGCAGTTGCACACTTAATAGAACCTGTTTTTTGTAAAATCTGAAAAACTACCAAAAATGCAAGGTGTGTTAATGTGTGACAGGTAAATAATAGGCATCTGCCAGCACTGAACTGAAGAATCTGACACCATGATTATGAAAACATCAGAATGAAATGGATGATATGGGGGGGCAAGGATGTAATTACACCCGACTTCACCCCTCTCTTCCGGTTTATCAGGTTTTTTAAGGTTGTCATTATGCTCAGTTTCATTTTACATTCGTGCCACCACACACTTCTCCTCAGGCAAACACATTGACAGTGTGTACAGGCACACACAAACAAATACAATCAGGAAACCCAGACAATATAGAAAGATTTGGACTTAACAGTCTTGGTTTATTAACAATTGTGTGTGTGCTTGTGTGTTGTAGCTGGCAGGCTTTGAGTGTCTGGGCATGAAGAGGCACGGCCGGAGGTGCAGTATTGAGTTATTATATCCTCAGCACTATGTTGTGGAACTGGACAGGGCAAAAAGGCACAGAAAGAGAAAGACAGGCAGGGTAACGTATAGTCTGCCTGTCTGTCTGAGCATTTTGCCACTCACCACATACCAGGGGCACCATTTCCCGCCCGGAGACAGGCCAGTCTGAGGATCTGATTGGCTGGGTGCCACAATGCACTTACAAAGGCTGCTTTGACTGCAGGTCAGTTGGTTAACCAAGCAGTCGAGAGGGATAGGCATTCTCCCAACCACTCAGCATGCTCTTCTTCTTCTTCTGCTTCTTCTTCGTCTCGTCTTACTCTTCCTCCTCCTTCTTCTTCAACACCAAATAGTTCATCAATCTGTTTTTTTTCCCCTTCCAGGTGCGCAATTCTTATGTTGCTTTAAGGTATGTTGGTCTGAGCAAACGGAGAAACAGCAGACATGTAACTTACAGTAGGTTATCATTAGGGCTGTGCCATATTGTCTAGTCTATGATACACCGGTATAATTCCTCCCCTTGATGATAATTTGTCATCCCGTAATATTGACTATGTAGACTCAGTCGGTAGAGCAGGTTGTCCACTAATCCACAAATCGTGGGGTTGGTGGTTCGAATCCCCGCCCGGGTGATCCCATGCCGAAGTGTCCTTGGGCAAGACACTGAACCCTAAGTTGCTCCTGATGGCAAGCTAGCACCTTGCATGGCAGCTCTGCTTCCATTGGTGTGTGAGTGTGCTCTCATTTGTAAGTCGCTTTGGATAAAAGCGTCTGCTAAGTGAATAAATGTAATGTAATGTAATGTAAATGTAGTTGATTGCATGTTTACATGCCACAAACTGGGCATTGCACACATAGCACGAGAACAAGCACGGCAGAAGGCGGAGTTCCAACCCTAGAGGAGGAAGAAGAATTAACCCCCAAAAATTGAGCTTCCTCCATAATATTGAAGTGGCTCAGATACAGAGGATCAGGCGTGAATCAAACATCTGTGATTTGTAAAGTGTGTCAAAAACCATATCAACCAAGGGTGGAAACGCATTAAAAACCTGAGTCAAAAACCCTGGCCAGACTATGAGAAAAGCCAGAAGTTGCACGAGGAGAAAGCACCAACTCCTTTAATTCAGAAGGGTATGGCAAAAATGATAGTGTTGAATTTTACAAATTCATATCTTCATTTATATCGTGACCCCAAAAAATACCATGACATATTGTGATAGAGTTTTATGTCTGTATCTCCCACCCCTACTTAGGACAGCTTATCCTATTCGTGTCTATTAAAGAGAAGACCAATAGTACTGTGCAAATCTGGTCCTTCTCTCTCTCTCTCTCTCTCTCTCTCTCTCTCTCTCTCTCTCTCTCTCTCTGTGTGCATGTGTGTCTTTTGCTCTCATTTTCTCATACTCTTTGTCTATGCGCCGTCTCCTATCCCTAGTGTAAACGGCACTTTGCATACAAGTGATGTTTAAATGTGTATTGCTAACTTGCACCAGTAATGTGACTCAGGGACTTCATGCAGGTTTGATCACTGAGCAGGAGCTGTAATGCATCCAAACAGCATTAGTTTAGGCAACAGAACAGATAGGATGGGCCTGCCGGCTTTATAGCTCGGAGGGAGTGATTTAAACAGTCAGTAATACGTTGAAAGCTAATGATTGTGCACATTTTTCAGGAATTTATAGCTACATGTACACATTCACATGGAATAAATAAAGAGGTTTTGAAGTGAAGCCACTTTGCTTTTTAGGTACCGTCTCAAAAATCGGCCGTGCGCCTAATAATCCGGTGCGCGTTATGAGTGGACTGAGTTCCAAAATCTGTAAAAATGTTGTGCGACTTTGGTTGGCGTATCAACCGTATGCGCCTTATAACACGGTGCGCCTTATTTATTGGTCAAGTACAGAAATAGACCCCGTAATTGAGACTGCGCCTTATAGTGCGGAAAATACGGTACTTATCACATGATTTTCCTGGTTCCTAGTTAAAGAACAGTGCTGTGTGAGTGTGTGTGAGAGAGTGTCAGAGAGCAACCAAGGTACTACCTCTGGCTCCTTTTCCAGCTGAGTATATGCTGTGTATTGTAGGGAAATGGATGTGCGGAGAGAGAGGAAAGTGTCTGTGTAAGCTAAACCATTTTCGACAGCAGGGCACTGGGAAAACGACAGAAAAAAGGGAGTGAAGCGGAACAACAAGAAGAGCACAAACAAGTCTGAAGTTTGTGTTTGTTTCAGAAAGGAGAGGTGCAAGCAAGAGTATGTGTCACCACCCTCCACTCCACACTTTCTCCCTCTCTGTCCTAGGGAAACATAAAACAGACTAAAATTCTACTACCCTTCTCTTCCTTCACAGTACACACACACATGCATGTACACACATTCGGAGGCAGCAGCAGTAAGCCGGGGGAAGAAAACCTACTGCTTGACTTTGGTATAAATTATTGATTCTCTTTCCCTTATGAATTTTCCATCGGGTCCCTCCGTCTGAGTATGATATTGTGCAGGTGCGGTGCTACAGAGCGAGATTCTATCAGAGAGAAACTTGCTTCAACCCCGAAGAATACGAGACCACAAACATTGCTAGTGGACTCATCTGTTGTTAGCGCGGTTTAGAGTGAATGCATTTGAATATGCCTCTCATGCATGAATTACTCTGTTCTCTCTGGAGATATTCACCAGAGCGATCTTCCACTTATTATGTATTTTTTCAGAAATATTTATTGACTTCCTCTTTGACACCAGTTTCTAATAAAGTCCCTGAGCAGCGAGGGCACCCTGTGACCTTTGAACTCTGGGGTCATAGGCACCGGAAGGAAAAGTGCAAGCTGACAGCGCAGTGCGTCTGCCGCCAAGCTTACTCTCTTTCTCGCGCCTTCTTACTCTCCGTGTTCAGGAGTTCAGAGATTGAAAACAGCAGAACAACAATATTCATCAATTATTTTGCGGTTATCGCCGTGCTTCTATAACTTTTACCATCCCCCCTCCACCCCTTTGCCAGTTTTATCTTATCTTTTCTCTCTAACGCCCTTTCTCTCCCGCTCTCATGTGGAATAGATTTTATGCTGTTTTCTTCATCCTGACCCTGAGAGGCTTCAGGGCCTGATTAGTCAGATTCAGCACGTAGTCTATTGATCCAAGCCTAAAGGGCAATAAGCAAATGGAGCTGGAGCAACAAGTCAATAACACAGTTATTGCAACAAATCATGGACCTGCGTTTCAATCAGTACTCGCAACTGAGTGCTGTATGTAATCATGAGTGAATTAATGTCACTCACACCCCTTTCATCACCTTGTATACGTTTCCTTTTTTGTCTCTGTTTCGCTCTTTCTCTTCCATGTGCATAGCCTTCTAGTAACAAAATAATACAAGCAATTATACATTCATCCCAGTTAACAGCTTCACAGCACAGACTTCCCGTATAAATAAATTTCACCAGTGGAACATTGTATATATCGAGTTCAACCTCGGTAATTCACACTACAGTTGCATTGATTTCTGAAGCTACAGTACTTTGTATTCCAGCACAGAAGTTCCAGAGTGGAAGAAGCGCCCTTTTTTTATTTATTTTTTTTTGAAAGTGTGCACGTGAAATTTTATAGAATGCTTCCTGACCACCTATAAATTATTTATAATTATATAAATAATGCTTATGTTTATTATTGTTTATCACTTGAGAGTTAACTTGATAGAAAGCAACTTGGATAGGTTATCAGGTAAGGGGATTCACAACAGCTTCACAACAAACAAGTTCAAACGTCCTAAATCAATTTCGGAGAGTTCTTTTGAATCTTAGGAACTCGCGCTCAAACACGCCGAGTCGTAGGTTTTTAACTTCCGCAGAATGCGTAGATGGCGTTCGGTCACGACCGTTTCGCAGTTACGCACGAACGACAGCTTTCCATCGTGGCCACAGCTTTTCCTTTCAGTTTCTTCTGCTCTTCAGCTCACTCTGTGTCTTTCTTTCTCACATTCCCTTAACACACCTGAGCTGAAGAGCTGAATTTGTCATCCAGGATTCAGCTGTGAAATTGTAGACCTGAAGGATCTGCAATTTTAATGAAAACGCATGGATTATTTAGAATGACTAAAATCTCCCTTGTAGTGTCAAGTCGAGGGATGTAGAATGACATTAGCCTTTCTTCAGTTCTCCTGTGCAACCGTGTGGCAAATCTCCAGAATTTGCAGTGTGTTTGAAGAGTTGCATTGAAACAAAGGGAAGGAGACACAGGACTAAATATGAAACTGGGACCAGGGAGCTTTTCTTCTCTATCACTTTTTATTTATATTTTATATGTGCTAAACAGGCTGTGGTATTCTATTTGTTGTTCCTTATTCAGCCATTCAGGATGAGTGACAGCTCCTAACTATCCTCTAAACATAATTGTGATCCTATAAGAGGTAAACAAGCAAGAGAATGAGATTTTTATTTTTTATTTTTTTTCTCTCAGCATGATGGCATAAGTCAAGGTCTCCGTTTCTTCCTAGAAGTATGTCCCCCCCCCCCACACACACACACACACACACATTCACTCTCTCGCGCTCTCTCTCTCTCTCTCTCTATTACAGTGTCCTCTATTCAAACCACTGACATTGCCTAGGGAGAGCTGTCTTACTCTGGCTCATTCTTTCGATCACACACACTCATGAATATCACATGTCCACTCACTTAAAACCCTGATGCATAAACTATACCTAAATCTATATATGACTCATTAAACAGACTTTTGTTGCTCATGTAGCTGCTCCTGCGTGCTGAGTTAGGGAGAACAGTAAGTGTTGTACGGAGCGCTTTACTAGAGCAAGGACGGCCAGGGCATTGAGCCCATTAGACTGGTGGGTTGGTTTATTTGAAGGAGACACACAACTTCACAGAAAACACAGCCGTAATTACACACTTCAAGCCTTCACCTGATACCTGCATCCTTTTCTGTTTGTGTTCTTTTCACTCGCGTGGTTTATAGCGCACTACGCTCATTCTGTTGCTCCATATTTTATTATATCTTCTCACTGAACGCAAAAATCACACTCAAATCATCTCCACTTTTAGTGACGGTCTTGGCAAATTGCTGCTGGAGAGTCTTTTTCAACATCTCCAAACAATGTCAAAACAATAAGGCATTCAGATGAAATACCATATGTATGAAGTGTGAGTTTCTCTCTTTATATGGGATTTTCATTATATTTCAAGGAATACATTTTAGTTTATATCTTTATACCAAAAAAAAATAGAACAGTACATTTGAGCAAATTAGAGTTGCTATCTCAAGGTCCTGCATTAAATCTTGAGCTATAGTTACTGCCTGTTTAGAGTTTCACATGTGCTCCATACTTGGGTTTCCTCATGGTTCTCCGGTTTCCTTCCATTGTCCAACAACATGTGGAACCGGTGCATTATTGGCTCAAACTTGCCCTTATGTGTGAAAGTGTATGTGAATGCATGAGCCGTTCAGCAAAAGTTAATGGAAATACCCCTGGCACAAATAGTTATCCAAGAGTGTATGAGTGCATGTGTGTATCAAGTTTGGAAGTTATCAGTCATTTGCCAAAAAGAAACACACATGAACAGCTCGCTGATCCCCAATCTAAAGTTCTGGCCTTCAGTGGTCTCTCCTGTACTGATCATATGCTGAGAAGGTCAAACTCCTGGCTGTTTTGTCTCTTCCCATCCGTCTCACTCATAATTTACTGCTAAATAAAACAGATTGTGTGATTGAACCACTGAATCATTATAAACCAAAAGCCCAGGTCTGGTCCACCATTCACAAAGCATCTAAGCAGAACCTCACTCTTGGTCCATTCCTCTCTTTGAAAGTGCACACAACTGATTTATGAGTCCTAATGAGATTTCAATGCCGAACAAACGATAAAAATTTATGCGTTTCAAAGTTTTCAAGAGCTGTGATTCCATGGCTTATGTTACACCCTTTCACCGCCTGGTTATACAATCCCCAGCTGCCCTTCTTATGGAATGTGTTGGTTTTGGTTTTTTTGTGTGTGTGTGTCAAACATTTTAGCAGCATGTCCAAATTATGATAGAGTAACTTATCTCACTTGTATTCTTATTTCAGCTGGGCGACTGCCTGTCTCCCTTTATTAGTGATGAGCGTGTAAACTGTTTTTGCTATTCAAATATCCACATTTTAAAAATAACTGTATTCAAATATCTCAAAAGAAATATTAAAAGACAAGTTATAACATTTTTGTTTGTGTGCTGTAACTACAGTTTAACTTTTCAATCTTCACCTTCCCAATGCAAAATAGGCTAATGAAATGGTACCCTGTCCTGTGGAGTTTTGTAAGGAAATGTTGCGCTGCTTAAAAATATAAGCATGTCCATATGTTCAGGTGTATTCAAAGGTGATTAATTTTACATTGGAATGAAACTGGCCTATGGCATAATAGCAATATCAACTCTTTGTGTCTGACATTGTTTATGGTTTAATACCAATTTAAATCAAGTAATATTAATATATTGGAACGATCCTCCTTAGTTTTTAGTGCATCCAAGAGGTTTTTGTATTCTAAACAATGACTGTGTGTTAGTCTTCCATTGTGTGGTACTGAAAAATTTAATTTGTCAGACTTTTATAACTGGGGAACACTTTTAGGTAAATGTGTGAGGAATGAAACACAACAGGGCGTACTGTTATAGGGAAATAATCAGCATCGTGGTTGCTTTGGGCCATTAACATATTTTCCTATAACAGCACTTGCTGAAGTGTTTAATTTGTGTAATAATACAGCAGTTTGCTGATGATTATATTTCTATTTACTCTAAGAACAGCATGTCATACATTTTATCCATTTATAGTTACCGTTATCGGTGGAACATTCTCAATACAACCTAGTTCCTTTTATCACTTACCTTATAGCAGCTATAAAGAGTACTTCCCTCACTAGCCTCTCTTTTTTCTGTCCTGAAGTTAATAAGACAACCGTTGCTTCTTGTCATGTTACTGACAAACCGCCAAGTACAAAGTTCTCTGTCCTGAAGAATTTGCAGTGTCAGAAATCGTTAAGGAACAGCTTTGTTTTCTTTGTTAATTAAGTACAAAAATTCATTATCAGGCATATATGTGGACCATACACCATACCAGTCCCTGTGAATTAGTTGTTACTACAAAAAAAAAAGCAATAAAGTATTTGAATGAATGTATTAATATAAACCTGTCATTTGCCTTGCAGTCAGAGCTGTTGGAGAAAATTAATCACCTGCTGGTCAGTCAGACTCATGAATTTAACAGCTGTGGTATCAAACGTCTGTAACATATTGAAGTTGTGCCTGGATTGGCAGCATGAAGCTTAACCCCCGGCACGTACTTTGCAGGGAACGTTGACGAGCTCAGTGTAGAAAATGTACAGTACTAGCTGTATAAAGCTCTTCTCTCTGCCTCAACTGTTCTCGCTGTTTAGCGAGGCTGATTTGTTTGTTCTGAAGTTTCCAGTACAGGGTGCAGGCATAGCAGGATTAGCACACCTATGTTGACTGCTGCCTCGGCACATAACCTGGACTGCAGCCATCAGCCATAACGTGCGCTCCGAAATATGTTTATCTTATTGGCTGCACAGAAGCACAGGCCTTCCCACTTTTGGAGTGAATGTGTGAGAGCGAGAAAGGGCTTTTCAGGTACATATCGGATCTCTGCCTGCTTTTAACATCAGCACCCTCCCTCTCAGAGAACGAGAGAGAAAGAAGGAGTGATCGAGTGGGAGGAAAGTAGGATATGGAAGGGCAAAAAAAAAGAGCAAGGGAGGGGGAATAGAGAGCGAGTAAGAGGGAAATCAAGAGGCTGGCATACACAGAAAGGAAATAGCAAGTGAAGCAGACTGGCAAAAGTAGAAAGAGAGCGAGAAAGAGTGCTAGTGTGTTGGCAAGCAGCCAGTGAAGGGAGTGATCTGTAGATACTGAAAAATAAGAGAAAAATCCGAATGCCACTCGGACAACGCTCCGGGACAACCCACTGCAGCTGCCAGAACACGCTGTAGGCAGAACTTCCTGAGCGTTCATGAAAAAGTGTTGCGAACAAGGTGTTTCTCCCCCTATCTTCACACTCTTTCTTTATAAACATCTCTCCTTTCATACTTCACCCCCGCCCCCTGTTTCTCCTTACCTCCTTTCTCCAGGAGGAGTCGAAATCCCAGGCTGGCCTGCTACTCAGATTGTTAGCTGCATAATAAAAAATGCATGAGTGTGTAGAGCAGCGATCTTGGTCCTGTGAGTGTGTGTACACATCCGCCCGCACGAGGCTCGTCAACACACTGACATATAAGCTTCTGCATGTGTTCAAGTACATCAATTACTTCCTATTTTTTTCTTGTTTTACTCCTTTTATCTGATCTTATCTTTCTTCTACAGCTTTTCCATTAATACAACTTGTGTGAGTGTGTGTAGGAGGAGGGTCTTTCTCCACAGAAATTATTTTTACATTGTTTCAGAGGTTGCACACAGTGTGTGGGGGGCATATGTGGAGGGAGCAGGAGCTCTCTGGTAAGCATTACAAATCTCTCGGTCTCTGAGCCGCTTAGCTGTATAGTAAGGACGAGTGATGTAGTGGTGTGTGAAGACCAGCACAGCTGCCCCATAATCCCACTAATAAACCCTGTTTAACTGGTCTGTTATACACTGCAGCGCTTTTAACACAACTACAGCAAGAGTTTGAGAAAGAGTGTGTGTGTGTGTTCAAGTATTCTCTGAAGAACATAAGCACCGTTTCTCTTTTGGGAATTATATGGTGTCAAGCGCTTTTAAGTAAATAACATGCAATTAAAGGGAACTTTTTTTTAACATTACCCCTGGCAGGCTGTGCGAGTACACGAGTGTGCGTTTTAAGACCTTTCTAAGTACGGAATGTCCCCCTGATGTTATGAATGCATGACAGTTTTGACCTTGTGAGAACCTTTGGCTGGTCCTCATAAAGAAAACTGCTCTTTACAGAAATTGCAGCTTTTGTTCACAAACCTAAACGTGCCAAAAGACTGTGTTTGGGTACTGAGGTTATGTATAGGGTTAGGGAAAGGTTTAGATTTTTTCACATCAAGGTATCATTGGTCTTTGCACATGTCAATAGAAATGCAAGTGTATCTGTAAGAACCAAATGTCCTCATTAAAATAACATGACCGTTTATACTACGTGGGAACATTTTGACTGGTTCTGTCGAAAAAAACAATGTTTAAAGTGTTTATTTGCAGATTTTGTTTAGGAAATCTAAAATGAGACCCACACGCTTTCCGTTTAAGTTCAGCGGTTAACGTTAAGGTCAGTTGCAGACTGCAAACTAAAACACAGACAGTAAACCTGCATGTTTGTGTGTTAAGCGTGTAAGCAGTTACGCTTTAAATGAGTGTGGAGTCTGAAATCGCTCACTCACTTCTTCACTACATAGACTGTCCAGTGTAGAGCACTATAAAGAACCGTAGTAACAGAGACACCACAAAAGAGAACGCAAACTGAAACCATAAATATTCAGAAGTATTAAAAGTGACTTTTGTAATTCCTAAAAAGTGGCACGGTATTCGTACCAGGTCTCCGTTTCGATCTTGCGCTCGGGTACTGTCTGTGTAAAGTTTTTCCATGTACTCCCCTTGTCCAAATGGGTTTCCTTTGGGTCCTCCAGTTTCCTCCCACTTTCCGAAAGCTTCCCAATAGGTGCATTCTGTGCTGTTGTGCTTTGCACTGGACTAGCATCCCATCCAGGGTGTATTCTCATTTTGCTCCCAGTGTTCCTGGGATAGGCACAGGATCCAACACACCCATGACCCAGGATAAAGCAGTTACGGAAGATAAGTGACTGGCTGAATGGATAACAATTATCTGTGAGCTGTAATGGTTGTTAAACAGCAATTTATTTATTTATTTATTTATTTACATGTATATAAGAAGTTGGTAGGCCTTTTGAAAAGTACATTCTACACTGAAAGAAAACATACATTGTTCTACTTAGTCATGAAGTTGTGTGCATGAGTTAAACACTGGATTTACAGTGCTCTGTGGGTAATAATATAATTTGTATCTAATCCAGACAATACTACACAATTCCTGCATCTCAGATATGGTACTAAATGCTAAATAAGGCAATGAGCCGAGAGATAACAGCATTGTATTGTTTGTAGGTTAAAAATGCATTACATTAGGAATAATTATTCTTACAAGTTGCTTATCCTTTAAGATCATAGAACTCTAGCCTATATGTGCATCTGTAACAGGTATTTGTTTATCTTTAACAGCTGCACATCCATCATGGTGTGAAGTGTGCACAGAATTCAAAGCAGACCTTTCTTCTTGCTTTTTGCAGTGTGTAGAGATCTCGTAAGCTAAGTGAGTGTGTGTTCATTGATGGCTAAGGCCCTATAAAGGCTTCTTTCACGTGGCAGTGTGTAGAGCGCAGTAAAGAGAGCCTGATAAAACATTTATCCTTGTTAGTTTGTGATCACACGCTCAGTTCCGACCCCCCAACTTTTACATCGCACGTATGTCCATCAGTCAAACCATTAGTGAACACATTGATCGTGCCGACACTCCTCTCACTCTCCCTTGCTCTCTTACTGTTTTCCCACTGCTCTGTTTCTCCCTCACTCCATCTTCGCTTCTTCTCTCTGCAGAAATCCTATTTGGGTGAAAATTCTGAGCGGTCAGACGTCGAGTGGACTATGTTTTATTGCCTTAGTTAAAAAAAAAAAAACAACCTCAGTTTCATAGGTCTTTTCAGAGTGGTGTGTGCAGGTGCATGTGTGTGCGTGTATGTTTGTGCGTGTGTGTGTGTGTGTGTGCGTATGCGCGTGCGTCTGCCCAGTAGGCTCAGGAGTGTTATTGTTGAATGGTGTTGGCTTAAGGGAACAGCTCCCTCTTCCCCCAGTGAAGAGGTGTATCACTGTCCTCATTAGAGCCACTAATAAGGAGAACTGAGAGAGAGAGAGAGAAAACACGGGAGAGAGGGGGGAAAAGATTTTAAATTTTAATAACACGGGTATGATTTTGTAAATTTTTCCTGACAGAAAAGTCCTCATTATTTTTGTCTGTCTCCGAGCAACCTCTCCTCCACCTCCTCCCCTGATAAACGGACTTTTCCTGCTTCTCTCTCTCTCTTGCTTTCTTCTCTCTATCCCTCAAAACTCTTTTTGAGCTTAGGGCAATATTCTTAACCCATTGACTGAGTGTAATTTTGGCTTATGCTTTTGGAAAGAGTTATTTTGGCAAGACCGGGACTCTTGTCTGCCATTGTGGTTTTCCGTGCCTGGCTCCATGTAGGACATGTAGTGTACTTTATGCTCAGAGCAAGTGTGTGTGTGTGTGTGTGTGTGTGTGTGTGTGTGTGTATAAGGCTCACCTCACCCTGAGATGTGAGCTGTGACAGCACAAGCAGCTCTCCCCGAACCCTCTGTCATGTGTCCGAGTGAAAAGATGGATGTAGGTTGATGGGTGCTGCTCTGCTCTGTTCTTTTTGGGCCTGGCTCAGCATAGGACAGAGCCTCCATCGAAACCCCAAGCAGCATGGCCTTCCGTTTCTCTCTCCTTCTCACAGTCATCACATCACTGCATTCACTACTGATGGCCCTAGCATGGATAAGCATGTAGGCGGCTCTTAGTGGTCAGCTTAAAGGCTGCTGACACATCATGGTTGGAGCACCTATGTTTGTGAATCCTGCTTTCCTTTAAATAGATAGGTGCTCTACCAACGCTGTCAGTCATTGTGCTGTTCAGTGAGTGGGTGCTGTAAAAGCCAGGAATGTTAGACCAAGGGAAACGGTTTAATGAATGGGTCTAATGCAAACCTGAATGACTCAAAAACAAGTAGCCTATAAATAATGTCACTTGGAATAAAAAAAGATATATGGCTTTAATAAATAATCAGAATTATTATTCCACACATTTAAATAATGACCCTTATATTTGAATAGTTGTATTATGTTCATAAAATGAATCTGTCATGAAGGGTCCATGAAATTAACTTTTCATGTAAGGGTTCGTGTTAATACTGAAAGCCAAAAACATTTAAAAAAAAAAAAAAAAGCCTTAAAAGGAGTTGCTGTCCACATGAGCCCCCCTCTGCTCTGGCCCCTTCCTCTCTTTCTTTCTGCTCTTTGCCGTACTGGACATCAGCTTCTTCCTGTAAACAGCTGCACTCTCTTCTGGATGTGTGTGCGCATGTGTGTGTGTGTGTGTGTGTGGTGTGCATGTGTAAATAATCAGTGTAAATAATGCAGGCTAGTTAAAGAGACATAGGGGAGATTTGGCCTCGTTAAACAAGCTCTGATTTATGTCGTCCACTATGCATACCCTCGGAATTATGCAGGCCTGTCAGCCAATCAGAACAGGCCTTTACTCTGCAGCTCTCCAAGCTTGAAGAACTCTGATTTAGATTACATTAATTTTCGTTACATTAACCCACCCATATATTATAGCAGACTTGTATACACTCATACAGTCACAGGTCACTCTTACCAGCACATATACTTATTAAAGGGCATATGGACCTGATGCCATATGCACCTAAAGTATCTTATTAAACATGAAACTAGTTTGTGAACCTGGGTGCAAACCCAGGAACCCATCATTTTTCCACTTTAATCCTGTAGAGTGTGGAACTCGAGTATGTGTGTAATGTATAAAACCTTGGAGCTTACAGGACCAGGAGTCAAGTAACGTTTTTACCCAAGTTTAAAGTTTCAAGGCCGAGAAGATAATACTGTGGTCTGAGATGGAAGAAAGCAGTCAAATGCAAGTGACTGTAAAGCCGGTTTTATACTGTGCAGTTTCAGGGGTCTTTTAAGACTGTTAGTCACTGTGCAAGAGGATCCCAGTAAAATCTTTGCCGAATTCTATAAGAGAGTAAGTGCTCCGTGTCAGATTATACGATGAAGATCCACTAATAATTAAAGTAAAACTTTACTGCATTCAGTTTAGGTCATCAAACAGCATGATCCAGATTCCTGCAGGAAATAGAGCCGCACAGAAAGACACGAGCCCTCAGTAAAATAGTGGCAATGCTTTGCCTGTAGAAATGTTGATTTTAAAAAGTGAAAGAGAAGTTTGGAGTCATTTTTGGCTGCTTAAAGGAGGACAACATGAATATCATTTCTCTTTGCTACCTCTGTGCTTTATGAAGAACAGCAGTGTGAGTGTGCGTGCGCGTGTGTGTGTGTTTGTGTGTGAGACAGCACAGGGTGCTGCTGCTTGGCTGCAGCGGTGATGAATGGCGAGGGTATGGGTTATTCATCTCCTGTTTGGTACAGTGGACAGTGGCCCAGCTCTCTTCACATGTCAGCACATGGGATAATTCTGTCATTTATCAGGAGTGACTGGGACAAGAGTCACCACCGCAGACCAACCCTGGGGTCCTGCCCGTTTGTCTTCCCCTTACTCTCCTCTTCACTTCCTTACTCACATGTGGCACACCAACTTTGACTCTTTACTTTCAATTTTTTTGCAATGTGTTTGTCCTTTTTGAAAGTTGGGAGAGGTGAACACCGGACATGAGGGTTTATGGAGATTTATGGCAATAATCTTTTTTTTTTTTATTAGCTAATATTTTTTTATGCACAAATCCAGCTTTAAAGCATGAACTTGTGTGTGCTTTTATTCATTTCATCTCCATGTCCCTGCATAGAAATCACTAGAACAATGGATTGGTGAAAACCTTGGATATGGAGCTGAGTATTCAGGCCAAGGGTGAAGACGTGTGTGCGTTCGCGTGTGTGTGTGTATGTGTGTGTGTGTGTGTGTGTGTGTGTGTGTGTATATAAATATAAATAAAAATAATGTGTATATGTATATCTATATCAGTCCAGTCTGCATTGAGAATGCATACAAACCGTGTCTCATTACATTAACACTTCTGTGTCTCTCTGTCTGTGTGCAGGGTCATTCAGAACCGTATCCTGATCTTCATCCTGGGCGCCATCCTCCTCCTCTCCATCGTCCTGGCCATCTATTTCAATCTGCGAAGCCACTGATCTCTACTGACGGGTCCTGTGTGTGCATGTGCGTGTGTGTGATTAATAGCAACAAAAAGCACGCTGGAGTAATTAGGACAAATTGTTCGTATGAATCATTCCTGGTGGGCAGTGACAGGTCATCTCCTCTCTCCTCTCTCTCTTACGGAGCACAACCACGCCCACTCTACCCTCTAGTCATCATGCTAGGACCTTACGGTTCAAACCTATTGCATGGGACTTCCTTCCGGCTGACCTCCACGTACATCGTCCACATGGTGGAATAACGACAGAGGAAGAGAAGGGGCTTCAGTCTTATGATCTGTTTATTTTTATTTTGTTTATTTAAACATTTTGTTAATACTGCTTCTTCCATGACAGAATTGTGTGTCTGAGTGCACATGCATGTACACTTCCAGTCCCAGCGTAGTCCCTGCTCACTTCTGGATGTGTGACATGCGCATGAAGGCTTGGGCCAGGTTTCTAGTGCAGCACACAGAGCAGAATCACACACTACACCCAGCCCAAAGGTCAGTGCCTTTAGCAGCAAACACACACACATGCCTCTCCCAGTCGCGCTTCATCCAGGATTAGTAGCTTCTCACGCTGTTCCTCTAAGGTCAGTAAAGGCCTCGTGTGTGTTCAGGCAACCCAGCAGGACCACTTTTAAACCTATGCCCCCCCTCCCCCTCCCTTAGCTTTAGTAATAATGTATGGCATAAATATTTGTTAACACACTCGCACATTACTGATATCTGTGTTTATTTTAAATTGATGATTATTATGGTGATGTATTTACCTTCTTTCATTAAATATGAAACATTTTATTGATCATTGCATAGTGTGTGTGTATATATATATATATATATGTATATATATATGTATGTGTGTGTGTATATGTATGTGTATATATATATTTATTTATTTCTGTGTAATGCAAAAATGTGTGTATACTGTACATGGATCAAAAATCAGACGTGTGTGTTTGATTCTGAAGGCTGGTCATTTATCTTATGGCTTATTTGAAAAAATTTGAAATAATTTTGAAGCTTTTCATTTTTGATCCCTAGTGCTTTTTCTTTCATTTTAGGACCAACTCCCGGCGAATGATGGTGTTAGTGATATAGTTCAGATTACAGAAGCTTGTTTTCGATTAGTTGCACGTGTATGAATGTGTGTTGATGTTTTACACAGTGTCCTATATGGTCAGGACAGAAATGGTGCAGACTGAGAAATCACCAGTGCTTTAGAATTATGCAGCTGAAATATACTGTCTGTTCACACGTGAACATTTAAAAGACACGCACACAGAGCACACCTATTGATAGTGTTTATTATGCCTGCTGAACGTGACTTATATCTCTCTAGTGTGCACACACACACTCACAAGCTTTTTCTCCTCCTCTGGCTCAGGGCCCGATGGACGGACAGACAGACAGGCAGAGGGCATTTGGTATTCTGTTTCAGGCTGGTTAGATTGTCTTATTTTGGAAGCAGCATGGTGGGGGGCTTTCTCTGCCTCTGCTTCACAGCTCGGGCTTCAAAGCACCAAATTAATGGCCAACAAAATAGTGCGTCTCTGTCCGTCCCATGTGGGGCCAACCCGTCGAGAGTTATCATTAAGTTCAGGAATAAATGAACAAAAAAGGAGAGAGGAGGAAGAGAGAGGATGAGGAGGGAACAGCAGAATCCTGCCTGTTTGACAAACCTCATAAGATAATGACCTCAGTGATTGAGTTTTTCATCAACATGCTTAGACAGGACTCGGTGTCTGCTTGTCTTCTATGTGTGTTTGTCCTCTCTCCTCCTTTAGAAATATGCGTGTGTGCGCGAGCACTGGATCTAAGCACCTGTGTGTGTTGAATCCAGGCATGCTGTGAGTATATTTTGCTTGTTATATGTGTGGGTGTGTGTGTATGTGCACATGTTTCACTGACTGAGTGTCTGTCTCTCTCTCTCTCTATTGCACTCTCTCTCTCTTTCTCTCTCTCTCTCTCTCTCCTGCTCTCTCTCTCCCCCTCCCTCCACCCCTCCCTCCTTCTCCCTTGGCCTGTCAGATCCTCTCAGTAGTGAGTGGCTGGTGGAAGGCAGCGTGGCTGCGGCTCTATTTGAAGTTGTAATGGTGTCAAAAAGTCAGGGCTGACTGACAGCCGTCAGTCCCACTGGGGCTCATTAAATCATAAAAACTTGACAAGGAAATAATTGAGCACTGATGACAAGTTGAGGCCCGTTTAGATGTTTTTATTTTCTTTCATTATACCTTCTGACTATTATCTTCATTAAGAAATTGCATTAAAGTACTCTTAGGGGGCTAATGATTTGTTTATATCCTCTTTTTTATTATTTAAACAGTAGCCGTGTCTTTTGATACCTCGGCAGGCTACTGCTATCATCGGCTGCACCTATTTTTCTCCATACACCTTTTTCTCTATATATCTTTTGTCTCTCTTTTTCTTTTCCTTCCCTCCCGTCCTTCTTCTCTCCTTCTTTCCCTCCTCCTTCCTTCCCGTTATCTTCGTCTCTTCCTCACTCTCCTCACACTCTTTTACTCCCTTTTCTGTGTATTCTGTCTGTTCTTTCTTTCCTTCGGATTGCTCTCAAAATTCTCCCCCTTCTCACTCCTTCATCGTGCTCTCTTCCATAATCACCTCTCTCCCTCTCTCCTCCTCACTCTCATCCTCCTCTCTCCTTCTATCCTGTTCATTCTCCTTTAACCCTCTCCTCCTCGTTCTTCTCTCCTCTTTCCCTCTCCTCGCCTCATCATGCTCCTCCTCTTTCCTTCTCACTTCATTTTCCTCTCCCCTCCTCATTCTCCTCTCCTCTTTCCCTCTCACCAGCTCATTCTCCTCTCCTCTTTCCCTCTCACCAGCTCATTCTCCTCTCCTCTTTCCCTCTCCCCTCTTCTTTCTCCTCTTCTCTTTCCCTCTCCTCTCTCCCGTTCTACCTCATTCTACTCTTTCCCTCTCCCCTCCTCATTCTCCTCTCCTTCCCTCTCCCCTTCTCATTCTCCTCTCCTCTTTCCCTATCCTCTCTCCTGTTCTTCCTCATTCTCCTTTTTCCCTCCACATTCTCCTCTTGTCTCTCTCCCTTTCCTCCTCATTCTTCTCTCCTCTTACCCTCTCTCCTCCTCATTCCTCTCCCCTTCTTCCTTCACTCACAGTCCTCACTCTCTCCTCCCTTCTCTCTTCATTATCTTACGCTCCTCCTTGTTCCCTCTTCCACTCCCTCCTTTCTCCTCACTCTAAGCAACTTTTTCTCTCCTCTTTCGCTCCTTCCCACTACCCCTCCCTCACTCGCAGCAGGACCTATGGAAGAGTCATTACCCTCTGATAGGTTGTGTCTTATTCCAGGAGACAGCTATAGCAGTAGGTGTGCTCACACTTTAACATATCACTCAGCTTCATGTTAACCATCATAGTGTCTTTAGATAGCAGGCCCTCAGCCAGCTGACAGAAGAACAGTGATTAACCACAGCCCTCGCTTTCCTGCAACACTCATAATAGACCTACAGTGCAACAATAATCTGAGCATGTATACACATGAATCCCTAGCTATAGTGTGTGTTAATTCCACACAATATAATGGAAAAGCTTCCTGTTATTTATACTTTAGCAATTTCAAGTAAGACTCCAGTGTTTTTCAGCCCAAACCATATGTGCTGAGAACGGAAAACCTGTTTACTTAAATCAGTTGTTGGGGCAGGTATTTTTCCTCAGTACAAGGAAACAGTGCTTGTGGTAATCACACACACACGTCACCGATGTAGTGTATGATGAATAGGATTTTTTTTTTTTAACAATAACATTTTTTTAGGTTTTAAAGCACCCTCTGACATGTAAAACTTGTGTGTGAGAGAGAGAGAGAGAGAGAGAGAGAGAATGAATAAAGCTTGAAGCGCAATGGGAGGTCCATGTTTCATCAAGTAAAGGTTTTCTCTTGATAAATGTCCCTGTCCCCTTCCTCAACCACAATGATATGGCTTAGCTAGTGAAAAAAAAAGTTGTGTGTGTGTACCCTGTGGTGAACAGCAGCACAGGGAGATTTACCATTTGTTTATAATTCTGAGTTGTCCATACATACATGACCCTATTCTAACCATCTCTAAAATACTGAATAACAAGAACCTGAAATGATGTCCATCAGTGTTGTCCTTTCTCAGTTTGTCCCTTTTCTAGTAAATGGCCATGGATTGGACATGGATGTGTTTGCTGTGATTATGTGCACAGTGTAATATTTGTGTATGTTTGAGAGTGCATAGCATGTGGCCTCAGACTTCCTACTGATCAGATCCATCTTTCTCGATTAGCGTGACTACTGTTGCTATTCTTCCTTTGCTTTCATTTGTCAGTGATTTTTATGGATTGTGATCTCTGTGGATGTGCCGAGTGCTTGTCTAGTTGTAACACTGTCATTAAAGCAGTATTGCATTTCAACACCACTGTGTTTTTTCGCCACTCATTAGGACTGCGATTAGCTCTGGTGTGTCATGTCAAGTGCATGTTGCCAAAATGTACCTTTTGAACTTGGGTTGCAAGTTCCAGAGCGATCAGGAGGAAGGAATACAAACAGTGTGCCGTTTACGCTTTTTAACCCGCAGCTACAACCACAGTCAAACACCAGCCGTGCGCTTTTCACTTGCTCCCTTTGTCTCCTGTACCCCACTGTGCCACTAGAGTGTGTGAGTTTGTATGTGTGTGTAGGCACTCCACAGCTACACAGTGAACAAAGAGGCTGGACTAACCCATATCTCACTCTGTAAACACATTGCTCTTCTCCACTCATGTTCTGCTCTTCTGCTTTACAGACCGGAACACTCTATAAAATAACACACAGGTTCATTTATTAATACACACGTACAAGATTGGTACGTACTTAATATTACTGTGGTATTTTTGATCTCTAAACATGCCATTTTACACCATTCTCATCCTAAATGGATTCGGATCACGAATATACAGGGATGCATGATTTGAAAATGTACCCATACCCTGCTTCCTTTTTAAATCTCCCTACGTAACGCCAATCAGATAATTTAAAAGGTCAGCTTGCCACCTGCTAGTAAACTGACTTTTACATTTGTCACAGATGGACATAAATGGAGAGACTTCCACTGTCATGTTGTCATAGTCTCTTCATACATCCATGCATTTTCCATACTGCTTATCCTAAACAGGGTCACGGGGAGCCTGAAGCCTATCCCAGGGAACTTTGGGCACGAGGCGCGGGACACCGTGGACACGATGCCAACCTGTCGCAGGCACACACACACACACGGTATGGACAATGTGGACATGCCAATCATCCTACAAGACATGTCTTTGGACTTGGGGAGGAAATCGGAGTACCTGGAGGAAACCCCCAAAGCTAGCGGAGAACATGCAAACTCCTCTGCACATCCAGGGCAGAGGGGGAATCGAACCCGCAACCACATTCTCTTCATGTAAGGAATAAAATATGCCAGGGTGTGCTCTCTTGGGAAAATATTCAATAACAGGTTGGGGTGAGATGTCCGAGTAACAAGACATCCCAAAGTCTTTCATTCCAATTATACCATGGCAGTTTGCCAAAGTTATCATTTATAACTGTAGGTAATATCACACTTTTTAACCATTTATTATTACATATACTATTATAGAATGACCTGACAGCTTTCACTTATCTGAAAACTTAGTGAGCCTTACAAAGCGCTGACACAGGACACTCCTATAAATATGCAATAAACATCTCCAAGCTTCAGCTCTTATACATTTTTCTGTTAAACAACACATTATTTAATTCCTTTATTATTCACTTTCGAATATGTAGTGTCCTCCATACAATTCCTTGTGAATGAGTTGTTACTATAGAAACAGTGATGTTAGGATGACAATGGCATTAATATAAACCTGTGGTTTTGCCTTGCAGTATTGTCAGAGAGATGCAGTTATAGAATATTAACACAGTCTGACCATCCAGATTCAGGAATTCAACAGAGCCATTTTGTTCATCACTTTCATATCATTATTGTTAGTTCATGATATCCAAGTTTGCTAGATGACTTGACTTAGCATGACTAAAAGTTTCTTGGCATCATGTCATCCTTAGATCTGATTGGTGATTGTTAGGGGTGGGAGATATGACAAAAATATCATATCACGATTCATGAAGGCATTTTTATGATACACAATATGTATCACGATATATTTATAGATTTGCTCACAACCTGCCAGAAATATAGTAGTGCTGCATCTTAAAAAAAGGCTGCAAATAACAGTATATAATAAATTTAGAACTTTATTATAAATGTTATAATGTATTTATAATGCATTTGCGTTGTCAAATGATTTAAAATAAACACTGAAAAAGAACAAATATGCAATTATTTATTTATTTATTTATTTATTAGCATTTTAAAACTAAAGTAAAAAATCATGCCGGCCACTCCCAGTTAGTTTGCAATTTTAATATAATAAAAAGAGATCTATGGTATCTCAGTAAAGCATATTGTGGCATAATTTGTCTTGATACTGATATTATATCATCATATCACTGAGCCCTGGTGATTGGTCCAAAGATGTGTGCCCCAGATTCTTTTTCCACAAAAAAATCTTTTGCACTGTTACTTTTTTTTATATAATTAAGTATACTTTTAAGTTTTGGGGTACTTGAAATAAACTACAATTTTTTTTATTTATCCACTAATGAGTAAACCTGAAAGATAGTTGGAGAGGTAGAGAGATGACCTGACCTGAATGTTGAGAATTGACATTATTTATTTTGCATATGGTTACTTACCACACATAAATTTCTAACTGGGAGACATCAGTGGAAAAATCAGTGTGTTCAAAAGGCAGCCTGCCATTCATGTTCCCTGTAGCAGGAGATCTGAGCATACAATGATAACCCACGACAACTCTGTGGAAAATGGGAGTCAATCAGCTTTGATGGAGCACATCATCCATGACAGGCTACTGAAGAATGCGTTAATGAAGGTAGGGGGGCCTTACTTAACACACAGAGAAGCGGGTGCTCTGAATTTTGTAAGTATTGTATATGCATGATGGTTTTCCATAAACAGCCTCGGTATGCCTTTAACACATGGCGTGTGTGTGTGTTTCATTGTTTCGCACAACGCCTGGAAAAGGGCACTTCGTACTCCCCCCCCCCCTCAATTCCCCCACTTCTGTCTTCCAGTCACCCTCTGAGATACCTCCTTCTTAGATGAGGGAATCGATTAAATATTCATCATCACACGGCCAATGGCAGCACTGGTCTGGCGTTCTTTCTCCCAGGGCAGGAAATGGAGGTGGATTCATGCGAGGGGGGGTCCCTGCAGGTTGGCATACAGGGTCAATTGAATGGATGGTTCAAAGGTTACAAAATCTGTATGATGTCCCCCTCCTCTCCCCTTCTCCGCCATGCCTGGACAAGCTGGCCAGCGATTTAAAAAGAGCCAGGCGTATTTTTAGAGAATAAAAATTTCACAACTTAACTCGATCCTTAGGTTCACTTTTGTCTGCAAAACACATCACATCTGCACTCTTACTCATTAAAGCTTGCACTGCTTTTGCCAGTGAATTTATACTTTAATGATAGCTGCACCAGGCCACTCTAAACGACATGTATGATATTGGCAACAAAACTCACAACTTCTCTTCATTTCAAGGATTCTTGAAGGCCCAGGTGAATTGAGAGGAGATATTGATTTTCTTTTATCCATGCAGTACTCAGGGATTACCGATTTTCTCATTTATTTTTAAAGACCATCTTTCGTGAGTCGTCTTTCCTCCCTTTCTTCTCTTCTGGTTACCTACTATTCTTTTTTTCCTAACAGCATTTGTACCCATTTTCGTCCCATATCTGAATCCCTCCTTGACCCTGAAAATTGTAATTCTGCTATAGATCAGAGCTGCTGAATAATAGCTTTTACAAAACTGCTTAAATAAAATATGTTCAAATCGCTGAAGTCCCAAAGGCCTTGGATGAAACTCTAATGAGAGGCTTGAAGAAGAAGAGAAAGGACATAGAAGGAAAAGAGGGAATAGTTGCGCTGCATTGTGAGGACATGAATCATCCGCAACACCTGTTCAAAACATACAGCACAGAGCTGGAGGGGACGCGTTCGTCCACTGTGATATGATAACGGTTCACTAAATACACGGCACTAAAGTGGAACGTGTCAAAAGGAAGATAAATAATAGTTTATAGACACGATCTTAAATTATGAACTTGAAGGACCTAAAGGAGAAAAACAGCGAAACATTGTTGATCAAATATGACCGACTAAGGGCAGCCAAATTAACCTTTCAGACAAAGTCAAGAAAACCTCTCAGCATCTCAGAGGCTTGTTACAAATATTATTTTATAGGCACAGTGAATAATTTTCACTGCATTATGATCCAGCTTGAGATATCAAACATCAAATCATCGTTTATAGGACGTATACATGCATAATAAATGCAATCTTCACATCATGGAAGCTGAGAATTCTACACTATTATGCAAGTTCAATTCAATTTTATTTGTATAGCGCTTTTAACAATGGACGTTATCTCAAAGCAGCTTTACAGAAATATATAAACACAGGATATAGATTTTACGTGTGTGAATTTTTCTCTATTGAACAAGCCGGTGGTGACAGTGGCAAGGTAAAACTCCCTAAGATGATATAAGGAAGAATCCTTGAGAGCAACCAGACTCAGAAGGGAACCCATCTTCATCTGGGGAACACCGGATAGTGTAAAAGAGTTCATTATGGTTTTAACATGAAGTCTGTTTTGTTGATCTAGACGTATGTCTGTGTAACATGTTATACTATCATCTTTAATTGCTCTCTCAAACTGCCTAAACATGAATATATACCATATTATTGTTTCAGCAGGACTCACATGACCAGCGATCATTATAGATGACAGACGACAGGACTTCCTGAACCAACATGGGCAATTATTTTTTACCAGGACACTTAATAATTTAACTTTCTTCTACCATTATTCATTCATTATTGTCCTGTTTTTGACTATCTAAACATTATGGTATTTGTTTTACATTTAATTTAACATTTATTAACAAATGTGGGCATAGTGACAGTTTATAGATTTTACATACTAAGACTAGAATAATGATGTATATAAAGTCATGAATGATTCATCATTGTTAATTTTCATACGATATATTTTGTTGGTTTGGGGGGTTTGGGGTGTTAGGATAGAGGGGCTTCTTCCCTCCCCCTGTGGCCAAGCTGCAGCGATGAAAAACTAGCAGGAAACAACACCTCTTATGCACCGGGGCAAATACAAGCGCTGAGAAGGTGAAAGCACTTGGCTCTTATGAAGATTTCCTCCCAACCCCAATTACCACAGATTCACACTTCACACATGCACAAGGAGGAACTCCAAGGTGGAAAACAAAAAAAAAAAAGAAAGAAAAGTGATAGTTTCTTTTTCACACTACAGATCAAGCAAGTTACTTTTTCAAGTTTAAAAAATATACAATTAATTCAGTTGTCCAACAAACAACACAACACAATATGTTTACTCAGAAAATTTATGCAATGAAGCTTCTCCAGGGTATTTAATCAGTTAATAGGATTGTTATCTTAACCTTCATATTAGTTTTTTTCCCCCAAACATTTGACTTCTATTATATACAGTTGTGCTCATAAATGTACATACCCCTTGTCGAATCTGCAAAATGTTAATCATTAAAAAAAAAAGTTTAAGGAAAATTCTGTACATTTCATGTAACATTTTCTTTATGTATTGAATATGGGGTTAGACTTGTTTCATCATACAGCTACTGTTGGAAAGGGGTGAAATATGCAGAAGATGCTGAAACAGCAAAGAATGTGCAGGACCTGGAGGATTTTTCTGAAGAACAGTGGGCAGTATAACTGCTCAGGACGAACAAGGGACTCATGGACATCTATCACAAACCATATAAACAATCGTTGATCATCCAGGTAAAAACACACAGTATTGAAAATCAAGGGTATGTAAACTTTCAATCTGGTTCATTTGTGTAAATTCAGTTATAACGGTCTTGTGGACTATATGTAAACATCTGTTATGTGAAATAACTTATTCAGGGCAGAACTAAATAAGAAACAACATGCAATTATTTTTTAATTATTAACATTTTGCAGATTCTGCAAGGGGTGTGTAAATTTATGAGCACATTTGAAGCACACTGATGAATCGAATGGATTGTGATGCATAAAGAAAATGTTACATGAAATGTGCAGCATTTTCCTTAAACGTAGTCGACCAGCCAAGGCTTTACTGTCAGATATTAGTCTGTTTTTCTTAACTAGCATTTAAAGGAGGCTTTGAGCTTAGCCAGTTTAGCATCGTGCAAACTTTTTTTTTGTCATGTTCATCACATGCTTGTCTCAAAAGTTGTTTTGTTTTTTTTAGTAAGTAATATTATACAATAATTTCACAGACAGTTTCAGTCTGTTTTATTATCCAGATCAGAAACCACATAAGCAAGCTATTTAAGATTACTTAGCAACGTGAATGTTTGAAGCAAGTGTGTGGAGGTCTAGACATGAAGTTTGCTAATCTGACAGCTGAGCAAATATTGGACACCAGACGTGTTTTGTCTGAATTACTTTTGTTCATTTGCTGAATCATGGCTTTAACTATATTACACAGCTACTTAAGCTTGCTGATGCACCTTTATCTGTATGGACTTGTTGGAATTTTTCCTGTTATTCATTTTTATTTTAACACTATATATAATTATGTTTAGAATTCAGTTATTTCAATGAAGTATATAGGGAAGAGTATGTAGAGGAAGGTACTGTAAATACACATTCATTCATTCATTCATTCATCCTTAGCAAACACTATACAGTACTGTGAACAAGCATTTGTTGATTTCTTTGGTATTTGTGTATATTTAAATAGTTTTAGAACTTCAAATGAAATACAATATAAAACAATGGCAACCTGAGTAAACACGCAAAACAGTTTTTTTATTGAAGCAAAAATACTTTATCCAACACATATCACCCATGTGAAAAACGAATTGCCCCTTTAAACTTAAAATTTGATTGTGCCACCTTTAGCAGCAATAACTGCAACCAATTGTAATGGGACCCCTGTCTTCCAAACAGTTCCATTTTCAACTCATCAGTCCACAGAACATTCTCCCAAAAGGTTTGAGGATCATCAAGGTGTGTTTTGGCAAAATTCAGACGAGCCTTAATGTACTTCTGGGTTAGCAGTGTTGTTCACCTCGACACAATTCCATGGATGCCATTTTTGCCAGCGTCTTTCTGATAGTGGAGTCATGAACAGTGGCCTTTATTGATGCACGAGAGGTCTGTAGTTCCTTTGATGCTGTCCTTGGCTCTTTTGTGACTTCCTGGATGAGTCTTTGCTGTGTTCCTGGAGGAATATTGAAAGGTCGGCCACTTCTGGGAAGGTTCACTACTGTACTGAGTTTTTCCATTTGGAGATAAAGGCTCTCACTGTGGTTCTTTGGGATTCCAGAGCTTTTGAAATAGCTTTCAATTCAATAAAATTTTATTTGTGTAGCACTTTTAACAATGGACGTTGTTTCAAAGCAGATTTACAGAAACATATAAACACAGGATACAGATTTTAAGTGTGTGAATTTATCCCTATTGAGCAAGCTGGTGGTGACGGTGGCAAGGAAAAACCCCCTGAGACGATGTGAAGAAGTAACCTTGAGAGGAACCAGACTCAGAAGGGAACCCATCCTCATCTGGGTAACAACCAATACTGTGAAAGTAAAGTTACAAGCTTTATAAGCCTTCACAGACTTATGTATTTCAATCACCTTCTTCTTCATCATGTCTGGAATTTCTTTCAATTTTGACACGGTGTGTTACTGGGTAAGACCTTTTAACAAACTCCATGCTGTTGAAAAAGCTCTATTTAAGTGTTGATATGACTGAACAGGGTTTGCAGTAATCAGGCCTGGTTATGTCTAGTCCAGCTAAACCCCATTATTAATGCAGTTTCATAGATTTGGGGAATTAGTAACTATGGGGGCAAATACAATTTCACACAGGCCTAGTTGGTATTGGATAACTTTATTGATTCAATTTTCATTTAAAAACTGTATTTTGTGTTTACTCAGATTGCCTTTGTTTTAGATTTTGTTTTAATTTCTGAAACAATGTAGGATGAGAAACACAAAAGCAGAAGAAATCAGCACTGAATCCTGGTCAAAGTTGCTTAGGAGCCCGGGGACACACCTTGGATGGGTGTGGTTTTAGTCAATCACAGGGCACCATGTACACACATTTTCATTCCTAGCGGCAATTTAGAGTAGTCAGTGCATGGGGTTTTTGGGGGGTTTTTTACCTGCATGTTTTGTGGACAGTAAGAAGAAACTAGAGAACCCACTCAAACTCCCTCAAACACAGATAGAACATGAAAAAATCCGACTCAGACAGCTCAGGATTTATTACATAGACCCTGGAGGTGTGAGTCAGCATCGCTACCATCGCTGCACACAATAAATGAAAACCCATTGTTCCTAAAGTGACTAAATGGCACTTAGACCAATGTGTGTTTCAATATTACTTTAAGTATTACAATCTCCTCGTAAAGCATTGGAACAGCAAGGACAATTTGATTGTTTTTGATATTCATTGAAATCATTTGGGTTTGAGATTAAAAGATGAATATGAGACTATAGATCAGAATTTGAGCTTTCATTTCCTCATATTTACATCTAGACGTGTTAAACAATTTAGAACATGACACCTTTTGTTTAAATCAAGCCGTTTATCAAGTGATCATAAATATTGGAACATGTGACCTGTAGGTGTTTCTTTCTGCCCAGGTGTGCCCTGTTAGACTGATTGTTTAAAGAATTAATAACTCTCAATGTCTACTCTTGGTTTGTCACCTCTGAAGACTGCATTACAAATTTCTTTAAACAGATAAACCAACATTTAAGACCAGAGAGCTGTTCCATTGCTGCTGTAGCGGCCTTGTTAAAAGAGGCGTTTGGTCTGGAGAAGGAGCCGGTTTTGGACCGGTCCCATCGGACCTTTCAGCCGATGCCCAAGCCTGGTGAACGACCACGAGCAATTGTGTGTAGATTTCATTATTATAGTGAATGCGCTGATATTTTACGCCGTGCGAGAGAGCTCCAGCAGATTAAAGTGAGGAA
>JAFFST010054303.1:284958-300141 GCA_022414735.1 Noturus placidus
GTTCCTGAATTTCTTTGGGTCTCGGCATGATGTGTAGCTTTTAAGGATCTTCTGGTGGACCTTACTGTGTCAAGCAGCTCCTATTTAAGCGATGCCTTGATTGTGAACAGGTGTGGCAATAATCAGGCCTGGGTGTGGCTAGAGAAATTGAACTCAGCCACAGTTATAGTATGTTATAACAAGGGGAGCAATCACTTTTTCACACAGGGCCATGATGGTTTGGATTTTTTTTCACCTTTAATAATAAACACCTTCATTTACAAATTGCATTTTGTGTTTACTTGTGTTGTCCTTGACTATTGTTTAAATTGGTTTGATGTTCCGAAACACTTAAGTGTGACAAACATGCAAAGGAACAGGAAATGAGGAGGGGGGCAAGCACTTTTTCACACCACTGTATATATATATGTGTGTGTGTGTATGTATGTATATGTGTATATATATATATATATATACTGTATATAATACACACACAAACATTATATATATATATAAATATATATACACACACACACACACACACACATATGGCCTATGTATGTATAAACAGATTATGGTGCGTGTATTTATTTATGACAATGTTAATATTATGACTGTTATTCTCATAACAACATATACAGTAACTAGTAAAAACACTTACCTTGGAGTTCGAGATACATTTCACACATCATGTGATCTGCGCTGTCCCTTAAAAGTTGAAAATGCTCAGTGGATAGGTAACAATTAAATGAATGCGACTATTTAATGTGATTCGTCATTTGGATTTTACCGTGTTACTTCAACTGTATTGTTAAAAAAAAACAAACAAAAAAAAACAGATAGTCGGCACAAACCGACACGAACGGAGCACAAACGATTGAGACTATTTCGGGTTAATTTGCAGCATGTGGGGGGGCTGAGTGACCCCAGAATGACATATATATATACTGTTAATATCTCCAGAACCGAAGCAGCACAAACGACACGTTTCTCAGCACAAACCGGCACAAACGAAGCACAAACAAACAAGCATATTTGGAGTCAACTTGGAGCATGTGTGATTCTGGTGACGTCACTGAACCATAATTAAATGTTCAATATATTAAAAATGAAAGCAGCACAAACAAAACTTTTATCAGCACAAACTAAGCACAAACGATTGAGCCTATATCCGGTTAATTTGTAGCATGTGAGGGGAGGGGGGGGCTTAGTGACCCCAGAATGACCTTTGAATATTCTGTTAATATCTCCTGAACCAAAGCAGCACAAATTTTTACGTCACAAACCAGCACAAACGAAGCACAAACGAAGCACAAACGATTGAGACTGATTTGCTGATGTTTTGCGTTGGTGGGGTCCAACTTCACGCAGGTCCCAAAATGACCTGAACTTTCACCTGCTCGTGTAGACACTAACGTTACAATTCAATTCAGTTTAATTCAAACTTCTTTATTAAATAATTCCTCACCAATCTTAATCAAGAGTAGCAACGGTTCCGTCTGTACACATACAGTATACTGCAGCTCTCCTTCACTAACACTAATACACTTCATTTAAACTCACGGTTGCCAGATATCACCAGAAAAGTCAACTCCAGTTTCCATGTTTTGATTTAATCCCCCCGAAGCACAATATAATCAGCAGACATGGTGACACTGTACTGGGGGACCCGATCTAAAACTGATAAACAAACAAAAATAAAACTAATAAAATGTAAAGTCAGAAAATGTGCTTGGTTATAAATGAATAATTTAATATAAAAAATATATATTATAATAACTTCATTAAATATAAATAAAATGAGAAATTAAATAATGTTTATTACTATGTGTTGCATTTAATATCAATTTGACATTAAGCTTAGTTCGCTTTTCCTTAGAAAGCTATTAGCCTTTTCCCTAATATGGATAATTTTTTGTGTTAGTCTGCTTTTAATTAGGACTCTCTATTGTTTTTAAGATATTTAAAAATAAATATTTTATGCTTGTTTATTTATCAGTTAACCAACAGTATTTCTCATTGCTATTATTTTAACTCAGTTAACAGTGACCATGAGCAGAGAGCTTACATTTAACTGTTTATGATAAGACTTCCTGATTAAAGCTTAAATAATAAAAAAAAAAATTGATATCTGGATCATATCGGCTGTAAAAATACTGATCGGAGCATCAGTAATGAACACCATTAAACTAAAGCGCTTTGCATCTGATGGGTAAATGAACTCACCCAATCACATCCTATATGAGATTGTTTAGATATATACACGATATACACAGAGCGGTTTGAGAACCGACTCCAGCCCAGAACCATGACTGTGGAACATGTCTAATAGTGTAGCTTTAAATATATTTAAGAGGAGCAGACTTCTCACTGAACATTAATGAACATTAATGATTATTGTATTTGTTTACAAGGTGGAACAGGTTAATGGTTGTTTTTTGCATACAGTCTCTAAAATTAACTGAAAATATTAAATATGGTTTATCAGAAAGCAAATTAATGTTACTTGTCTCACACTATGTTCCTAAATTCTGTTATAATTGACCAGCTCAAGTTTTCTCATGCCTACTTGTGTGTTATTGTGGCCTGAGAAAACTTAATAAATCTGAAAGTGCAATAAAAATATGTTTAAATATGTTATAATAAAAATATATAATCGTGATAAATGATCGAGATCTCAATATTGATCAAAATACTCGGGATTATCATTTTTTGCCATAATCGTGCAGTCCTAATGTATCCTAACAAAATGTCCAGGTCCTCTGGCAGAAAAACAGCCCCAAAACATTAAAGAGCCACCACCATATTTAACCGTGGGCATGAGGTACTTTTCCATATGGCTACCTCTCTGTGTGCCAAAACCACCTCTGGTGTTTATTGCCAAAAAGCTCTATTTTGGTTTCATCTGACAATAGAACCCGATCCCATTTGAAGTTCCAGTTGTGTCTGGCAAACTGAAGACTCTTGAGTTTGTTTTTGGAGGAGAAGAGAGACTTTTTTTTCTTGAAACCCTTCTAAACAACTTATGGTGATGTAGGTGACTTCAGATTGTAGTTTTGGTGACTTTCTGACCCCCAAGACACAACTAACTTCTGCAATTCTCCAGCTGTGATCCTTGGAGATTTTTTTGGTCACTCAAACCATCCTCTTCACAATGTATTGAGACAATATAGACACATGTCCAATTCCAGGTTGATTCATAACATTTCCAGTTGACTGAACTTCTTTATTATTGCCCTGATTGTGGAAATGAGCATTTTCAATGCTTGTGCTATTTTCTTATAGCCACTTCCCATTTTGTGAAGCTCAACAACCTTTTACCCCCATCAAAGCTATATTCCATTGTCTTACCCAATGTTATGAATGATTAAGGGAATTTGGCCTATGTGTTACCTCATATGTATACACTTGTGGAACAGGAAGTCATTGTTGAACAGTCACTAAGGTGTAATATATTTTTCTCATATAAATTCATAGGGGTGTCAATTATTATTCCACACCTATGTTTAACAAAGATATATATTTTTTGATATTTCTGAGAGAATATTATTTTTGTGAATTTATTGTAATAAAAGAACTAAAGGTTAAACAAGAAACACAAGGGGAAAATATTAGTGGAGGGCACTATAGCTATATAATATAAGCTAAAAAGTGTTATATCCCCTATATTAGAATATAATAAGTGAGGGCTAAAATCACTTATCAGGATTGTGTGTGTGTGTGTGTTTGTATGTGTGTGTGTGTGTGTGTGTGTGTGTGTGTGTGTGTGTGTGTGGCACTGAGCAGTAGTGAGCAGCTTTGGATGAGCATATGGAAGCCCAGGCGTTGAGTCGGCCTTCAGCAGTTGTGATCCGCGGGAGGGGATGAAATATTGAGCGTGCTCCGAACTACAGATGGAGGCAGCAGTGTTCCTCTCAGCCCAGATATCTGCTTAGCCTCCTGATAGAGCAATACACTCCTCTCAACAAGCTCAGCACACTGCTGAACCCTCTGCCATGCTCACTTAATGTGCCCCCCCATCTCTCTCTCTTTCTTTCTCTCCCTCTCTCACTCTCTTTTAATCAGACCCGTGTTCACGCTACACTTCTGTGAGCTAGACTCAGTTTAGTACAGCTGAAAGAGCACATCAGCTTGTGCTGCCCCCTCTGAGGGCTGATAATATGGCTCCTTTTACCTGTTAAGAGCTAGTGAGGCGTCCCAGCTCGGTTTAAATGAACTTCAGAGAGACAGGACTGACAGAAACACACAGAGAGCTCACCTCTTTGACTGGCGGCTCTCAGATTCACTTCCTTTCTCTTTTTTCCAGTTGCTGACTCCTTGAATTTAATGGGGTCTTAATGGTACAGTAATGACCTAAACAGACCAGCTTTAGTCCACACGCTTAAACAACTGGGTAGACAGATCAGCAGGTGGAACACTAACATGATTGTATGCGCTTTATTATTCTTATTATTTCTTTGCATCATCATTATCTTATCATTATATCTTATCATTATTTGCACCATTAGCTGGGAATTGCTTTCTATCTGTCAATATATTGCTCTGGGACAGATAGAGAGAGAGACAGCGAGAGAGAGAGAGAGAGAGAGAGAGAGAGAAAGTGATTTTCTACTTTAGTGTTAAGTGAGAGCATTAAGTGTTTTCAGGTGACTCCAGTTCTGAATATGAATGACAGCAAGAGCAGTCTTTCTTCAGCTTATAGTGAGCACTAATAGTCTGTATGATGACACTTTATCTACAGTTTGTGAATATAATCACCAAACTAAAGGGGCAAACTCGGGGGTGACAGTTCACTAACTGCCATTTGACATCTTTATAATTAACGTGGAAGGTCTGATCTCGTGCAGATTTATTCTATTTAATATTCTCATAAGCAGCATGCATTATTAAAACATGCAAATGAGGCCCAATTGGAAAACAGCCTTTTTGACACAGGCTTCACTGTGTGTCAGCAGTGTTTGTCTGAGCTCGAACCCTACTCCCAATGCACAATTCAAGACTTCAGCGTTTTCTTTCCTGTCTATTAGATTAGATTGCCTACAATAAGTTGTTGAGTTTAAACCTTTCACGTCGAACCATTTCCTACTAAAATAGCTTTTTTTTACGTGGACCAGCATTCACCCGAGGACATGCTGTGGAACTTTTTTTTTATTGCTTGAGGGAAATGTGATAAGTCTTGGTGTGTGACAGGCTGACTGAGCCTCCCGATCTGAGGTGTTTAAAGCATGTGCACTGGATGACTCTGCGTTCAGGTGGACAGGAAGAGAGATTGCCAGCTTTCGTCGTATTTCAGGGACTATGGTGTTTGGAGTAGCCTAGCTGAAACTGGGCTTTTTCGAGATGTGGTTAGGAGCTGAGACTAGGAACAGGCTCTCTTATGTTCACTTTTAGGTTGAGTTAGTTTGGAGAGGGGGAAACTGGACTGGCTTCACTGAGCTGGGAGTGAGTACACGAGCCCACTGGCCTTACCAGAGCTTTCTGAAAGCTGTCTGTCTCCTGCTCACACATGAGCTACAGTAAGCTTGGAGAGCACAAACTGAAACTCACTACTTTCACAGCTTTTATTTATTTATTTACTTGCGTACTTACTTATTTTTAAATAACTCACTCAAATATGGGACAGCGTGTAAAAATCTAGACTGCAAATTGTACACAAGATGATAGAAATCAGTATTTTAATAATACTATTTCATCTCTCATCGCATGAATGCAACAGCTGTGCATACTTGTGTCTCTCATAAATGATATTTTTCCTGTCAGGAAAGATATCCTTTCTGTGCACAAAATATATCAATCTGGAGTTTTATTATTATTATTATTATTATTATTATTATTATTATTATTATTATTATTTTAAACATAGTAGATGAGTAAATGAAGCACAAATCAAGTTTGTTTTCAGTGTTGGTTGCAGATATGGAACAGGATCTATGGTGTCTCGCTATTTGTTATAGGATGTAAAGATTTGGAAATTTTGGCTCACAAGTGCCGAGGTGGATCCGTTTGGCCGATCTGTTGGGCTTTATTGAGTGTGCTATTGTTGATGTGTGAGTAAATCCCTGCGTGCTCTCTGACTGCCTGGAGCCAGCCCCCAGCTCCTGCTGCTCCATGTTGCACTCAATCTCTCTCTCTCTCTCTCTCTCTCTCTCTCTCTCTGACTCTCTCTGACTCTCTCTCTCTCTCTCTCTTTGACTCTCTCTCTTCTCCTGATCTCCATCTACCTGGTCAGCAATCATCCCATCTCACACTCCATCTCTGTCCATTTTCCTCATCCTACTCTCCCTAGCTAGCTTTTTTTTTCCTTCTCTTTTTTTTAATACACTTTTGACACCCAATCTCTCTGTCCATGGCTCCCCAGTAGGCAGACTTCTGCATTTCTTTCTCACCATCTTGACGTGATCTTGTTTGGCTTTATGTTTGTGCTCATCTCCTGCATTGGCCTGCGAATCCCACAATGTTCTCATCACTGAAGAATTTAGAGCAGCAATAACACATTAACAGGGAAACTCTTGTGGTGAACAGCAACGCCATGATTAATCCACGACTGTGCTTTATCTAGTTGAGTTGCATACCAGATTTTATTTTTCATAAAATAACTGTTATTATTTCATTCTGTTATTCCGTTCCTGTGTTCAGTTTTAAATCAGACATGATCTTATGTTTGTCTAGGGCTTGTAGTCGACCTGATAGGTTCATTGTAATAACATTCAGTTACATCTTATCTAGCTTTTGATCTAAATGTAAAGTCCGCCTCTATTGTCATGGACGACTGAGGCCATTTTGTCAAGCCGTGTTCCATTAGACTTTTCCCCTCCTCTCTGCTTTGTTTTTGTCTTCTCTCATCTTTATTTGTGAGTCAAATCCTCCTGAGGCCAGTCTTTGTTTCCATAGATTTTCAGTAGTGTGGCCTCCCTCTTTCTCTTTCTCTATTTCTCTCTCTCCCTCTCTCTTTCTCTCTGTCTGCACATTTCACATTCAGTATGGAGACGTTTCAGGTGACCAAAGCTGCTGAGAACTCTGAGCAAGAGGATGAACATGAAGGATCCACAAATCTGGATGAACGGAGACAGAACTCGGTGTCCTCCTTAGCAGTGGGACGGGATACAGGATAATGCTGGCTGCTGGTGAAGTAGCTGTAGCAAGACATTCCTTATGCGTGTATTGGGACGGCTCTGTGAGACCTGAGTCACCAAGGATGAATAAAGTCCAAACACAGATGCTAACTGTGCTACACTGTGTTTCCTGGGACTGAATACGGAACAACTGTGACAATAAATGTGTGTGTATCTAGTGTGCGTAAGATGGGACATCCTTAAGGGTACAAATTGTTTAAATTAGACTGAAATTATGTCTACTCCACTTTAAAAATTAGGCTACAAAATGACAAATCAGTGAACCAGATCTCTCTCTCTCTCTCTCTCTCTCTCTCTCTCTCTCTCTCTCTCTCTCATACATACACACCTTTGCTTCCCCTCACTCCATCCCTCTTTATTTCATGTTATTAAAGCACACGGATTGTCACTGTTATTTACCAAATATAGTCTGACAAAGAAGTGGGAATTTTTTTTCCTGATTGAAGATCAAAGTGGCAAAGTCTCCTCCTCAAATCCCGCCCCTTCTATTAGAGCCCCTTAAGAACAGAGGAAACATCAATTTCTCACACATCAATGGCGGCTTCATAATCAATTGAAAAAGACACTTGTATGGGGATGCAAATCTTATCTTTGTCTTATTAAAAGCTTTTAGAAGATACATGTCGGGATTTAATATTATTAAATAAAAGAGGTTGGTTTTTAATCTAAAGATGCAGAGGCGTTAGTAATGGTCTAAATCAAAGCCAAGGGACTCTCTTAATTACAAGCGGACTTTTCCTTTCCTTATTAATATTGATAAAATATACTGTGATCTGATCTCTGTGCGTATGATGCTTTTTGGAGCTGGTTAATGAACACAACTAGGACATGAGCTTCATTTCCCAGAGAGAAGAGAGCACTGATGATCCAACTAGAAAATGAGTTTCACGCTGACTGTTAATATGACCAAAAAAATAACTTGTGCTTTTACTACGCCTGTGAAGTGCACTCTGACTTCTCTTTGCCTTGCCTGAGTTTATTTCTTAAATGGTTTAAGAGTGTTAATGGCATACAGCCTTATATTTGCCACAGTTTAAATGTCAAGTACAGTATGTTTCCTTGAGTGCCCCTTTTGTTCAGGTCATGAAGTGCTTTCTGGAAATATTAGGGGTTAGTTTGTTTTCTGGTCAAGAAAAAGAAAAAGAAGAAGAAGAAGAAAAGCATATTAAGAGTTTATTCACAGTGTGGTTTTAACATGTTATAATGAGATTATGATATGAGTGGTTTAAAACCCCTCAGCTGATACTGTTTTTTGGATGAACGCACTGTATTATCTCTTATCTAACAGGGTCTAAGCTTGATAGTATCCTTAGAATCTGACCTCAACACAGTATTTTTAAAAATTTGTTTTTAAATGTTGAGAAAAGTTTATTAAAGGATCATAAATTGAATGTCAGAGTTTCAACAATGCATAAAAAAAATCACCAATATCGGGGAGAAAAACAACTCGAAAACAACTCTTCCACTTTGTTTAGAAAGAGAATTCACTTGTGCTTAATTATTGAAACGTATTTCAAAAACCTACAGCTACAATCTTTTTTTTTTAACTAAAGAAAAGCAGCTATTGATCCCCCTTGTGATAAGCATTGATTGGGCTTTGCTCGAAGCTTTCGTGGATGAACTGGAGCCAAATGTGGGGCAGATTGATTTTACTGCAATAATTTCTTAATTAGGCCCCTGGTCTAAAACCCATACCAGGTTTCTACTTCCAAACAAGGGCTAAGAGATGCTCATGATGATGATATGATTTGAGTCTTGAGACTACCTTTCTCTAGGTTTCGCTGATGTCTAAAACAGCACTGTTCAGAATTGCACTATTTAATACGTTTTGAATTAGAAACATATAATACTCCTAATGTTTAGTACATTTTTCTGACATGGAACAAGAGAGGAATGAAAAGCAAGCTATTAAAAGAACAATCAGGTTAAGCAAAGATCACCTGAAATATTCCTTAATGAAGAAAGGAGGGAAATGTAATAAATGAAAAGCAAACACATTAATGTCCTATGGAGGGCAATGAATAGATCTTTGTCTGTTTCTCTCCTCTCACCTTATGTGTCTTTTCCCCTCCTTTACACACTCCCTCACCGATTCACATACCACCCACACTGGTCTGTGTTGATTGTGAGACATTTTTATGGCTGTTGTTGAACTGTTCTTCCTGTTCTTTCTCTGTACAGAAAAAAAGGCCCTGCTGTTCTTATGTCTGGTTTAGGAAGAAGCTCCACAGACGAGGTGCTCAGCCTCTCCAGGGACAATCGGGCCTTGGGCCCTACAACAGCGCAAGGCTCGCCCAAAACACAAGCCCGTCATTAAAGAAGGCCCTCTTTTCGTCAGCAGCACAAAGTGGGGTCAGAACTGCAATGCCTTTTCCACATGTGCCCCATCCAAGGGCTTTTGACGTGGCATTGTTTACTATTCAAGCAGGCAAACATGGCGGGTTAAAAGGAAGACACAAAGACACAGTGCTACGTCTCGGTCTATCTGTCACACTTATACATCAATCAAGTAAACTTTATTGAATTCAGCGGTAAACCTGGAACTACCTACATACAAACACACAACAATAAATAAATTTTAAAGAGAAAAGTATTAATATTTAACCAATTCAGTTCTTTAGTGATAAAATATAATAATAAAATCCAGCTCACACCAATACCAGGTTATATACAGATATGGCAAATATATGGACTGATGTATATGTACATGTACATGTAATTGACACAGAGAGCCGATCTGATGATGTGTCTACTATACATAACCACGAGGTCAGGAGTTCGTTCTCTGTCCTCTGTGTAATGTAGACTTGATGCGATGGCATTTTTTTCATTCTGTGTGATTTGGCTGCTGTATTCCATATGACCACAAACAGTATGGGCCATGAATACTGACTCTCACACACACATACTGTTAAGATGCACATACTCAGGTGGCTGCATGTTTACTCTGCTGCTGGTCAACCCTCAGATTAATGACCATCACATCCATGTATGAAAAAGCAAACTGTTTGTTTTGGAAAAGGCATGCAGATCCTGATCTGCCTCATATATTTCCCACTATGCAGTATTCGAGACACAGTGGGGGTGAGACTCACAGGCTTGGCTGGACTTAATGTCTGGAGAGGTGACTTGCCCTCAAACATAACCGCATGTTTTATTTTAAACATGATGCAATGTGTGAAATTTGATGCGACCTGCAGTTCGTGGCCATTCACCTGCTCTGATCAATATTCTGCTACAGATAGCATTTCAGGTATAGATACACTGCATGTAGAGTATAAATGATGTATGTATATATATATATATATATATATATATATATATATATAATCTTAGTCTTTAATATTTAGCATCAATATTCGGGGCAATTTTCTATAATTAAATTAGCTTCCTTCTCTTCTGCATTAGCTTTTAAAAAAAACACATCATTAAAGAGATTTTTGCATAACCATATAAAGCTGTAATTATTTCCTCTATTATTGTCTTATAGACACAAAATGCAACAAGCTATTAGGACCACATAATTGTGGATATTCAAGCCATTACTCAGTGGATATAATTTATCTGAACTCTTTTGGAAAAAAAAATGCTAAAATGGTTACCAGAGCCTCTCTCACAATAGGGAAATTTACAATTGATTACATGCGAAAAGGTTAAATGCCAAGTTCCACTTGTTAAAACCAGAAAAGTTTATGCTGTTTTATTTGTCCAGCTTAGAGGGAATCTGGCATAAATCAAGCTGTTGTTACTATTAAACAACCTTCTAAAATGCACATATTGTTACCATGAAAACAAGCAGGAAGACCATTAGAGCCCAACAGAGCCCATAATATGCTAATTAAGAACAGAGCCATTTCAGGCCGTATGGGAACACACAGGCATTGTGGGTAATTAACTGTTTGCACACAGACCTAATTTTTGCTTCCCTTCTGCAAGAGACCAGAAACCTGGATCTCACTAGGTATCGCCCCCAGAGTGGAAAGTCTGAAAAGCTGAAATTACCTGTATTATTGTCCGGGGTTACAACAAAAATGAAGAATTTCATTGTGAGTCGCACTGGAACCTGTTTACGGCCATATCTGAGACAGAAATGAATGCGGATAAACTAAATTGTGATTTAACCTATGAAATAAGATAGAAACCCAGACATAGATTTCTATAGAAATAGACTTCTATCCAATTCAGATCCTTACATTATTTTATTTTTTTTAAATAACATTTTTTTTGTATGTACACTGAAACATAATATTGGACTATGCTTAGTATCATTTGTCAAATTTTTTTTTAATGAAATAATACGCACGTTATATTAATCTTTACATTTTACTCCCAGTACTACAAGTATTGTGTGCTTTACAATATAAACACTATTATGATATAACTGCTGAATATCACATTTATAGATCAATATTGTATTGGCTTAGACACTGCTGTAGCTTAACTGTTATGTACACAAAATCTATTGATTTTATTGCTTCATAAAATATTAGAAAGTGCAAAAACAGGAATAATGAGCTGCTTCAAATCACACAGACATTCCACACGTTTTTATGCCCTCTGATGTCCGTCTGACCTTTTTCTGTGTGCCTGATTGAATGTTTGTTTCGGAGCATATTGGGCAGAGCTTCTGTCAACAGGAACTGGCTGAGTCTACGAAAAAAGATGAATGATGTTGCGCTGGCATAAATTATTCTGGGTGTGACAAATTCAGAAAAGACAATTGATCACTGAGTTAGGAGAAAGGGCACAGTGTCGTGAATGAATTTGAGAGATAATTACTAACAGAGTTATTAATTAGTTCTAATTGCTAAATTTGTTTTTCTTTACAAATAATTTTATTGATATAATTCATATAATAATCCATGCAATTTGTAAGCCTCTTCATTTTGATATAGGAATATAGGAAACAATGGAAATCTAACAAAATGTTTGGTTATAATAAATTGACCTGGGGTTTTCCTGCTAAATATTTATTGATTTAAAGAGAAAAGCCAGGCAACAGACAGCAGTTTATTATTTCTTAATGGGTGGAGGTCAGCCTCCTCCAACCAGCTGTGTGTGTGTGTGTGTGTGTGTGTGTGTGTGAGAGAGAGAGAGTCTCCTACAGCTGTGAAACACTTCTCTGAGAGATCACACTGCAGGCCCACAGTGAAATGGGTTTTCACCTGAACATCCCTGTGTAGCCCACATGTATTATTTATTTATATTATTATTATTATTAATAATAATAGTTTATTTATTTACATATTTTATGTTCATTAAATACATAAAGTAGTCTTTATGGAAATTATCCATAATTTATTTGTACCCACAAACTGTTGTGTAATGCTGTTTATACATAACTTCGTCATATTCTATTTATTTATTTTTTAAATATAGTGTACATTTAATCACATCACTGTATTTTACTTTATTATTATAAATGTGTCTTTTTAGGTGCAGAATACAAAGAGAAAACGAGGAAGCAGCTTTGTGCACTTGAATCAGTATTGCCGTTAAAACACACACACACACACACACACACACACACACCCCCACACACAGAGAGTTTCCGTGTATCTGTGGCTCTTCCGCCTCCTCATCATTCCAGCAGTAAAGCAGGGCCACTTTCTCCCTTCCTCTCTCTCTCTTCCTCTCTCTCTCTCTCTCTTCTTGCTCTTCTCCACCAAAGCTCGCTTTTCCTTCCTCTCTTTTCAAACTGCAGTGTTGCTCTGCCTCTTTCCTCCAGTCTCCCTCTCTCCCCCCCCCCTCCCTACTTTCCTGCCCCTCTGTATTTATGAAAACGTCACTTCAAGTCCCTCCCTGTTTGAATCTCATTAGTTTCTTGTGTGTTTCTCCCTGTCAATAATCCCGAATCCAGACTCTCTCTATTTCCATCCCTCTCTAGCTGTCAATCAGCGCCGCCTTTGAACTGAAAACCACTCCGACCAACTTCAACTCCCTCAATCCGAGCGGCTCGGCTCCGTCTACGGCTTCTCTTTCTGCCAAGATCACCCCCTTTTTTTTTTTTTTTTTTTTTTTTTTTAGTTTGGTCCTAATCGCCAGTCGTTGGGAAACACCAGGGCAGACCCTAAACTCCAAGTCGGATTCGGGATCCGAGAGATCAAGGGTTTGAAACTTTGTGTTTTGGCCCCCCAACACTGCTCGGGAGAAAATGCCGCAGCTGAACGGCGGTGGAGGGGACGATCTGGGTGCGAACGATGAAATGATTTCCTTCAAAGACGAAGGAGAACAGGAGGAGAAGATCTCGGAGAACTCCTCTGCAGAAAGGGATTTAGCAGATGTCAAATCTTCGCTCGTAAACGAGTCAGAAACGAATCAGAACAGCTCTTCGGATTCAGAGGTAAGTGACAAAAACACCGCGGATCACTTGTCCGGTAGTTTACTTTGACCTTAGTTGATTTCTTTTCCTGTAAAAGCGCCAAACTTTTGTGTCTGTTTCGCCGCCGTGCTGCTGATCACTAAAGCTAACCGTTTTGCCATTGTGCTGTGTTCAACGCTCCGCCGTGTCGCTGCATTTGAAGGCGGAAAGACGGCCTCCGCCTAGAGCCGAAACTTTCCGAGACAAAACCAGAGAAAGTTTAGAAGAGGGTGAGTCGCTCTTTTCTCGAAATCACCTTGTGTTCTAGCTGCTTTCCCCCCTTACACACAACACCAAAAACAAGCACACCGCCTTGCTTACACGCTTAACTGTTCCCTTCTCCACTCCTCACGCTCCCTAAGAAACTTTTCTTTTTCCCCCCCGCCATGTTAGCTGCGAAAAGGCAAGATGGAGGTCTGTTCAAGAGCCCCCCGTATCCGGGTTATCCGTTTATAATGATCCCCGACCTGACCAGCCCCTACCTCTCCAACGGATCCCTCTCACCGACCGCGCGCACAGTAAGTGCCCCCCTTATTTCTGTCTTTGTGTTGATGTTTAAACTTCCACTGTCCTCTACACACCACTCAACACACGGGTTTAGAGGGAAAGTAAAACACAGAGCTGGGAAAGTTAGACGGAGAAATCTCCGCTCAGGAGTTTCGCAACTTGTCCCTGGTGTGATCCGGATACTGTACCGCCGCGTTGCTCTCATAATGTTCAAGCTAAAGCTAACACGCTACATCCTCAAGCTCACACACACACACACACACACACACACACACACACACACACACTCCAAATACCAAACACAAACTCACTGTACACACCACAGTAATACATATAATAGACTAATGCGCGCGCGCGTGTGTGTGTGTGTGTGTGTGTGTGTGTGTGTGAATGATTCAGTGTGACTTGTGCTTTTCATTTGGACTTGAATGTCGTGTCTTCAGTCACGTGCAGAATGAAGAATGAGACCACATCCAAAAAGTCCCCTTTAATATCAGCATTCACCTAAGAACTTATTATTATTATTATTATTATTATTATTATTATTATTATTATTATTATTATTATTATTATTATTATTGTGATTGTTATTGGCACATATGGCGAGCAGTGGAAGATGTGAGGTCATAATGTATGCACATTATAAACATGAGCCAAGGGAAATAGAAGCACTTAATGAAAACATTTGAAGTGAGTAAACATTTGCATAAAATAGGCACAGCCCATGAAACATTTATTATTTTTATTTGATAGCAATTTGCAATTTCTGTGATAAAATAGAACGAATCCCAAGGCAAACATTCGCCCTGTTCGCGCACAGTGGATTTGGAGAGGCAGTGTGTGTGTGTGTGTGTGTGTGTGTGTGTGTGTGTGTGTGTAAATCAACATTATTTATATTACAATTACTATTTGAAAAAATCTTGGATTATAACGATGCGTTTCTGCAAGTTTTCCCAGTACACGTCCTTATCCCAGAGGACATTAGTGTTGCTTTAACAGGGCGATTTTAGTTCATACGCAGCTGCTATTCGTGTAATTTTTATATAATGGTGGCGTGAACATGGTCTCATGGTTTATGGATTACACAAAACCTGGATATTAGGAAACTGGCTAATTGAATAGTATAATATTGATCTCTGTTTATTGCTGTATTTATTAGTGTTTAGTTAAAAGTACAATTTGAAATTGCATTTAAATAAAAAA
>JAFFST010054303.1:311083-321083 GCA_022414735.1 Noturus placidus
TTCAATCTCCATACCATACACCAGTTCATCTCCTTTCAATCTCCATACCATACACCAGTCTATCTCCTTTCAATCTCCATACCATACACCAGTCTATCTCCTTTCAATCTCCATACCACACACCAGTTCATCTCCTTTCAATCTCCATACCATACACCAGTCTATCTCCTTTCAATCTCCATACCACACACCAGTCCATCTCCTTTCAATCTCCATACCACACACCAGTTCAGCTCCTTTCAATCTCCATACCATGCACCGGTTGCATCTCATTCTACTCACTTCAGTAACACACTTAATTTGGAAATAAGGTTGAAGTGAAAGACGGAAGCAGGTCCAGGGGGAGTTTTGTGGTGAACCAGGGCCAAGGCAACCTAGCAACATTTTATGTGAATTTTCTACAGTTTATGATTAAGATACAGTTGCTGCTGTTTACTGCAGGGCTGCAAGGTTCATGCTGTTTACAGTTACTGCTGGCTGGAACCAACACCACATTTCGTGCTCTCATTTATCTCATTGTTCTCCTATTTGGCAACAGGGATATTGTTGAAAAAACATGCTTCATTTTTTCATATAGATAATAAAATATTTTTCTTTTCTTTATATAAACAGTGAAATCTTATTCTTTTATTATGGCCTATTGCATCTGTCTTCAGAACCACAGTTGTGCTCAGTATGTTTTGAACATGTAAAGACTTGTGGGGGAAAACCACTTGACAGTTACACAAGTTGAGCAGTATGCAAACTCAGGGGGCACAGCACAGGGAAGCAAGAAGGAAGAGGTGTTGCTTAACAGCTTATGGACCCAGGTTAAACCATAGATCTTTTCAAATAGAGGAGACACAACATTGGTGGCTGGGTAGTAGATTTTGCCATCACCAAACACTGCATGCATGGCTAAAGTATGAGACCAGGAGAGGCTTCTGTTGGAGGACAAGCTGGGTTTGTCTCTTGTCACTTGACGGTATACCTCTCTGGTGGTGAAGTCAAGAAATGAGAGCAGGCTTGGGCAGCTGGCCAAGCAGCCTGCTAACAGTTGCTGTGTGGCCCATGGCCTCAAATGCTGACGTCTGGGGCTTAAAGGACAGGGAGACCTCTCTGCACTCATGTTGCTCCTTGTGGTCAGCTCAATTCTACCTCAGTGTGAACAGACATAATGCTGATGGCCACTAGACACACTCCTTATGACAACATTGGGATTTCTTAAAGATATTGCTACAGAAGCAAAAAATACCTCTCCCAAGATCCTGGACTATTTTCAGAAACCTTTCATTTCAGTAGCCAAATGGATTTGAGAGCAATTTCCGGCTTTCTCCCTGCTCTGTGCTTTCCACAGGAAGTAGCCTTTTATCCCAATTGCTTATACAAATGAACTTCTTGCTTAACCAGACATGCCAGACAATATTCCAGATCTTCACCTTGTACTTTTGCTTGGAAGCCAGACCCTTCTTCCTCTGAAAACCCTGCAGTTGGAATTATATCCCTTTCTTCCATTTCTATCTCACATACACTGGTACAAGACAACTGCCGAATGGAATTCCTTGTCCAACTCAGACAGAAAAACATAGCTCGGACTTTTCTGTATGCATCTCAGATCAGTTTACAGTGATCGACATGCCTCTTCACACAAGTGTTTCCATTTAAGAGAAGGCTGGCAGTCTTATTAGAGCCAAAGACGGGACACATGTTTGAACCAGACATTCTATATGGACTCAAACATGAGACTGTGTTAAAATATTATTTTTTACTTGCAGGACTAACAGACAAAGCTATAGTCCCTATGACCCTGTGGCTTCTGTATGATAAAGGACAATAACAGCAGATTTAGCTGAAGAATCAAAGAGAGAACGTGTTCATTGCCATGCTGTGCTTTATAAACGGATAGATGTTAGTGTAGCGATGCATTATAACATGTCCTCTGATGGTTAGGGAAGATTTATTGCTCTAGTGCGAGGCTGAGGAGTTGATACATGATACCCAGGGGCTTGGGCAGAACATACACCAATCAGAGATTCATTAACACCAATAAACATGACAGGTGACCATTCAGATATAAATGTATGCCAGAGAAGACAGGTTCCAAATATTTTTATTGCTGTTATTTTGGAAGGCATTCAGATGAGCACTGACATGTATAACCATGTTGGTTACAGTTATTGGAGTCCAAGTCGCCAGCAGCGGTATCGATGTTGGCGTTGATGGTTCTTGCCGTTCAGACAGTGTCACTGAGTGAATTCATGTTGAGGGCTTGATAGGGAAGCTGCATAGTTTAGCCCTCTTGGAGCTGTGGTCTGAGATGCTGGAACAAACGACCACTAATTGTTGACCAAAGCCAGTGGCAGAGGGAGTGGTGGAGGAACTGGAACTTTGGCAGTGAAAGGCTAAAGACTTGAGCTTGCTGCTGGGTTTTCAAGGAAAAAGTGGATTCCTGGGATGTTCCCAAAAGAAAAACCACAATACCGAATAAAACCCATAACTGAAACACGTTCCCTCTTTTAAGAAAAGAACATCATTGTCACTTCTCATTTTCACTTGATGTGTGGTTTATCACACCGAGTTGTTCCGAACGGCTCAGTCAGACGCGGGCCTTTTTGGGGGGCTAAAAATGGTGTACTTTTGTTTTCACTGATTATATTATTCTTCATTTGAAACAGAGCCTTGTCTCTTCTTCTATTTCTTCACGCCTTCTTGATTTCTGTCACAGATGCTGGTTAAGGGGCACATCTGCTTTCACGAGGCTGTCGAGCAAATCCTGTTCTGTAACATTGTCACGTTGGTTAGAATTTAGCAAAAAAATCATCGGTAAGGAATCAGTTGGACGTCCAGTCACTGGGAATTGGCCTGTTTGCCATCTGTCTGCTGGGTTTACAGTCTCTGTGTAATTAAAAGTGCAACCCTGTGCTTGGGCTAGTAGGAGGGAAGACGAGGCATGGGGCTAGGTAGTGTGATCCCATTACACCAGGGGAAGGAGGGGGTTAGGGGTGAGAGGAAGTGCTTCAATGCAGAACTAAAGATAGCATGTTTAACAGAGTGCAGCAACACTGGCACTCTCCTGTACATGGATGCGTATGCATGGTAAAACCCACTGGCTTATTTAGCATGAGTTTAGTTGGAACAGAGCAGACATCCAAAGTCCAAGTGATCCCTGTGTGCAGCCTGTGTATCCAGAAGGGTGTGGAGAGGCAGGGGGTGAGGGCTCCTGCTTTATCTCTTGATTTTGTGAGAACCGTTGTTTTGACTCGTGAGCCATAGCTTCCCTTGGACACTTTCCAGAGGCTACAGAAGCCCCTCAGAACTTGAGTGAAAGGCCCTGGTCATCTGGAATCAGATTTGAGATCTTGTTGCTCCTAGAAAAGAGAGAGTATGTGACCTAATGAATGCGTTTGTTGCTGTGTTTGAGTTTGTGATCATTATACAGTTCCTTCCTGTCTCTCGTGCTCTCTATCCTACTCTCACGGTGTGTGTCTCTCTCCATCGGCTGTCCTTTCTCTCACGCACAAACAGGATGTGGAGCTGAAAAAGACATTAGAGATATAACCAGTTTGGGTTGCATGGCGTTAGGTGACACTTCCGCCAAGAGGAAGCGTGGCATTTAGAAAGGAAACACACAAACAAAAATAGTGGTTTTAATTAGCATGGCTGATTATGACATGGTCTCTATGTGGTTACCCAGGCATGACCGAGGTGGCCCTATCTTTGGGCATGGGGCCAAGCTCCTGAGAAATTACAGGCTGTCCAAACAAGAAACCTAGCCTAAGCTCTCCACTTTCTCCCTCTTTCCCTCTGTCTATGATATTGTCCATCTTTCCATATCTCTGAATTCTAGATAACTCCTTCGTCCTCTTTCCAAATTTATTTGTTTCTCCAAATACCATCCCCAGGTTTGTCCATTGAGACTCGATCCCACTATATCCAATCTCTCTCTCTCTCTCTCTCTCTCTCTCTTTCTCTCTTTCTCTCTCTTTCTCTCTCTCGCTCTCTCTTTGTCTCTCTCTCTTTCTCTCTTTCTCTCTTCCTATCTCTTTCTCTTTGTCTCTCTCTGTCTTTCTCTCTTTCTCTCTTCCTATCTCTTTCTCTTTGTCTCTCTCTCTTTCTCTCTTTCTCTCTCCTTATCTCTTTCTCTTTGTCTCTCTCTCTCTTTCTCTCTCTCTCTCTCTCTCACTCTCTTTCTCTCTTTCCCTTTCTCTCTCTCTCTTTCTCTCTCTTTCTCTGTCTCTCTTTTTCTTTCTCTCTCTCTCTCTTTCTCTCTCTCTCTCTCTCTCTCTCTCTCTTTCTCTCTTTCTCTCTCTCTCTCTCTCTCTTTCTCTCTTTCTCTCTCTCTCTCTCTCTCGCTCTCTCTTTGTCTTTCTCTCTTTCTCTCTCCCTATCTCTTTCTCTTTGTCTCTCTCTCTCTTTCTCTCTTTCTCTCTCCTTATCTCTTTCTCTTTGTCTCTCTCTCTCGCTCTCACTCTCTTTCTCTCTTTCTTTCTCTCTTTCTCTCTCTCTCTCTCTCTCTCTCTCTCTCTCTCTTTCTCTCTTTCTTTCTCTCTTTCTCTTTCTCTCTCTCTCTTTTTCTTTCTCTTTCTCTCTTTCTTTCTCTCTCTCTCTCTTTCTCTCTCTCTCTCTTTCTCTCTCTCTTTTTCTTTCTCTTTCTCTCTTTCTTTCTCTCTCTCTCTGTTTCTCTCTCTCTGTCTCTCTCTATCCCTCTCTCTCTCTCTTTCTCTCTCTCTTTCTCTCTCTCTCTGATTATGTGTCCAAACTGGCAATAAGTTGATTGCTTTACAGACATGATGTAAGCCCCTGCCCTAGGGTACATCAGGTTGGATTTCTCCTGCTTTATCTTGTAAAGCCTAAATTAACAGCTGGTTTGGTTTGAGTTCTTCTGGATCTGACTAAAGGATTAGGCATCATTCTCATGTGAGTCAATCTGGTTTGATTTATTGCAGGTCTATCAAAAAAGATCAATGGAGGCTCTTTTGAAAGTAAATCCTGGTTGGTCTTTGCGCTTACTTGTCATCGTTGTGATTCTTTTTTTCTCTTTTCTTTTTCCTATGGCTCTCACTCCTTCATTCTCATGCTCTCCCTCCCTTTAGCTGTCTACTCCTCGCTTTCTTTTTTTCTGTTTTTTCCTGTCTTATCTGAGCTACGTTGGGAGTTAGCGATCAGCGGTGTCTGTGGTATTTTGCTGTTGTACTGGATGGATTTTTCTTTCTCATTAGCTATCCATCACTACAGCTCAAATTGAAGCCTGGATTTAGAAGCACATCCCGGTCGGCAGCTCAATGTTTATTTTTATTTCAGGCCAGTTCTACCTGTACTCCTGCTCCTTACATCCAGCTTCTTATTGTACAAATAGGTACACAGACTTGTAATAACAAACATGCTTTCAGTTATAGGTTCACTTATTTATTACTACATTTATTACTGAAGAGCTGCTACTCTCGACTGCATGTGTTACTCTCTGGTATGAGGCTCTTCATTTTATTATTGCCGTATTAACTGAGCAGAGTTCATTGCGATTCCACTTGAGCTAACCTGGTGGAACACTCTGAGCAGGACGGTGTGCCAGCAGCCCTGGCCGGACCTGGCAGGCAGACTGAAATCGAATCCAGCCATGTTTTCAGTCCTCCTTACTCGTTCCCACTCCCTTTCTCTCCTCCTCACTCTCCTCCGTCCCTCCAACAACAGGCCTATTATATGTGTTCAGGTCTTTCCTCCTCCTCAAGAGGCTGTGACTCTTGAAGAATCCGGCTGTGCGGTACACACACTAGCATGGCCACGCGGCCTGACCCATGGGCACACGTGCACTGACCCACTAAGGGTAATAACAGCTGTTGTGAAAGAGCTGTGTTGAGTGTTGGTGAATGTGTATTATGCAGAGAGGATGGTAACGCTCCTATCAGCGTGATCGAACACTGTCAGTGATGTCAAATAGAAAAGAGGACATTACCCTGACTCATTTAAAAAAAAGAAAAGTTTTTGTCCCCTCTCTCGTCTCAGCATGCTCTTTTTTGCCTGTCTTTTATAGCCTTTCACTTTCCCACCCCTCACAGGCATGAATACCACAGTGTGTGTGTGTGTGTGTGTGTGTGTGTGTGTGTGTGTGTGTGTGAAAACAGAGAGAGAGAGAAGCTGGGGCAGATCAATGTCAAGTTCAGGTGTGTCCTCCTTCCTGGCAGAACAGGGCCGAAGGGCCAGGGTGGGGAGGGGAGGTGCATCGGGGGAGATGTGGGATGGAAGGGCTTGCTGTCAGCAGCTGGACCTCTTAATCCTATAGGCCTGGGGGAAAGGGTGTGTGTGTGTGTGAAAGAGAGAGAGAGAGAGAGAGAGAGAGAGAGTTTGTAGTGTGTGTGTGTGTCTGTATGTTTGTGCGTGTGTGTGTCTGTGTGTGTCTGTGTCCGTGTGTCTGTGTCTGTGTGTGTCTTTGTGTGGGTCTGTGTGAGTCTGTATGTGGTTTGTGTGTGTGTCCGTTTGTGTGTGTGTCCATTTCTGTGTGTGTCCCCGTGTCTGTGTGTGTCCGTGTGTGTGTCCGTGTGTGTGTCCACGTGTGTGTCCGTTAGTGTGTGTGTGTGTGTGTGTCTGTTTTTTTTTTTTTGCCCATTTTTCAGTGTGTATATCGTACACGCAGAACAGTTTGCTCTAGTTGTCTGTTTATTAACGGCATGCTCTCAGTGCAGATGATTCACCTTGATTGTTCTTGATTTAGGAAAGTGATGGGGGCTAGACGAGTGTAGGTAGGTGGTGCACGTACCTCATGCCCACTCCACCAACCGTATTAGCCCTCCGTTTGTACTAGTGGCACAGCAGAAATTGCTGAAAGGAGTGATTGCATCATCTTTGGACTTCATTAGGATGAAGCGCACTATTTAGCCACATTCCATGCAAGCTTTCTCTCTCTCTCTCTGGCATAGACTTTTGCATATATCATGGGCTGGCAGGCTAAGAGCCTGGGACTTCCCCACACCACACTCCAAGCCTTTGATCCCTTGCTTTGGAGGTAACATCAAACGGAGAGGCATAGAAAGGCAGCTACTACTGTGAAGTTCACTGTTCAACTTGATGGCTTGGCTGAGGGATTTTTTTTTTTTTGATACGGGTTCCCTCAGCTGACAAAAACACACAGTTTTTAGCCAAGGCTTGTTTCAGGACATGTTAACCTTTACAAAAGCCATCTGTTTTTTGTGTCGTTGTCTTGTTAATCATGCGATGGATGCCGTGCAGCTGCCATATTGCACCGTATTGCATCAATGCTGCAACTCTTTAAATGGAGGTTTGATGAAAAAACGATCGGAGGCTGAGGAAGCAGCTACATGCATGTTCAGCTACATCCAGCTTCCTTCTCTTGTGATCTGACACAGAGCTGTCTGAATCTGTTACGGGAGTGTGTAGAGACCTCACTGAGGCTCTATACACCGTTGTGATCTGTAACAAGAGACTAGGTCATGGTGGGAATGCAACGCTCTAACGTAACCTCTGCGTGACAATAATATCCACTCGTTTGTCCTATGGTTTATGCATGTCTAGGAAAATGGGCTTTTGAAATTTGTCATAATAAAATAAAAATCAAATCCAACCCACTGTCTAATGTGAGCTGAAGATCATAGGCCTACAATTAGAAAGACACACACCTTGTAGTTTATCCGCGCTGAAATAACCAGGGAATGAAGCCGAGCTGTAAAGTTCCTTTCAGAACGTACACTCAGTTTCTTTCAATTATTAAATAATATTGCATTGGATTGCGATAACGTCGAGTCTTTAATTTTATAGTCAGACAGAGAGAACTTTAGCAGCATTTTGGCCTTCAACAAACAGTGAAGGAGAATCCCACGTGAATACCTATTCACTATATATGCTCACTACATGTGATGTAACAATGGATCTGTAGAACATTTCCCCCATCATATTGTGTTTATGTACACAATCAGTTTTAAGACATACTCTTTGTTTTTTTTAATTGATTTTTTTAATTCAAACATAATTGCAAAAAATTTTTAAAAAATTACACATGACCAAAAAATGAGGATGCATTTATTCAGACCAATTCTCTACATTAAGGGACATCTTGTTTGTGTATCTTGTCAACGTTTTCTTTTTTTTAATAATTAAATTTGTAGGTTTTATTGAGTATAAGCACTGTAGGCACACTTGCTTCTGTGTGTCTCTCAGGCAGTGATCACCTCTGTTTGTGTGTGTGTGTGTGTGTGTGTGTGTGTGTGTGTGTGTGTGTGTGTGAGAGAGAGAGAGAGAGAGAGAGAGAGAGAGAGATTTGTGGAAAGAAGGCATTAAGGTATTAAAGAATCTGTAGTAATTGGCTCGTGTGATGGTGTGTGTTGCCACTGTTTGTGGATGGACGTTGATGGTAATTAACAGAGAGTGGGAGGAGAGCTGAATGAGGCTCTGGAGGTGGCTCAGGTTCATGTCATTTCTGCGTTTTTTTTTTCTGTATGTGAGGGGTGCTGTTCGTGGGATGCACAGCAGAAGAGGATGGGGTCAGCAGTACACCTACTCTACTCTATTAACAGTGGCCAATCCCTGACCTTCCCTGGGTTTTAATCTCTGCCATGTTTGCACCATTCTAATTAACCAGCGGCACATTATTTATTGATTTATTCCACATGACGGTGTCTCTGTGCTTGACTGTGGTTTTTCTGAATGACCCCCTGATTACAGGGTCCACAATATAACCAACAATGTGTAAATATATAACTCGCAGCCCTCCTGAATTTGTCTGAGTCCATATTCGTCACTGTTTAAGAGTTGTGTTGGATGTATTTGGTGTGTATGATGCAGGATACACACACGTGCTCAGTGGGAACCCGTTTACTTTTGTGAGCACTAGGATTGGTCTTTAGGACTTTTGTAAGGATGTTTCTTTTGGGGGTTTTTTGTGGATGCGTCCACACTCTTGTCCCGAAACCATTCTGAATCTCGACTCAGATTCCTGATAATGGGCTTCTGCTGCACTCCAGGGCCAGGTCTTATGAATATGGAGTTTGAAGTGCTCCGAGGTGTGTGGGTGTTTCTGTGTGTGTGTGTGTGTGTGTGTGTGTGTTGTTTTTTGCTTTTTGATGCTTTTTGAAGGCTGATGTTGCTGCTGGAGGTGAGAACTGTCTTCATTTTGAACTTGGGGAGTGTGCTAGTGTGGTAATTACCACCTCATGGTGGCTAGGGATGACCCACCTCCCAACGGAATTACAGAATTCAATGTACACGTTCCAAAGTCCGAACCCTACACTGACTCCATTTGAACTGTTGTCAAGGCACACTTAGTGCTGAGTGGCCCATACGCACGTAGTTGTTAGGTAGGTCAGTGTGTATGAGATTTCACAGGACCAGAATGAGAACCTCTCAGTGTGGAAGGCTTTAACTCTGTGTGTGTGTGTGTGTGTGTGTGTGTGTGTGTGTGTGTGTGTGTGAGAGAGAGAGAGAGTGTGAGAGTGTGGGAGTATGTACTGTGATCTTCAGAAGCCTGTGTGCCCCTGCTGGTGCAAACACTGGCACTGGACACTCTGACCCACACGTCTATTTATAGAGCATCCGTAATCAATCAGTGAAAGACAGATAGAGATATACAGACCTGGGAAATGGCTAGCGTCACAGTGCTTTTTACATTGTAAAGACCAAATAATACAAGTGCTTGGGTTAACATAGCGCTTTTGTCTGAATGGCTGTTTGTTTAACTTGATAATTTTGGCTGCAAAAAAAAAAGGATGGTAACTACTACAAAAACCCTAATGAAATCAGCACCTGTTCTTTTGTGTGGCAAAAATCGTTGTTTGTGCTAGTGCAGTTTTTTGATAAAGTGGATGTAGTCTTTTTAGCAATTCATCCATCCATCCATCCATCTTCAACCGCTTACTCCTTCTCAGGGTCACGGGTAACCTGGAGCCTATCCCAGGAAGCATCGGGCACAAGGCGGGGTACACCCTGGACAGGGTGCCAGTCCATCGCAGGGCACAATCACATACACACTCACACACACACACACTACGGACACTTTAGACACACCAATCAGCCTACC
>JAFFST010054303.1:323045-336056 GCA_022414735.1 Noturus placidus
TTTTTTCCTCCTGTTCATTTACATAATGAACATATATGTAATACTTTATTATGGATCATGTCATGCTTTTCTGGACCAGTGGCCTCTCTGGCATGTCATACATCTGATTTGTCTGATTATAGAAAGAAAAAGTGTCTGATCTTTACTTGATTTACTGACTTACTTCCTGTGTCAGTATGGTCCTGACACACAAAGTGACACTGAGTTCTTCGGCAACGGTACATCATTTTATTAGAAGTACTTCAATGACTGTCTAACTGTCTAATAATATTGTGGTTGCAATGTCATGTCAAGTGTCCAGTTGAATCAGCGTTAAGTGCTATGACGGCCAGAACCGTCCCATTCACAGTCATGTGTATACTGAGGTTCTCCACTGCAAGTTAAAGTTTTCTTAAAATGGAACTATATTGTGGTGCATTGTGTGCTGACATGACACGGTACAAAAAAGCTTCTGAGTTTTCCCTGTAGTTAATGTGTGAAATGTTAAAAGCTAAAATGTTTTCAAAATGTGAGCAGTTCAGTTAAAAATAAGAAAAGTGTTACTTTACTGATTTGGAATATGGCAAAAAACCCAACTAGTTTTCTAACTTACTGTTGCCAGTGTGCCCTTCTCTCTCTCTCTCTCTCTCTCTCTCTCTCTCTCTCTCCTCTCTCTCACTCACTCACAGACACACACACACACACACACACACACACACACACACACACACATGCTCTCTCTCTCTCTCTATCTCTCTCTGGGAACTCTTTGGGCAATAGAGGGAGAGTTCATCCCTCTGGGAGGATTTAGAAGACTCCCTTGTCTTTCACTTCATCAGAGACAATTGAGTCATTCAGGGCCATTGTGGCAGTTCAGAGGCAGGAGAGAGGAGGTGAGGTAGGCTTGGAGGCCTGATAGAGGCTGGGGGGAGTGACAGGGGGAGCCCCTGCTGTCAGAGTAGGAATGAAGTACACACTTTGGGCAGATCTCACGGATCCCCGCGAGTGGGGAAGGAGGGGGGCAACGTATCCTAAAACTCCAGAGCAATTTGACACATCAGAATGGCACTTGAGTTACCCAAGGGGCCTACTATGGGGAAATTTGGTGGAGGACGAGAGGCAGCAGGCGGAGGTTAGGGGTCACCGCCCAACCAAGTGCATCCGTCAGTGGGCCAGGAGGGAGTTGGAGAGGGGGTTGATAGAGCTCTGGCACTGCTGCTTTCCTTGGCATGCTTATAAAAACTGTGGCAGGGATTAAGGACAGAACATTTGCAGTAGTGGTCTGAAGTGGATACGCCTGTTAGAGCATGTGCACTATGCCCTCGTTGAGGTGTCTCCTTTCACTTCCCTCAATCCAAACACTACTACGCTGGAAGTCAGGATGTCCCCTGGCTCACAGCCACCATGCACCACTACATTTCCTTATAAATTACGCTTACAATAAATATATACATTTTTACGAGTGCCATTTGTTCATTTCATGGGCAACCAATCCCTAAACTGCACCCTTTCTAAACATTTCTTATCATATCTATTTGGTTTTCCATATTTTTCTAATTTCGCCACCCCATTTGGCATTCTTGAAACCGGTAGCCAATAAAAAACACAAGGAGCTCAACAGGAGAACTTTATTATACATCCTTTCTCCCCAGTACAGATGCAAACTCATAAACAAATAGATGTACAGGAGTAGGAGGAAGGACTCTAGAGAAAGGGGAACAGTGGAGGTGCGGCCAAGGTGGGAGTCAAAAAGTCCCTCCAGCATCAACCACAGGACTGCACCCTGCAGTGAACCTTCCGCTAATTAATACTGAACCAGACTGGCTTCCCAAAAGGGTCACACACACTTTCATGGTACAAACATTCTCGTACAACAAAGCCTCGAAGTAGGCACGTATCCACTATACAAGTACTGCACCAACACAAAGCCCATGTTCAGATAGCCACAGGCAACAACTGAAAACTGCATGTAAGGCAAAACCAAATTCCAAATCTGAGAGTCCCACCTCCTTATTTACTCCTTCATTTTTAGTGCTCTTGATGCTAAACTCTAAATGTCTTCATACAGAACACTGTCAAGTTCAAGCACATAAGTGTGGTAAAATGATTTAAAGACACATTTTGATTGGGTTAGAGGAGGACAAAGAGAATGAACAGTGGGAAGAGCTGTGGTTGGATCTAGTTAGAGATGAATGATAACATTTTTTTACTCGCAGCTCGGCCAAGTTTTTTTGGCTGGAATCCGAGCCCAGTGGTTGACGTCCCGATTGAATCACTGGCCAACATACAAGGCCAACCAACTTGTCAGAAGTTCTCTTTTAGGATCCTGGGTAGTATACCACAGCATACATTATGGATAAAAAAAGTGATCTATTTTTATGTCAAGTTTACTCCAAATCCATTTTTCATGTTTTGAGCTCTAGGCAGCATACCATAGCCTGCAGTTCCAAGGTTAAGAAGCAGTTCCTGGCTAAAGCCTGCTTAACTAACCTTTAGCCAGACAGCACATTCTCTCTTTCTACCTGTCTCTCGATGTATCGTATTTAGCTGTTTATATCCTCTATTTACTTACCTGGCCTCTTTAGTTCTCTGTGATAGCTAACTGATTCAGTTGTGTCTAACCTCATTGGGTAATCAAGCATTTGCTAAGCCTTTATGCAAATCCAGTGAGCCCTCCTCTTACATCCTTAGATTGTTTGAATAATCGTTTGAATTTACTCTCAGGCAGTGTATGAAGCAGCTATTTTGAAAGGTCACATGTTTCCTCCTCTATGTATGATGCTATTCCGTTTTCCCCTAATATCAGCAATCGAAAGCCAGTTAACCGCTGACCGGGGTCCTTACGGAGGGTACATTTTGTACAAGAAAAAAAAAAGGCAAGTATCATGGCCATGACTATGACTTTGACAGTCTGACATTCTGGAACCAGACCATTACTGTGTATGACCTTGTTTTAGAGTTCATTACAGCAGGTCAAAGGTACACAGCTGGAGGTCATTGGCTTTGTGAATATTGGACTGATGTTCATGATGTTCAGGCTAATGTTCAGACAGGACAGAGTCAAAGGAAAGATGCGAAAGCTGGAATGACACACTTGTTTCCTGTGACTGAGTGAGGCGGATGGGGCAGAGTTCACAAACATCACCTACAACCCTCTTGCTTTGTACTTCGTCTTTAGTTTAGACCTTATTGTATAACATTGTATAACATGTAGAACATTGCTCTCTCTTACACTGTACATTTTAATATTTACTCAATTCTACAGCTGAGTGTGTGCCCTCTGATACTAACCATAAAGGATAATAATAAGGTTTTTATAACTTAATCACACAACGGGTTGATATTTTTGAATATCTCTAGTAGAGGTTTTCACTTCAAGTTTCTTCCTTCACTGTGAGAAACACTAGTGTATTTACTTGTGTGTATATGAGTCCTTAGGAGCCTGGCTGGATCAATCATTTACCCAAACGGTTGCTGAAATGACTTTTTATACACACGTAAAAGCAATATAATACATCTGAAATTTCATATATGTCACAAATCAGACTTTATATGAAATAAACAGTACATATGATGACATTTCTTATTCACCCAGGACATCTGAGTTAAAAAAAAAAAAAAGACCTGATTCCTGTCTCCATGGCACTAAACAGCCAGCTCCAACCTCATGCTTTTTTTTTTTTTTTATATCCAGGATGAGTTTCAACACAATTTGCTTTTGCGTTCTTTTTGCTTTCTGAACCATGTGGTCATTTTAGGATATTTTTCCTCTTCTGTTCCTTCCTCTGTTTGATTTTCTGCATTGTTAACATGTTTTTCTTTGTTTCTCCATTTTGTTTCTTTCCACCAATTCAGTATCTACAGATGAAATGGCCACTGCTAGATGTTCAAGCAGGAAGTCTTCAAAGTAGACAAGCACTTAAAGATGCCAGGTCCCCTTCTCCAGCACACATTGTTGTAAGTAACACCCATTAGTCATTGCATTTACAAAGCTCTTTGTTTCACGGCACAGACAAAAGATCCTCTTCCTGTCTCTTGTAACCGTACGCCTGTACGCCTCTTCGGGTTCTCGCACTACTGTCCTAAAACAAACCTGTCAATCGAGTGCAAATGACTGCAGCTTTTTGTGTGACAAGCAGGACTGCAGAGAGCTGTGCACTTACTTTAGGTGCTAGTGTGCTACAAATTCAGTAGCACTCTGAGGAGTAGAGTTGAATCTCACACACTCTTAACCAGGTGGCATTTGGGTACGTTTTCTGCTAGAAATGCATTTGAAGATTCAAAACTTTTCATGTTCACATTTGAAAACACCATTTTGAAAAAGGATGATATAGAAATATTTAGAAAGACAGGTCTTATATGTCTATGAATCAGTTTTAAAAATGTTGTGTTGTTCTCGTGCAACTGTTAAGGCTACTAGGAAATATATGATATACATTTCTTAATATAGGAAAAACAATAAATATCAGAATTATAATAGGGAAATCATAATTATCCTATCTGAGTATCCTACTTATTAGCCTTGATCCTATGATAACACTAGTTTGGGGGGGGTTTGTAGTCTAGTAGTCAATGACATGCTGCAATGTTGGCTTTCTGAGGTATCATTTTGGAGACAGAGAAATATCTTTTCATTGTTTTTTTGGTCCTGACTAATGTCAGCTATCATATATAACAGGCTTCTCCTTGGCAAATGGCATTATTCATGTTTTATAGTGGCAAGACAACTTGATAGACACTGTATTTTCTGCTGATTTCCTAGCTAATGTTTGTTTTAGGGTTGTCACGGTACCAGCATTTTTGTAGTCGGTACCAATACCAGTAACATTCCACGTTACTCGGTACCGAAGCAAAACACAAAAACATGCGAAGTGAACAACACTCTATTTTATTAAGTTACATGTCAATATAAAATGTCTTTTTATTATTATGTACAGTTATCCAGCTAAGAGTAGAAATGTTTTTCTGACTGACTGGTAAGTAAAGACGTAAACAGTGCTAGCCACACATCTATGTTTTCTAACACATAAATGTCAGATATATGGGTCATTGAAAAGCCTCTGGTGTGTAACATTTGTAAACCCCGTCATGTCCTTTCATTTATTTTACCCCAATAAAAGTTAAAGCATTAAATGATTAATAAGGACTCCTGACCGTTAAACGCGTTCTGGAAAACACGGTTAATCTTGCCGCACATAAATTTGAGGGGCGTGGCTTTTACACACTTAACGGTAACAGCACTGAAAGCAGAAAACGAGTTCCCGAGATCTCATACACAACAAAAGCAAATTAATAATGATGATTTTAAATAAGTAAGTAACAAAACCAAACACTGACATAAATCCTGGTTTTGGCACAAAACTTTAGTTACACTGCTTTCAAATCGGTTTTTGGTTATTGATGATGTTCCCTTTATGATCTGCTTCGCTGGTTGCCATGGCTGCGTCTGAAACCGCATGTATTTTGCATGTACATGTATTTCGCTTACTGTATATATATATATATATGAAAGCTTATATATATATAGGCAGCCATACATATATAGGCAGCTATACATACATACCTACTATATATATATATATATATATATATATATAGTAGGTATGTATGTATAGCTGCCTACATGTGCAAGAGGCGAGCTACGATTAGAGCAATCAGCAACAAATCTCATTTCGAGCTGCGTAAACCCTACATAGAATGCTGGTTTGGACTAGCAACCAACTTCCTGTTTACACATGTATGCGCATGCCCAGTGTGCACGAACGGTCATGTGACATGCGTATTAGGTCATGTAGTGTGGACGAGATTGTTTCTGAAACACAGCGGAAACGCCAGTGTGGACGAGCATCGTTTTCATTTTAAAACGCCGTTTTTTATTCATGCACTGGTGTAAACAGGGCCACAGTGCTACATGCTGACTAGTGTTTCTGCAGAGATGCTGCAAGTCCTCCCAGAGCTCTCATATGGAAATGGTTCATTAATGGCCAGGCCCATGAGGGAGGTAAAGGCAGTCAGATAAATATCTGCAAGCTTTCATTCTATAGATTCCAGTGACATTATAGCCAGTCAGTAAACTCCAAAGCCTTCACGCATTCAGCAATTATCAGTAACACCAAGTGAAGACATATCAGTGCACTGGTATAATGGAAGTGTGTAACTTTACCTCATGGTGTCCATCAGTAGACCAACTGCTCTGTTCACTCCAGAGACCCTTATTTGAATTTACAGCCCTTTGTTTTGGTTGGCCCCATCTGGATGTAAGGTCAGGCATAAGTCAGTGAAGTCAATTAAGAGTGTTCATCATCAGCGTAGTATAACTACAGTAACATGCCTTACATTTTTACCATGAAAGTATTCCTTATTTATGTTGTTAAATTGGTGTTAGATAATTTGCTTCTTTTGCCCAACAGTACAGCTTTGAGCTTGGCAGTGCAAAACTTCTCGACACTTTCAGAGTTTGTTGTGGGTGACTCGGGTCCCATTATTAAATGGCGAAAAGGTTCCATTCCTTCCCCGAAGTGAGCACACAGTGCACATAACGTCCTAGACTTCAGTGCATCTTGGCAGAGCTGAGTTAAGAATAGCTGCCTGCCACGCTGTGTTTATTTGAAACAGAGAGCTGTCAAAAGTTAAGTTTAGCACCAAAGAGTTGGCGATGGCAGCATTTTGATGAACTGAACAGCCAGTGAGATCTTCACTCTGTAAAGGTACTGGGCTATTTTGGGAGCGTATGGGCAGCTTTACGAGGCTGCTTTCTGCCTGTTTTCCCATTTTTTTTAAAGAGTGGTAGAGAAAATGGGTACTTCTTCCTTCTCAAAATTATTAAAACTGCAGGAGGCATTTAAGAGTAGTTTCAGGTACATGCTGTGCTTGACTATAATCCCTGCCTATCTGGTAAGGCCGTACATACTTATCAACACAGTGTAATGCTTTTTTATTGCCTAAGAGTAGAGTTTTAAAGCTCTCTCCAGTGAACAGCTTTACTCTGAATTCCATCTCCATTTAATCATGTTCTTTATTTGTTTCTTCATTAGTTGTGACTAGATCTTGATTTTTGTTTGATCAAGTCCTGGCTTGGTGAAACCAGAAACCATCAACATGGACTTACTGGTTTAGCAAGTGTAACTCAGATGTGCGGTTTACCGGAAATAATCTCTACTCGCTTTCTCCACTTTCCTCTCGCCTTCCCTTGCCTCTTTTCTCTCACTCCGTCTCTCTCTCCTTACTCGGATACTGTGTGCTTGATCCAGCATTTCCTTTGTTTGCATCATGCAAGTGATGAACTTTAGTCAGACATGCTGCTATTGTCTGTGACAGGTGAATGCATTCAGGTCTGAAATGTCCAAGCCAGTGTCTACATAGTGTATATATATATTTTTTCCTTATTTGTCCCAGTATGTGATCCTCTTATCAATCTATTTCCGCAAAGTGTAAACAGTACAGAGTTTTTTTCTTCTGCTGTCAAATTGGAATAACACCTAGCATCCTTGACCCAAGACTGCCAGGTTGGGCTGTCTGCTGTGGCCTGATAAGAGAATGCCGATAAGCAGGAGATAAGGAGTAGGAGCCGAAGTTCAAGTGATCTTCCAATCAGCTGGACAGAGACAGAGTTAGAGAGACACACACGCATGTAAGCGAGAGAGAGAGAAGGAGAAAAGAAAAAAAGACCACAAAAACCCGACAGTGTAATAAGTATAATGAGAGAAATAGACAGTATACAGCTTGAGCAGTTGATGGAGAGGAGTTAAAGAGGGAGCTAGGACAGGAGACTGAAACACTCCAGCCCTGTTTACACCAGTGTGTTCAGTGTGAACGAGATTCTTGTCCACACTGGTATTTCTGCTGTGTTTCAGAAACTATCTCCGTCCACACGACATGGGCATGCGCATACAAGTGTAAACAGGAACTTGGTTGCTAGTCCAAACCGGCTTTCCATGTAGGGTTTACGCCGCTCGAAATGAGATTTGTTGCTGATTGCTCTAATTATAGCTCGCCTCTTGCACATGTAGGCAGCTGCAGTATTATAAAATACAGAATTTATCTGCGAATTGGCGGCTAAGAACAAGAGCAAAGCAAGCAAAGCTTGCGGTTCAGTCTCTGTGTTGTTGTGTATACGATCAAGGTAGCGTATTGGTCTTGTGGTAGTGGCTTGACGAATCAGAGAAGGATACTCAATGATCCAGAAGACACAATCAGGGGGCGAATGTGGGCGAAGCCACGCCTTCCTTTTCAAAGTTCTTCGTTTTGGTCTGTTTACACTGAAACGCGAGCCCGGGGTTTTCAAACTAAAACGGGGTCTTCTGTGTTTCCAAAAGTTTCCTTTTTTCGAGGGTCAAAGACACCGGAGCAGTGTAGACTATATGCGTAACCTGTAATTTATGCGTTTTAAAACAAAAACACACTAGTGTAAACACGGCCTGAAACACTCTTAATACTGGCTGCAAAGTCATCATGATGTGACACAAACACGTTCACACCTAGGGGCAATTAAGCATAGGCAGTAGGTAGCCATCTACCTACCTATCGCCAAGTTTTTGGGAGGTTGGAGGAAACTGGAAAACCCAAAGGAAACATGCACAGAAAACACCACACAGACAGTAACCCGAGCTCACACTACTAGTTGCTCACCAAGGCACTGGGGGCACTCGCCCCCATGTATGTATGCGTATGTATGCATGTATGCGTCTATGAGAGGTGAGAGAACAACACATCTAACAGCTGAAGCAAGACTTGAATACTTGCTAGTTGAAGTACAATAAACTGTCTGGAATTGTTGAGCAATGACCTAAACGCATGTCCTTAATTCACATCCATCCAGAGCACATACACAGATCCACAGATATGTAGTGATTAATAATGCATTACTCGCTGAAGTCCCGAACCCTCTGGTCTGCACACATACACATACTTGTTTGCATGACGTCACTCCAGTGTGGTGTAAAGGAAACCTTTTTTTTTGGTGGGAGGGAGCAGGGTGAGATTGGATATTTCCCCACAGCTGTGACAGATTGGCCATTCGTTCCAGGTTCACTTTCCAGCATTCTCTGTCTTTCTGAGCGCACAGCTGTCCACTGCTGTTCCTGCAGCCTCCATTGTGCTCCCATCATGTGACTGAGACGGAGCGTTTCGTTCATACCACAGGAGCCAGGTTCATGTCTGAAATCAGATCAACTGATCAGTCAGATGCACTTTGGGATTGAAATGTGCAGACAGGTGCCATAGTGTGAGATTGATGTTGGAGTGTGGAGTTGATTTTAAAGTGTTATGAGGGCGGGAACAAGACCGAAGACATTCTGAAGACTAAGTCAGTTTAAAAGTTTTAAAAACTTTTAGAAAAGTAATTTTTGCTTGGAAAGTGATGAAGAAATAAACACACACACACACACACACACACACACACACACACACACACACCACCCTTCCCTCTGGGTCTTGTTGAGGCTGGACAATGTCTCCATTGTGTTCAGGGCTTTCACTGGCAGCAGGGGACGGCTGGAGTGTTAACTGTTTCCCCACCAGGCTCCACTGCTGAGAGAGTGTGTGTGTGTGTGTAGGTTTTTATCCCTTTGTGAGGACCACATGAAGAGTACACCACAATATACTAAAGAGATTTACCAAAAAAAGTAGCTTTTATTAATAGTATTTTTTAATAGTGCTGAAAGATTAGGGTTTGGGGCCAACTATATTAACACACAAGTCAATGTAAATATCCCACAGGAATAATTGTGTGTGTGTGTGTGTGAGTGTGTGAGTGTGTGAGTGTGTGTGAGTCTGTGAGTGTGTGAGTGTGTGAGTGTGAGAGTGTGAGGGTGTGTGAGTGTGTGAGTGTGTGAGTGTGAGTGTGTGAGTGTGTGAGTGTGTGAGTGTGTGAGTGTGTGTGTGAGTGTGTGTGTGAGTGTGTGAGTGTGTGAGTGTGTGTGTGTGTGTGTGTGTGTGTGTGTGTGTGTGTAAAACGCGGGAACGGCAAGGATGCAGAGAAAGGGGAGAGGGAAGGAGGGGGAGAGGGAAGGAGGGGGAGAACAGGGGGAAGAGTTGTGTTTTGTGCCAGTTCTGAGTGTATGGTAATTAGTAGTGAGGAAGTAATGGAATGTGAGCAGTTGGTACAGAGCGGGACCTCCCACCTGACGCCCTGCATTCTGTACCACTGAATACAGTGCAGTCCTTAACACCAGACATCACCATGATGAACTCTCAACATAGAGTTACAGGTGTCTTTTAATCCAGCCATGAACGTCAATTTATATTGGGTAGGATATTCAGAGAAAAATCCCTCAATGCACTGCATCTTCCCAACCTCCTGCTGAGACTGTGTGAGACCGAGCAGGCTGTGTCACGATGGTGCAGGGACAGAAGTTTTGCCTGCTAATTTGCTCTGTTTTTTTTGTCTGTGAATGGTGGTGCACCTGGACTGGCTGGACAATAGCTGGGAGGGCCAGAGGCCTGCTGGGAAATCCCAGCCCCCTCGCTGATAATGAGCACCCCAGTGTCACAGACTTCAGACTGAACTCCAGTGCATTCTCTCTCTCTCTCTCTCTCTCTCTCTCTCTCTCTCGCTCTCTCTCCCTCTCTCTCTCTCTCTCTCTCACACACACACACACACAAACACACACACTAGCTCTCTCACTGTGTTTCTCAAAGAGCTGTACTGTGCAATGTGTTCTGTCTCTTTTGATGGTGTGCACCCAGATGGCATTTTGCCTGCAGAATTTCTAAGGCCTTTCCTGTTCTAAACTCACAGAGTTGTTTAAAACTCATGGTCACTTCACGTTCTTATTGCTGTACCACGTGAGCAGGACCACAGGCTATCATATTTATCCAGAGCCTGTTAGGGATGAAACTTTTACCGGTTTCACGATAAACCAAGACATAAATCCCCAGCAGTTAGTATTACTGTGTCACATTTAATTATAATTAAAACTGTGACAGGCAGAGTGAGGCGAAGCGTCTGACAGGAAGAGTGAGGCGAAGCGACTGACAGGCAGAGTGAGGCGAAGCGACTGACAGGCAGAGTGAGGCAAAGCGACTGACAGGAAGAGTGAGGCGAAGCGACTGACAGGAGGAGTGAGGTGAAGTGACTGACAGGAGGAGTGAGGTGAAGCGACTGACAGGAAAAGTGAGGTGAAGCGATTGACAGGAGGAGTGAGGTGAGCTGACCGACAGGAAGAGCGAAGTGACTGACGGGAAGAGCGAGGCAAAGCAACTGACAGGCAGAGTGAGGTGAAGCAACTGACAGGAAGAGTGAGGCGAAGCGACTGACAGGAGGAGCAAGGCGAAGCGACTGACAGGAAGAGTGAGGCTAAGCGACTGACAGGAAGGGTGAGGTGAAGCGATTGACAGGAATAGTGAGGTGAGCTGACCGACAGAAAGAGCGAGGCGAAGCGACTGACAGGAAGAGTGAGGTGAAGTGACTGACAGGAGGAGCGAGGCTAAGCGACTGACAGGAAGAGCGAGGTGAAGTGACTGACAGGAAGAGTGAGGTGAAGCGACTGACAGGAAAAGTGAGGTGAAGCGATTGACAGGAAGAGTGAGGTGAGCTGACCGACAGGAAGAGCGAAGCGAAGTGACTGACGGGAAGAGCGAGGTGAAGTGACTGACGGGAAGAGTGAGGTGAAGTGACTGATAGGAAAAATGAGGTGAAGCGATTGACAGGAGGATAAAAGTGACAGGAAAAGTGAGGTGAGCTGACCGACGGGAAGAGCGAAGTGACTGATTGGAAGAGTGAGGCGAAGCGACTGACTGGAGGAGCGAGGCGAAGCGAGTGACGGTTGGAGTGAGGCGAAGCAACTGACGGGAAGAGCGAGGCGGAGCAACTGATGGGAAGAGTGATGCGACTGACAAGACAATGGCGGAGGATTTGGTTTAGTATAAGCGAGTTTGTTATTGTTCTGTTTTGTTGTGTTTTTCATTAAGAATAATAATGAACTCACCATTTAAGCAATTGCCGCCCCGAATTCGAAAACGAAGGTTAAACGCGTGGCCACATGGGAATTCATAAACGATTTAAAAGCGAGCAGGGGAAAAAGGAAAAGCGCGAGCGAAGCACCAAAGCCCCCCTTTCACTGCAACTTTCTTCTGGGAAGTTCTGCAGACAGGGTTACCATCTTCTATTAAGATTCCCTCAGCATTTTTTAGAAAATCCAAAATTTGACCACACTTTGGATTTGGTCCTCTTGGAAGATTGGAAATTCTCCCGACCGCTGTCACTTCCTTCCGCCTTGTCCTCTAACTGAACTAAATGATTTTTATTACTATTGAAGAGCAAAATCGACAGTGGGGGCGGAGCCACAGTGGGCAAGTGATGTAATCGTGTAACACCAAGAACACGACTCTCGCAGCAAGGCTAGTGACAACCATCCCTCACTTTATAGTCAAATATAAAACTTGTTTAAATGATTTCAGTGTGTATCTGTACTTTTTGTACATTTTTAACAATATTTTTAACAAAACAGAACTTTTTAACAATACCATGATAATGCTGATAACAGTGATAGTTTTGGTCAAGATAATCGTGATATGAAATTTTCATACCATTACAACTCTACAGCCCGTGTGTGTGTGTGTGTGTGTGTGTGTGTGTGTGTGTAAATGGCACACTTCTGTAGCGCTTTTATCCAAAGCGCTTTACACTGTGTCTCATTCACTCATTCACACACACACTCACACACCAATGGTAGCAGAGCTGCCATGCAAGGCGCTAACTTGCCATCGGGGGCAACTTAGGGTTCAGTGTCTTCCCCAAGGACACTTCGGCATGTGGAGTCATCCGGGCCGGGAATCGAACCACCAACCCTACGATTATTGGACAACCCGGTCTGTGGGATGTTACGATACCAAAAATTTAGTACTCGGTACCGATACCATGAAAAGTACACAATAGGGTGGCTGTGGCTCAGTGGGTAGAGCGGGTTGTCCACTAATCCACTAATCGTGGGGTTGGTGGTTCGAATCCCGGCCTTGGGTATCCCATGCCGAAGTGTCCTTGGGCAAGACACTGAACCCTAAGTTGCTCCTGATGGCAAGCTAGCACCTTGC
>JAFFST010054303.1:369094-395910 GCA_022414735.1 Noturus placidus
TTTTACTTATCTTTTCATAAACACAGTTTTCCATATACATAGGAAAATGTATGGATTTATGAAAAGAAACATTGAAAGTATGTTTTTTCTCATTATTATAGTTATTATTATTATTAGTAGTAGTAGTAGTAGTAGTGATAGTTTTGTTATTATTATTATTGTTGTTGTATTATGAATATTATACAACTCTTTTGTTAATTGTGTATGTCTACATTCTAAGCGAAATTGCATAAATCTTAATTCATGTGTAAATCTCGGGAATATTATTTTGCTTTGTGTTTATATTATTTGTGTAATCATGTGTGTGAAAGTGCTGGGTGACTGTGGGTTGATGGTCAGTAGCACTCAGGCTGGCAGTTTGCTGTAGTATCGGCGAGCGTGATCAAGGTGTGTGTGCGAGTGTCAGGCGTCTGAATGGAGAAAAGGATTGAAGGCAATTAGCTGCCACGCTGCTGCCGTTCTTTCACTCGTCACACTGCAGCCTGCTGCTTTTGTGTGCAATGTCTGAGTCTTTCCCAGGACTCAGCTCGGGCATTAAAGGCCTCAGGACGGCGGCCAAACGCCAGCCGAGAGCTGGACAGCATGTGAGACAAAAGATTTTAGTAGCGCTTAAAATATTACAGCACTGAAGAACATTTTCTCGTCTTTATATTTCCTGTCGTCATTTGTTTCCGTTCTGAGAAGAATAGACACATATTAAAATGATCGATCTGATCAGGAGATTTATTTTTTTTATTTTTTTTTTTTTATGTAATATATATGTAATTACCCCACTAACATTTGTAATCATTTTTTCATATTCATTTCTTGAGTAATGTTGCCTGCAGATATTTTCCCATATTTGAAACGGAGTTTTTAAAAAGGCGTATAAAAGAAATAAGGTGTGATGTAGTGGTGTGAGGACGTGGAAACCACGGTTACGGTCCTGCGTGGAGGAAAGTGCACACTGCAGCCGCTGCATTTTTGCAGGAATTATTCCAGCACCGTGAAGTTTAAACGAGTGTGTGTGAAGGAAGGTAAAGGAGAAATGTGGTCGGTGCACCCATTTAGAAAGGAGGGAGAAGCAAGAACCAACGTCTGTGTCAAAGTGGAGACAAATACCTTTTTTCTGCTCTGTCCCCCCCTCTTCCTTACACACACACACACACACACACACACACACACACACACACACGGTGAGTGTCAGAATTACAGTGTAATGTGACTACATGCCACACTTTGCTGATCTTGCCCTCTCCTTGTGGATGTTGTTGTGTCTTCTTTTCTCCTGCCTTTTTTTCTCTCTCTCACTCTCTCTTTGTCTCCTTCGCTCCCCTTGCTCACTTTGCCTTGTTGTAGCCGAGGCTTTTCAAGCTGCTGGGTTTTGGGCATCCTGGAGGCAGTTTAGAGCCCACACACAAACACATACCGCTTACACACACAAAATAAGAGTTACAATTTTTTTTTTCTCTCTCTCTCTCTATTTTTTTTTATTATTATTTTTTTTTTATTTATTTATTTTTTTTTTACAATTTGTAGGAATTTTTTTTCAGAAGTTTTTTTGCTTGTGGGAAAATTTCTCTGCAGTGGCATAAACTCACATAGGCTTTTTTATTTTTTGCTCACATGCTTTCATATCTTTTTTCTTTTTTTTTTCTTTTTTCTTTTTTTTTCCTAACCATTTGGAAGTTTGCTTGAGGAGCGAGCCGGGCTGGCCGTTAAAGAGGAATGGGCTGAGTTGAGCCGAGCCATGTGAAGATGGAGAGAGGTGTGTGATGAGGTTGAGGAGTTTTGGGCCTGACCGGGCATCCTGAGACCCGCTTCCCGCCCTCCTCGACGCTAAATATCATCCCTGGCAATATAGCGTGTTGGTGAAGTTGCTTTTTTTTCGTGAGGGACACACATGCGTCCGCTTAAACACAAAAGGAGTTCTGGGGCAGAAAAAAGGGCTGAAAAAGAAAACAGGGGAAGAAAAGGGAGGAAGAAAAGGAGGCGTGCAGTTTGTTGCTGGCTGTAGCAACGGTGCGAAGTTGTAGAGGGGAGGGGGCCGTGGTTATGAACCTGAGGGAAGGCCTGGCGTTGGGGCTGGATGAAGGGGCTGAGAAGAGAGCAACGCTGCCCTCCAGCCTCTCTCTGCTCCAACAGGCCCGCTGCTGGCCGCTCACTCTCACTGCCTGGGTGAGTACTCATCATTCATCATTCTGGAGCTTTAGTACTTATTTTAGGATCATTTACACCATTTCTGAGGGATGCCTCTGTGTATCTGTATTTGTATATCTGCAAGTGTGTGTGTGTGTGTGTGTGTGTGTGTGTGTGTGTGTGTGTGTGTGTGTGAGGAACTGAATGTTTTTTGAATCTTAGGTCACATGTACCATTGTGTTTATTGCTTTTGTGTGATATAAGTAAGTAAAAAAATATGTCTTTCATGACCCAAATAGATTATTTGATTATTACGTTTTCTATTTGCAAGTATATTTATTCATTACCATCTAATCAATTCTCTCACAGCAGTAAATATTAAAGCTAAATGTATCTCAGCAGCTGTCAAATTCCCATAATCACCGATATCATCATTTGATCGTAATTTTAACTGGAATTCAATGGAGTGTGGGTGCTTTTATTTCTGTCTGCATATTTTTTTTAAAATAAATAAATAAAAATATAATTTGTGTGTACCATGACATTAGTTGTAAAATCTAATTTCTCAGAGAAATTTGTTGAAACTAATCCTAAGACATTTTATTAGATATTAGTAAAGTGACAGCTTTAATAACTGATAACATAAAATAAAATAAAAAAATTAAACAAATAATAGATAACAGACATTGAGGCCCTAAAATTATCAGAGAGCTTTTTTCAGATGTTCTGTCTGGTCTTTGATCCAAAAGCCACGTGGCTGCTCTGTAAACTTTAGGAACTGCATTTTGATAACTGATTTAATATCCTATTCTTAACACATTTCTCATACTCCCATTCAGTTCTAGTTGAGAGTGCACGGGACTCTCGTGTGCATACTCAGCGTGTATGCGAGTGTGTTTTCTGCACCGTGTCCCACTGTGTGCTTGGATGCGAGCCACTGGCACGTTCACTCCTTCAGTTCAGGTCTCTGGCAGCGTTTCCTGCTAGCTCTGGAATTTGCAGGCCTGAGAGTCCCCCTATCCATCACAGCGCTGTCAGCCCCCCCACCCCAACCCAAACCGCAACCTCACCACAGCTCATTAGGGCCCGCAGGCCCTACTGACAACTCATCAGATCATGACATAAAACAGGGAGAAGCTCCCGGGCCCCCGGGGGACCACAGGGTCACCACCTTCACATTTAGGCTTTAAATTGCTGTGCAAGGTGCCACTGAGTGGAAACGCAGTGCAAACAGCTTGTCTTGATTCGTCCACATCTCTGTCCCTCATCCCTCTGCTTTTGACATGTCTAATCCACTGCTCTGCAAAATATCCTGTTGATATTTCACAGTGTTATTTGACCAGAATAGTATCCGATACCAGATCCGTTAGTTGTCTTCTAGCATGTTCAGTCGGGATTTTATGTGCGACCTCACTTGACAGATGCACCAGTGAAATGAGTGTGACAAACAGGCCTCTCCACACTCTCCATTCAAACAACCTGGCCTTTGTAGGACCACCTCGAGGGGTCACGACCCCAAGCATGGACTGTCATTCACATTACGTTGGCGAGAATGAACATCAGCGCTCCAAACACTCACTCACACTTTCTTAGACAGGTGTCATAAACACTGTCAGACAAACCTCTGTCCTGAAAGCAATTTTATTTCATTTGGTTTCATTTCCAGTGAACCTTTTAATGATCTTTTTTTTATATTTATTTTTTTATCCCGGTCAGTGATGCTAGTTGTGGGAGGTACTGACAAACGCTTGAACACAGCACTTTACTTTGCAGATGATATCAATACGATGCCTCCATATTTCTTTTCTTTCACACACCAGTATTGTGTGTGAAAGAAAGTAGGATTGTGAGAAAGCTGCTGTGGTGTTTGTGTGCTGTGTGTGTAGGTGGTCTTCTTCACTTCCTACAACTGCTAGAGACAATTAGCCATGTCTGGAGGAACAGTGTGAAGCCGTCATATAATAGCAGAAGGGGTCAATATGCCAAACTTAAAGTGGGGCTTTTCTAAAGACTGAGGATTTAATGGAGTTGAATAGTCCTCTGAAAAGAGAGTTTGCAGGATCTGATTGTATAATATGAGACAACTGATTTATCCACCTGCCTTGTTAGTGTGTGTGTGTGTGTGTGTGTGTGTGTGTGTGTGTGTGTGTGTGTGCAAGAGAGGAATCAAAAGCAATGATGTTAGGAGCAGATGTTAATGAGTAAAAGTTATTTCATTAAAGAAATGTTTTAAGAATTGTTTATATGTATATCTTGGATATGCATGAATTGCATGAAAGGTCAGTGAGGATATTGGAGCTGTACCTTGACCCAAGTTCACAAATCTTAAATCTTGCCCTACTTAATGTCACGCAGGAGCTATTTGGGCTTTGTATTTTAATAGGTGTTCTTAAGAGGTATTCTTCCAGTTCTCAGGTCGCCTCCACCCCAGTAGTGTTTTCAGGGCCATGTTTTTGTGTGGCGAGAGTATAACTGTAGCCAGCGCTCCAGATAAACGGAATGTCTCCCTATTAAATGTGGGGCGTTTGAAAGGGCGCCTGTTAGGCCCACACTGACTGTGATGTAAATCATTTGGCTTGTCTCTGGGTGAATGTGGCTGCAGTGGATAGCCATTTGGAACTGTCTCTCAATGGAGAGCCTTGGACAAAAGAACTCATTTAAATGGCTACTAAAGCCTTTCAGCACAGGGAGAATTGACAACATTCTTTCACATCATTATGGAGGGGGAGGTTATGGGTGGACCAGGGCATTGCTGCCTCAATGGCAAACTCATCAGCTGTGTTTGGCAGCTGTCATCACCACATCTCTTTTTCTGATTATGGGATTTAATAATAAAAATAATAATAAAATGAAACACTCCCAGGCCGTCTATTTCAAAATTTAACAAGTTGCCTCTCCATTCTTACCACTCATTTTTTCCCCCTTTCTATGGTCTTTCCTTCACTAACTCTCTCCCCAGCCGTGGCTGTGCTCAGGACCCTGAATGAGTCCCCAGAGCCCTTTTTTTCACCCAGCAGCTCTGCTCAGTTCATTAATCTTTCATTGGGAATATGGTGGAGTGGAACCCCCACCCCCCCTTTCTCAACGTGGCCCCTCTCTCTCTTTCTCGCTCTCTCGATCTTTCCCTAGCTGAGGGGGCCCTAGCTGAATGCTTTAACCACTCAGACCCAAGCTGTAGTCAACCTTCAACATGCAAGGTCTCTCCCTGGCTAAATGTGGGGGGGGGGGGGGGGGGTGACTCCAAGAGATTAGCCCGAACAAAAGGATGGCTTGTGTCCGCTTTCAAAAAGCCTGTACAAGCAGTAGCGGTCATTGTTTCATGAGCATTTTAACTACTTTGTGACAACCCACATGGCCATCCCTCACAGCATCTCACTGGGGACCCGATTCGACTTGTCGTGTCACAAGAGGAGAAAATAACAAGTTATTACATGCCCTTCCATGCCTAACTAGGGCAGGTGAGCAGAAGTTACTGAATCACCTCTTGCTCCTCATCAGCTTAGCTTAGCTTCCCGAGGTTGTGTACTGTAGACGAATAAAAGGATCATGGGTGAAACGGCAGACTGTAATTCGCGTGCAGGCTGCGGTGGGGCCTGTCTAATCTACAGCGGAGCCATAATCTGGTTAGGTAGAGTGTGCTGGGAATCCGCTAATGCCAGGCTATGCTTCAGCACCCCTCTGCTCAACTGTAATCTTGGGTAATTGAAAATGGGGCCTGTGCCACTTAGGAGCACAAAGAGCAGATTACATAGCTAAAACCAATTTGGCCACAACGCAGAAATGGATTTTCTCGACCTCCCCTCCCAGTATTTTCTAAAGCAAACCCTCCCCAAAAACCAGAGCCTGGAGGAACTGGAGGGGAAGAGGAGGGGGACAGGGATGTTCGGGGAGCTCTGAGCAGGAGGAACAGGAAAAGGGGGAGCTGAGAGGGAGAGCGAGATAAGTAGGAGACTTGCGGGCTGCTGCTGCTGGAGTGTGTTTGGATTGCCTGCCATTTTGTTTATTAGGTGGTTTCCCTGATAGTGCTCGTGATGATAGCTTTGGGCAAAGCCGTGGATGAGAGGGGCGTATAGTGTAACCAGCAGCCATGGGGGCTTTTTCGGTGTCAAATGTCTGTTTCAATATCCTTTGGCCCTGCAGCTCTGCACAAATGTTTTTCATTTCAAACCTCACTATGCTGAACACAGGCCTGTGGCTGGAGTGGAGTCAGCAGGCTTGGTTTGATAGCGTAGCATTTAGTCTGTTCCTGACAGACTTGTAACACAATTCTAATTATGATACATATTAAAAACACCTTGTTCTCTTCTCTTTCTTCTCTCTGTCTCTTTAGTCTAATAAGGTCCCGGTGGTACAGCACCCTCACCACGTGCACCCGCTTACCCCTCTGATCACCTACAGCAATGAACACTTCACGCCAGGGAACCCTCCTCCACACCTACAGACAGACGTGGACCCCAAAACAGGTAGGAAAAGGTCCATTGACGTGATGGCACTGCTAATCCAAAACCCACCTCAAATGTATCATAACATCAGCCTCAAAGCAACTAGTCAAAAGACCTGTATACTAATATAATGAGAAGAATATGTATGCTTATAGAAAGATAGGAGCATGGGCTAGACTTCCCTCTCTTACCTTAAGGGTCATAGAGAGGACTCGCATTTATATTACTCCTTCTACACTCATATGTTCTTAAACTGTGAAGGTAAAGCTCTTTCTTATGAACGGAACAAACAATCTGATTCTGAAGTGTTGCTATTTCTGAATATTCACAAAAAGTACTGGTTTCTGTAATAAACTTCAGCACCACCACTGGTTTTTCAAAGAGCACACATTATGTATCCATAGCCAACATGTTCCGCTGTGTTTTGAGGTAACTGTTTGCTCTCGTGATGATCCTCATCACAGAGCCAATAAGGATTTAGAGGCTGTTTAATGGACCGTGTAACCTTTTAATAGAGCTGCTTAATTGAGTTTAGCTTTTTATTCATTAACAAGCGGTATTAAGACCCTTGCCTGAACGTGCACGTGTGCTGCAGTGCTACATCTGCCTGCTTTCCTTCTTCTCAGCCGTTAACCTTCACCTCTATCACATTGTGAAATGACAATTATTTACGTATTTAATGGTTTTTGACAAATCAGCTTCATTCATTGCTAGGCGGCGCCTTGAGGCCTACATAAGTAAGCAGTAGTTGCTGTGACACTGAAACACTTGGCATGTTTTTGGATGTAATTCCTAGGCCCAATCGTTCGGATTAAATAAGATTACTTGTAGATTTTCTGCAATTCATTAGCAACATGTTCTCATCTCATCATGAGTTCGAATGAGTGCATTAAGAGGTTCTTGATGTTGAAGTATTTCAAAGTCCGTTCCTTTACAGCGAGATTGCACTGAGTCAGACATGCAGGGTCCACCTAGTGGCTGGAAAGTTGAGGTCTGACCTGAATTCTGATGCTAATTTCCGAGCCTCTCTCAGCACACAGAGCATTTCCCAAAACACAATTATCGCACATTATTAACCCTCTGACTCAACAGACAAAAGTGACAGCTTACTGCTGTTTTTTCTTCTTGTATTTCTCGGCGCAGCACTTTGTGACAAGCTTTGATCAAAAAGTGTGCTATCACAGCCTGTGTTTTACACAACTGCTTATTCTTCACCTCTTTCTCTCTCTCTCCCTCTCTCTCTCTTTCTCTCGAGCTGCACACCTTTTAGTGATATCTACTTTGTACAGTTCATATGATTTTAACCCTCTAATGTCAGGACAAGGAGATGAATATCTTGACAACGTGCATCTTTTGTTTCTCTGACATGTCCTTGCAGGAATCCCAAGGCCTCCACATCCTTCAGATATATCTCCGTACTACCCCCTGTCTCCTGGCACTGTAGGTCAGATCCCCCATCCGTTAGGATGGTTAGTACCACAGTAAGCACACCATTTTATTCCTCTTTTTATGTCTGTATGTCCTTTTCTCTGTGTGTCATGATTTATCATATCAGCAGTATTAAATCTCAGTAATGAAGTCATAGTGTACAGTATCGGGTAGCTTATGTAGACATCTTAAAGTCATTTCCATAATCTGTGCCTGTTCCTCTGACATGGCTAATTCGGCCACTGCTGTACCTTATACCATGTGTGTGTGTGTCTGTTAAAGCAGTTTAAGACTTGTGCATGGTCAGATTAAAGCGCTCTTCCTATACACAGTTTATACGTTAAAAGTAAAATACCTCCGAGACTCGCTTTCCTCCTCCCCTGAACCCTAAGTTGTTTCTTTGTGGCAAACGCTATTTTGCATGTCTCTGTATTGTCCGATTAGAGTAATGAACTGTGATTGCCCGTATTTTACCCACAATTCCACATGGGGGCTCTCCCCTGGTAACTCTTGTCAACACTTGTTAATATGACAAAAGGCTACAAATTAAGCTCTGTTAATTTAATGTTTTCTCACCACGATCTAAATACCGAGAGAGGCCCCAAGCACAGCCACGGTCCTTTGATTTGCTGCACTTTATTTTGGTATAAATTTACATTCATTATTGTTTGTCTTTGGATGTGTAGACCTCAATTAGCGTGATGGCTCCATTAAAGGGCCTAGTGCTTCGTCTTTAATTATCACAACAAAACACCTAGTTCCAGCTCAGGGAAGAGGGGCCTCCGTCGACACCAAGCGCAGGGTTATGAAATTTAATTAGCTATTCCTATCAGATTTGTGGAATTCAAATTGTTCGGCGTTTGCTTCCCTTTGATCGGCACTCTGCAATCCTCTAGATTTTTGTCACGATCAAATGAGAATAAAGCAGTCTGCATGGAGAGAGAAGCTTTTTTCACCCTTTTTTTTTAATCCCCTGATTTACCTTCATCCCTTTCTTCTTTTCCCAGGCAAGGTCAACCGGTTTACCCAATCACAACGGGAGGTTTCAGACACCCCTACCCAACTGCCCTCACTGTCAACGCATCCATGTCAAGGTGAGTTGCGCCCTGGGACAGCGCACATGAACTGAATATTATCTAGACTTAGATATAGCACATGTCAAACTTGCTGTGCACTTTCCCTTAAGAAGAGGCTGCCAGTACCCAGCAAGCTGTTTTCTCTATTCAAATATTAATTATTGTTATTACTTTATAATGAGATCCCTGAAGAGCGTTTTCCCCGATGCACGTTACAGAATGCTATAGACTGTGAATGTCTTCTCTGCTGTTTAGATAAATTTAAATAAATAAGCCAATGAAGGCATTGCTGAGAAGTAGAGGTTGCTTATTTTTACACTGCTTGTGCTTTTGAGATTTGTGGAGACCATTAAGAGTACACAAACACACCCAAGGGAGAATTTATAGTACTGTGTGTGTGTGTGTATGTCACTGCAGTCATTCCACAGGGATTCTCAGATGCTTAGTAGAAAGACGAGTTAACTACAGATGACAAATCATCTTATTGTGTTGTTGTTATTATGTCTTGTGTTCAAAACCAAAAGAGGTGCAAAAGAAATCCTGGCTCTCTCCGCCCACTTCTCCACCCCCCCCCCCCCCCCCCCCTCTCCCCTCCTTCATCCTGCTGAACGTCACCCACAGTTCACAGATGATGGTGATGATGATGATGATGATGATGGTTTTGATGATGATAAAAGAGCTTTGAAAGGCAGACCTGGTTTATAGTTAGGAGAACCCAGTCTGTCTCCAGACAACGACAAACTCCTATTTAATTGCAGTGCAATTGGAAAAACAGCTTGACAGGGCTGGTCCTGCTGAGCCACAGGACATTGATGGATAAGTGTGAGAGAGGGAGTGAGAGAAATGAGGAGAGAACTGGCGTGAGAGTAACTCCAGTGAAGCCTGACCTGGGGTTAGTGTGCGTAGAGAGAATCCACCATTCGCAGGCCTCTCACACAAAACAGCTGATGGTGACACAAGTCATTAGTGTCACTACGATAACATTTTCAGGACATTTACCTGCATTCAGTTTAGTTCATTTTTTTTATTATAGGTGCCATTTCAAATTATATTATATTCACTCTTAAATTCCAAGCGTTAACACAAGCGTTATTCAAAGGTCCTCAAATCAAAACATTTAGGTTGGATGATTTGATATTAATACCACTATAAATTGTCATGATGTGATTGGAGGCATCATTAGTGCTTTTACAACACTCACTAACGTCATTGTTTCTCTGCAAGTGGATATCTAAATCTGTTTTACTCATTAATGATTGAGGAGATGTCATGTGGAAAGCATTTATTTATTTTAAAAAAATTATTATTATTATTATTTTTTTTTACATTTTTTTAACAGGCCTAATATAGTGATACATACCATGTAATACGTATGTTTGCTGTCTCTCCCACCATGAGGTCAGTTCTTAGTGCTGTTCATGATAGAATTTAATGATACACTTTTTCAGACCTGAATTCTAAATTTGTTGTCTTTAGCTATTAACACTGCGTCTCTAATACATTTCAAGGCTTTCTCTTTTCATGTGAGAGTTTAATGAGCTTAAAAATTAATAAAAATAATAAAAGCGACAAAAAAAACACCGAAAGACTTGAGAAGGTCAAGTTGCCGTACTTGCCGTAGGTCCAGTTATCAGGGAGGTCCCACATGGTCTAGTGTGTGTGTGCTTGTGCATGTGTGTGTGCATGTGCGTGTGTGTGCGCATACGTGTGTGTGCGCGTACGTGTGTGTGTGCGCACGTGTGTGTGCGCGCAAGTGTGTGTGTGTGTGCATGTGCGTGTGTGTGCGCATGTGTGTGTGTGTGTGTGTAGGTAGCAGCTTTGGCTCTGGAGGGCTGCAGTTTGTACTCTGCCACGGCTGGCTGAGCTCTGCTAAATCTCTACACTCAGGTGTGTGTGTGTGTGTGTGTGTGTGTGTGTGCATGCGCGTGTGTGTGTGTGTGTGTGTGTGTGTGTGTGTGTGTGTGTGTGTGTGCCGCACGCTCCCCAGCCTCTAGTGGACCTGGTCTTAAGTGACAGCTAATTCCCCCCTAATGAGCCCTTTATATCGTGATCATCCCATTTCCAGTGCTGCCTAATTGAATCTGGTGAATGGGGGCTAGGGGAATGGAGCTGGGCTGGGGAACAGCTAATGTGTTTTGATAATCTATAATTGAATTAGCATAGATTAATAGTTGGTAGTCTCGTGTCTATGTGCAGGAAAAGTGCTTTAGCATGTTTGTGTCAAAAATTGCAACAGCGTGGCAGTACTCAACTCCATGGTCGCCCCGCCTCCTGGAAGAAAAATAACGAGAGCCAGGAATAATCATTTAGTCTGTCTGAAAAGTTGGGAGAAAAAAAAAGAGAGAGAGAGAGAGATGTTGGAAGGCTTTGTGAGGATTTCCCTCTACAGGACATGGCATTAGTGCTGACCGTTTAGTCGCATTTTAGCATACAGCGCTCACGGAGCAGTCCTCTCTGCAGCCAGGTACCACAGCGACCTCCTGAAAAATACATTTGAGCAGAGTGGACTTAGATCTGGCAAATGAGCTACATTATTTTGATAATGGGGTGAAGGCTGTGCGGGTCCATCACCCATCCCGAGTGGCAGGAGGAGGAAGTGCAAGACCCCCTGTCTGTGCCTGCCCTTTGATATGTTCCTCCATCTGCACCTACGCTCCCATCCGTTCTTTTTCTAGAGGGAGAGAAAGAGTACACCAGCGGGGTCATTATACATTAAACAGACACGAGGGCCGTAGCTCCGATCGCCAATTAAATGGCTCTCGCTGACATGCGGCTGGTGAGGGAGAAGATTGAGACGTTGCAGCCCGCAGGGCCCCTCTCTGTCTCTCCCTTTTTCCCTCTCTCTCTCTCTCTCTCTCTCTCTCTCTAACTGTCTCTCTCGCTCTCTTTCTGTCTCTCTCTCTCCATCACTTTCCTACTCTTTTCTCTATATATCTCTTTTTCTCTATCTGTCTCTCTCTGTCTCTCTTTCTCTCTCTCTCTCTCTCTCTCTCTCTCTCTCTCTCAGTATTAGGGTTAAATTGGTGGCAGTCTCAGCTCTGTGCCGATGAGCTGAATGATGCACTCCGCTTCAAAGACATGGCCGTCATGTTTAAACCATAATCTGGGCCTCGCAGCGGAAACGGCACTGGTGGGAGGGGGCATGCAGGGACTGATGGGACACTAAGAAGCAGAGAACTGGGGGGGGCAGTTGGGTTGTGGAACAGAGGAAATTTTAACAAGTATGCAGGAGAATGGGTAGAGTAGGGGGTTCTAATGATGGCGGAGCCACCGCTATAGTACAGGTCGCCTTCAGCAGAGGCAGGCATGTGACACGGCGCAAACGCAGACGTGTCAGCTATGACGGGAGGAGAGGAGGAGAGACTTGGGTAAACACCGTCCCCAGAGAGCGCCTCTAACAGAAACTAGTTGTTCCTTGTGAGTTTATGCTCATCATTATATTCTGGCTCCAAGCTATGAAGCCAGACTCAGCCAGATAATGAGCTGTTTTTTTTTTAAATATTCCTACTCTTTTTTTCTTCTTCTTTTTTTATCATCTTCCAGTCTTTCTCAGATATGGCTAAGGATTTGCACAGTTCGCATGCACACACACACACACAGACACACACACACACACACACATACATACACAAATATTCGCTTGCTTCCTACACAGCGGTTTATATAGGCTTTCTCCAGGCTAATTACTTTGTGTTTAGAGAGGATGATGTGATGTATCTTTATGAACATATTAAAGATAATCTCTTCAATCCCTACAACCATGGGAAACCAGTTTTATTAATTTTATGGAGAACTGGGTGGAGGAAGGAGAAGGAGACCCCACTGGGTCTGAACAAAAAAACAAACAAAAAAAAAGAATATTCAGAATCAGTCAAGTGGGCAGTGTGTTAGTGCAATGAAAAGCTAAACAAGGCATAAAAGCTTAAAATACCTCATGAGAATGATTGTCATCTGCAGTTTTCTTTGAACTCATAGGCTAATAAATAATACATTGTGCATAAATGTACTGTACATGTGTGTGTATCTGCCCCCATTTCACCCATGACCACTCTGACGATTTACTCAGTCTTCTCTCCTCCAGATTCCCTCCCCACATGGTGCCCCCCCACCACAGTTTGCACACCACGGGCATCCCGCATCCTGCCATAGTCACGCCCAACGTCAAACAAGAGTCTTCTCACAGCGACATCAGCACGCTCAACAGCTCGTGAGTTCAAAAGCAGCACACGCAAACATACACACGGCATTTTTAAATATCGTACCCATTTTCAATTCAAACTGCCACCCATGCCAACACTCGTCCCCTTTCCCCAAAAACATCTGTTTCAATCCAACAGGAAACATCAGGACCAGAAAAAGGAGGATGAAAAGAAGAAGCCGCACATAAAGAAGCCTCTGAACGCATTCATGTTGTACATGAAGGAGATGAGGGCCAAAGTAGTGGCAGAATGCACGCTGAAAGAGAGTGCAGCTATCAATCAAATCTTGGGCCGAAGGGTGAGCGCCCGACACCCCCCCCCCCCCCCCCCCACCCCCACACACACATACACACACAAGCACTGAAGTCTGAACTGTTTAAAATGAAAAATTAACTCGATGTTTTAACATTTATTTCTTTTTTTTATTATTTCCTCAGTGGCATGCCCTGTCTCGAGAGGAGCAGGCCAAATACTATGAGTTGGCCAGGAAAGAACGACAGCTACACATGCAGCTCTACCCCGGCTGGTCAGCACGAGACAACTATGTATGTTTTTAGGTTTTCAGGCTTCCTCTCACACATTTAGGTTGGAGGGTGTTTATTGGGCTTCCGTTATCCTGCAACCTGCACATTTTCCGCCATCCAAAATACTGGAACCTAACGGATTACTTCTTTGTAGCATTAGTAGCTCAGGCCACGTCAGTTCAGCTGGCTCTGAACGGTTTGCGGTCAAGCCTATGATGCATCCCTGAGCATCCACTCCACAGCATAGCTTCTCCTCTGCTGTAGATGTTTTCAGCCACGTCCTCGTTCACTCTCAGCTGCTTTCATTAGTATTCCAGCGGTTTGTCTAAAAAAAAAAAAAGACGAACTTGGATCAGAGTAATTAAATAACCGCAGGGCCTAAATGCCTCACAGATCTGATGAAAGAGAATGTCTCTCCACAGCTGAGACAGCATCAATGGGGGATGACCACACCGTTTTAAGGCCCAGACAGAGTGCAGCGCTGCTCCGACACACCCGATAAATCGCCCTCCGCCCAATCTGTCACTCCCACTGCTGTCTGATGTCTTGCTGCCAGCGCAAAGAAAAATAACTAAACAAGAGCCACTTTAGTTGAATAAAATTCAGCCTCTGTACAAGATCGTTATTAAATACATGCTCAGGTTCACTAGCTCAACCTTGACCTCGTCAGTGGACAGTTAAAGGCATGAGGAGGTGAAACAACATATGAGCAGATAAGAAACACGCTCCAGTCCTCTCTCTACAGTCCCCCCCAAGTAATCTGACTCTTTCAAAGATATCTCAAGAGCCCTAAATTATTTCACAACACAGGGAGAACGAAGGAGTAGCTCGAAAACAAAGGAATAAACACAGAAAAGCGAGAAGGACGAGAAAGAAAGGGAAAGTTGTGCTATGGCCCACAGTGGCATTCCACTCCTTCAGGCTCGTGCATGAATAAATGAATGAGTAAAAGCACGGCTCTCTTGTTCAGTTTGTGTCTTGGCCTTTTCTTGCAATATAATAACTAAGGTTCCTGTCTATTTCTTTCTTTTGGCTGCTAACCAACAGGGGAAAAAGAAGAAGAGAAAAAGGGAAAAGCAGCAGGCAGATGGCAATGGTAAGTGAGATGCAATTATGTCTCATATTAGAGCAGATCCATCATCTGTCACAAGGGTGGCATCTCAAAGATAAAAGTCCAGCTTTTTTCTCTTCAACCCTTTTTTTTGCCTGCCTCATCTTGTATATAGTTATGCTACCCAATGCAATATTTACACGTTAGACTGCTTGTTATCCCCCACCGCAGCCCCATGTCGATCACTAATAACACTGAATATGCATGAATCCTACACCCCAGCACGTCGTCCCTCCTAGCACAGCCCCCTCTCCAGCATTTAGCATAGTGTGAGCTCTGTGTGTGTGTGTGTGTGTGTGTGTGTGTGTGTGTGTGTGTTAATCATGCTGCTGAATGAGTGCTGCTCCAGTACCAACCCTGACCATGCTGCCGAATGTGTTTGTGTGTCGTGCCACTGGCCTGTGCTTCATGTTTGTCCTTTGTGTGTTTAACTTTGAGCTGTGCCTGCTGCATGCCTCAAACCGATCAATAATAATTCAACTAAAATAAAAGGATGAATGGAAAAAAAAATCACCTCATCTCTTTAAATTAAGGAGGTTTGCTAGTTCTTTTAATTTTTTTCCTCATTTGACATTCTTCTTTATAATGCTCTTATGATTCTGATTCTTGATCTATATTATGATATGTGAAGGAGAAATGCGAGTAATGATATATTTGCGGTCTCTTTTTTTTCTCCCAACATGGAGCCCTTTTTGAAGACCTCTCTATCTGTTCTTTTTCTTCCAGAACACAGAGAATATTTTCCAAATCCTTGCCTTTCACTCCCTCCGATTACAGGTGCTAATGTCATTTTGAGTCTTAAATTACTAACTTGCTTTTCTTCCCCCCTCTCTTCTAGTTTATTATATATTTAGTTATCTATCTGTGTGTGCAGTATATTGTCTTTATTCATGAAGAATGCTAGCTACATCTTTCCATATTCTTATTGCACTGTATTCATTTATCCTTCAGTTCTCTTTCAAGAACGAATCGCTTTTGATTTGCTCTTTCGCACACTTTAATTTTGCTCTTATGTTTATTCACGTTTTCATACTTCCCTTTGCTTGAAATAAAAATATATCCCGTATATATCCCGCTTTTATGTTTAGAAACCATTTTGGAATGTTTAAAGCGTTTCCATTTGACAAACACAAGTTGTAGAATATTCATTAAGAAAATCGAACGCAGAGAATAACCAGAGACGTTATCAGGGTAAACCTCCTTAATCTGCTGGCTTTAGTAGTTTGCCCGTGTGGCTGCCTGCTCCTCAGAATGATGTCTTGTGGCCTGCCCTCATCTTCATCTTCACACCTCCACACACTGGCTGTGAGAGGCTGATGAACGCAGGCCCAAGCTCCCAGCAACCTGCGCTCTCTGGCTGTGTACCGTTTCACCGGCTGCAACTAATCAACAGTTTGCCACTCTGTCCCCTCTTGTCCTTCATTGTAAATCAGAGAACAGGCCTGCAGCAGTCATGTAATCATATTTGCTGCAACAAACGCTATTAACAAACAAGCATTTCATATTTACATATTTCTGTGGCTTTGCTCTTATTCTTATTTCTATTTACATATTATTCTTTTGCTCTTACTCATTGACCTTTGGTTTCTAGCTTTGTTTTGTTTGGTTTTTTTACTAATGTCTGAAAACTAACATGAATATATGCGAGTCTGTAGAAACAATACTGCACAGTTTAAAGCAATAATCTGATTCTGGGAATATCTTTGGGAATATACAGTAATATAATGCAGTGACTTGAAGTGATTTAGATTCATCGGTTTCCCTTTTATTTCCCTCCCTCTCTTCACTCGGTCATTTCTCCTTCCCTCTGCTGGCTTCTCCCTTCATCGGCTCAGACCTGAGTGCCCCTAAGAAGTGTCGCGCACGCTTTGGGCTCGATCAGCAGAATAACTGGTGTGGCCCCTGCAGGTGTGTATCTGGTGTGCTGGCAGGTACGCTAGAGCAGGTGACAGCTGGGAAACTCTTACACTGGCAACTCCTCCCTATGCCTGCCTCTCACAAGCCTCTACCTCTCTCTCTCTCTCTCTCTCTACACGGCACCCCTTATGCTACCAATCAGCTGCTTTTGCCACTGTAAAGCTGGGTCATGCCAACAAGCATAATGGTGTATGACTGCTATTTGTATGGGGGTGCACTTGAATGAGTGAGTGCTTTTAAAATGCAAGCAGACATTTTTTTTTTGTCACAGATAGGCACAGTATATGTGTACATTTATTCAACCTAAACCCTGTGATCTGACTCGATAAATTGTGAAATATGTTGAAAGTTATGCCTGAAAAGGGGACGTGGCTGAGAAAGGTTAGGATTGTAAACTGGCGGTAAGTGTTGGGGAAGTACAGTGCCAGTGTCCCCAGCTGAAACCTATGCTCTAGCTACATGTCTTGTTTGTCCAAATGATGTGTCCATTTTTTTTTTTTGTTTTCCTTGTGTGTTTTTGTGTCTACCTTTTTGGCTAACAGATGCAAATACCCCTAAGAAGTGCCGTGCCTTGTTCGGGCTTGACCAACTCAGTTTATGGTGCAAACCCTGCAGGTATACTCTGAAAGGCACTTTTGGGAAGGATGTAGATCATAATGATGATTAAGAAAAGATGAAGATTGATTTCTTCTTCTCACCACTTTTACTGTTTGTTTTCTGTCTTCTAGTCTCTTCAATCTTTTATATGTTTGGCAAACTGGTTGATTTTGGGGATCTTTCTCTCTGTCTAACTGAGATGTGCTGTAATAGAGCAGCTGAACTCCTGGGGCAGAAAGTGGAACTGTCTGTCTGATTATAATCACACATCATCTATAGTCTATATTGACAGTGCTATCTACAACAGACATGATCATTGTAAACACACTATTTACCATTTTGTCCCATTTTCTGCCCTATGGTATAACTCTGCCATCAAAACAGTCTTGATCAACCTTCTGTATAAACTTTGTTGTAACCTCTTGTTCTCCCTCCTCAACTACCCCACCCCTCCCCCCACCTCTCCGATAACCCCTTTACTCAGTCCCAACCTCTTGTCTTTCTGTTCTAACACAAGCAGTCTTTGAATTGGAAATATGTTGATGGTAGGTATTTGTTTCTGCTAAGTAATACCCTTCTCTGTGTCTCACTTGTGTTTCCTCCATCTCCTGCCTTCACTGCGAATGCCAGATATCTGTCCTGTTCTGTTGTGTTACACTTCCCTGTGCTGTTTGTAGCAAACTTTCATCCTGTTCAATCTTTCAAGTCCATTTAAATCCTGACTTATGACTCATGCACATTCGAATTAAGCATCCTAGAAAAGGAGACTAGATTGGAGTAGTGTCCCTACAAAGCGCCCTAGGTGTCTGGGTGTTTGGCTGCTTTGGGAGAAGCGCTGGTAATTGTGCCCTTTATTCAGGGAGCTGGGAGGTTAAAAGACCCCACTAGGCTCGGTTTTCCTGAAAGATGCATCCGCACTAATTCCCCCAGAGATGCAGAAATCAATAAGGAACAAGGGAAGATACTTAGAATCAATAGGTCTCTTAAAAATGGATATTAGCTTATTTGCAGCCGTTTGACGGGCAGTTAGCACAAAGCTGCACTATGGAGTGTGTCCAGAGACCTGCAAAATACGTTTCAGTTCACAGGAAACTATACTGCTAATATCAAAATTTCTCAAAATGATTGAATCTATCCATTCATTTTATTCGTACAATCAGCCATCTCTGTCCCTGAAGACCCGCGCTCTAAAGTACTCTTTAAGATGCTTCTTTGTTCATCGTTTCTGTCCTAATAGTGACGCACTTTTTATTGTGCTTCCTCATAGCTCTCTACAAATAAATGCATGTTGTGCATGTCCTTTAGCCATACAGGCTATGCGTCTGGATCAAACGTCTGCCTCTTTCTTCAACTCTATCCATATCTGTCTTGTCTCATCCCTTTCTTCTCATCTTAAATGCGTCTCCCAGGCACTCTGTACTCTTGTCCTTGTCTCTCTGGCTCTTTCTCTTACTTTTGTCTCAAACCTATACTTGCATAAGACCAGGCAGGGGTATAACTTAAGAAACAATCCTCACCTGGATTTCAACAGGATTTTATATTGCCGGTATAAAAAAAAGGAAAAAGTTACAACTAAATTCACATCTTTCCTTACTCCATTGCTCCCCCTATCTTTCTCTTCTCATGTTCACTGTTTGTTTTTCTGTCCCTTTCTTACAAACCTGTAGGAAGCTGAATAGTTTAACGTGGCCTTGAGGCATTAGATTCTTGTTTGGGTTTTTTTTTTCCCCCTTTTCTGGCAGGGGTATGGGGTCAGGTCACGCAAGGGCAAGGTACACTGAGGGTTTTAGCTCTCTTTCCATCTCTCTCTGGTTACTCTCTCTTTCTTTCCTCCTGATTCAAAACAGGGTATGCATCCAAGCACCTAGGAGACATTGGAAATCTCTCTCTCTCTCTCTCTCTCTCTCTATACTTCTCTCTCTATTTCTCACTCGCTCACACTCTCACTCAATATCTCTTGCTCTCTTTTCCTCTCGCACCCCTCTCGGCGTACTGGCTTGGTGCTGCTGTGTTTGCCCGTGTGGCTGGCTGGAATGGCTGGCCGTAGGCGTAGCAGACGAGGGAGGGTCCTGACCCGAGCAGAAATGCAAACATGGCGGCGCGACCTCTGTGCACAACACTCACACACATGTCTTAGGGGCAGGCTGAGAGTAGCGCATCTCCTCTAACCTCTTACCTCTCCATCTGAACTCCCCCCAAGGAACATGCAGAAAAAAGCAGTAAAGAGACATGAAAAAAGGAAGGGAAAAAGAGGAGTGTAATAATTCAAGCTGATGTGTAAACCGAATGGAGTCCCGTGCGATTTGCCGCGCTGGGGTGGAGTTCTTTGTTTCAAGCTCGTTCTGTTATCCTAGGAAGAGAAAACAAAGAGAGATGTAGTGTTCACCTCTTTGGCTGTGTCCCTCTGAACCTCGGAGGTAGTTATTCTTCCAAATTCCTCATCCTAGTGCTTCTTGTCATCACTTTCCCCATCTGTCTCACCGTCTCCTCATCTGGCATCTGTATTTCTGTAGATCCTTCTCCACCATGTCTGTCTTCTTTGCATGTATGATATTGGATGGAAGCTGAGAGGAAGTCAGTGGCAGAGAGCCAGTGCTCAGCTGCTCATCTGTTTGTATTGGCATTCTCAGAAAGCAATAGCATCCAATTAGATGTCCCGATCTATATCTGAAAACGATTGAGCGTAGTTCAGTCGTGCTGAAATTGGCCTACTGTCTAAATATCACCAGTCTTCATATGTGTGTGCAGAACTGTATGATGTAGGATGTGCATTTAAATGGATGCTAAGGCTTTCTTACAAGCCTACTGACAAGTTGCAAAGCACTGCTGAAATTACGTAGGAGTTAAACAAGCCTGCTCTCTGTTTGCAGGAGAAAAAAGAAGTGCATTCGCTACATTCAAGGTGAAGGCAGCTGTGTCAGTCCTCCCTCTTCGGATGGAAGCTTACTAGAGTCGCCCCCATCCTCCCCCTCCATGGTCCCCAATTCTCCGCCCTCGAAAGAGTCCAAACCACAGACTGAACAAATGCAACCTCTTTCACTGACTATGAAATCGGGCCCCCTGGTCTCATCCTCACACCACCAACACCACCACCTGTCCATGGCCCCGCCTCCGCCCTTAGCTCTGCTGGACAACTCAGGGGCAGGCAAAACCCACGGCCCCGCCCACAATGGCTCCTTGGACCCTTCAGACGTGTCATCGTCGCGCCCCTCAGGCTCCGCCCAGCCAGCATCAGCGTGTAATTCCCATTCTCTGTTGCCCAGCTCTGCCCCAACGCAACCGCTTTCGCTCGTAACCAAGTCAATAGACTAGGCTAAACTGGCTCCGATTTACCAGCTTTCAACTCCTCCCTTCTGTCTGCTGACACTTAAGTTCTTTTCCTCTATTTGTTTTTTCTTTTCATTTTTTTTCTGTCACATATGGCTTTGGAAATTAGTTAATTCTTTTATCAAAGTTCATTGGTCAATATTTGACCTGTCATTATCTAAAATAAATGGAACTATTATAATAATAATAATATTGATGATAAAGTAAAATGTGTTGTAGAGTATAGCTATATAAGTCTGCCAAAATGTAAGACTTTTTTCTTTTTTTCTTTAGTTTTTTTTTTTACTGTACAACAGATAAAAAAAATAATACCTGTTATGTAAATTGACATAGACATGTTAAAAGACAGATATAAACGTAGTCTAGGTGAGGATTCAGTGAGCCCTTTTCTTAAAGTTGGTTCTTCTTCATTATTTGTATTAAATACGAGCTTGCGAACCAATCATTTTACACCTGTTCAAAACGTGGAGGGCACGAGGACCGTGGAGACACCCTTCTCCAGCTGAGGAACAACTTTAATTGTGATGTTACTTGTTCTTGTTTAAATGTACAGAAATATTTGGGGGGTTACTGTGTTAATATGCATTGTTCCACTGCGTTGTTTATATTATTTTTATTTTTGTCATTGTTTACCGTGGGAGGGCGGCGGAGGTGGGTTGGGGTGGGTAGACTCAGTCGGAGGAATGTTTGGGGGACTGTTTTAAGGGTGGGTGGGAGGGTGGGTGATTGTGGTATACAATACAAAATGTCACAACGCTAGGACCAGTAGTATTTATTGCTTTAGAGATTGCTTGTCGTATCCTGTATGTTGTCCCTTTTTCGAAATATTTTTCTTTTTACTTAATACATTGTACAAAATTTTTTTTAATGTAAGCAACTTATATATATATATAAATGATCCATTTTTACAAGGAGGTTTTGAAGTTGAATTGTTTTGTTTTAACATTTGTTTCTTTTGCTGAAGACCAGAGTTTCACCAACACAGTGTAGATTCTCCAAAACAGATGTATGCACAACTTAATTTCTAAAAGCATATCTATAAGCCATTTTTCAATAAGAGAAAAGAAAACTTGAAACGGGGATAGTGAATACCATGTCTTTAGTCATTGGTTTTCATCATCTAAAGCCCATCCTTTTTTTTAACTGCAAGTTCATCTCCACTGGACTGTAGAACTGTGTACAGATTTTCTGTGCGGAAATTGTGCTAATTCTCACTCCCCCTCTTACAATGCTGTAGGTTTGTCAGGTTTTATTTTTTTGTTTGTTTTTTTTTCTCCCTCAACCATACTTTGCTGTGATGTTACATAGATTGCTATGTATGTAGTATAAATGTTGCTATAACAAAATGTGTTTGGTAGCAGATTGTCAAATATTAAAATTTAAACTTAATAAAAGACGGACATCATCATACTGTATAAACCCTCAAGGGCCAAATGATGTATATTAGGAGGTTCATAAAAAAACTATTAAATAACACAAAAAATACACAAACTGCCACTTTTAAATACACTACTACATATAGGTAGATAGAAAAAATAGGCATGTTGATGTTGCAAGAAGCTGTAAAAAAGCTACAAGAGAATCATCCATTCGGTGCCATTGTAGTTGACATGATGCGACTGTAAGCCGTCAATCTCTTCTCTGGTTTATTAAGATGCTAATGATGAATAGTTTGAATGTTTCCTTAACGGCTGTGATGTTCCAGTTCTATTTTATGCTCTTAGCTTTTATTTTTGTTTGCTTTATTTTCTTTCTTTTTCTTTTTTTTCTTTTTTTTTTCTTCTTTTTTTTTTTGGTTTTTTAGTTATTTGAAATGGTTCCCAGACCATGTTTTTTGTAATGAATAAATGTTTATGCTGTACAGTCTCTGTAGCATGCAGTTCTGTATTAATAAAAGCGACTTAGTATGTGCAGATTAGTTTGTTGCCTTACTTTCTCTCATCACTCTACCTGTGGCCTTCATATTCCCCGTGTAGACTTGGACAGCGTGCCACTCCAAGTTGAGCATTTACCTGATTTTGTGGCAAAATATCAGCTAAATTTTAAGCAGCGCATGTATGATAAATGTCGCTTGGTAAAAAATGATTCATGATATCCAACCTATGTCAAATCCACCTGAAAACAGTTTGGACTCTCAGTGGGGGAGGGGGGGTTGGGGTAACATAAATCTCCCGTATTCTGGAGGGGGGTGTTTCACATAAATCTCCTGACGTTTGTCTGCATCTGGTTCCATTTTGAGGGGGATATTCAGTAGATATTTCATTTTTCTGGCTGAAACTACAGGGATGAAATCAGTTATTCAGTTCTGAATTTATTGCACTACACAGCCAGTTGATCATAGTTTATTTTGTATTCTCTTAAATTCTCTCTAAAGAGCTGTTTAACTTTTTTCATTGTTGATTTTCCTTTTCCCTGCTTAGATTAAATGATTTTCAAATGCACTCATTCATGGAAGAATAACGCTTTTAATTTGTGCCCTTAGGCGCATTTGTGCTTGGGTTACTGTAAGTTGTTGTAACATGCGGAATCTCATCTGACCCGGGCTGATGTGGTGTTTTGTTTTTTAAATCTTGTCTTCTTTTATCCTCGAACTTCATTCCTGTGGCCTCAAGGTATCTTTAAAGCACTTTTAAAAAACATAAAAAATAATAATAAAATTAATAACAAAAAAGTTTAAAACAACAATAACTTCCTGTAAAAAGATGGTCAGGAGATATAGTTTAACAGCAAACCTTTCAAAAATTGTATTTAATTTCCCAATTATCCATACAGCACTGTTTCATCGTTGATGTACAGCTTCAAACTGACCTGTGTATAAGCTTGTTCAGATTTTCTGCTGAATGTCTGCCTCACAGGAACAAATCAATAAGGACAAAGATGTCCACAAGCCTGTCTTCTGAAGCCTTTTCTGAAAAGAGGAGACACAGAAGTAAACAAACATCATGAAGTAGCAATTGATTCACTGTTTATTGCCTCTGCAAAGCTTTCGCTCACAAACACAGGCATCAGAAAATGTTAGAGGTCCACATATCAGTCTGACAGATAGATGCACTGTTTCATGTTGAAGGAAGAAAAAAAAGATGGTGTGCATTTGAGTAATTCAAAATAAAAACGTTTTGTTGTATTCAAAGATGTCAATTGTATACACAAATAATGAAGACTTTTAGACATAAACTGCTGCATTCACATCAGCCATACTGTCGATATCTCATCTCCCTCTTTGTGGAAGGTCAAGGCTTTAACTCAGTCCTACAAAAAGTGTTCCTCTTAGTCTTTTACAGAGTGGTAAAGCATTTTGTCTGCAGCTTAAACTCTCAAAGGCTCACAATACATAAAATAAATGAATGGTGAGACTATAGGAGTCCGCGTTTGTTCTGTACATTCTGTTTTGTCCTTTAAAAAGAGCTGGATCAAGACAAGGTTTCATTTGGTCATTTCAGTGTTAGAAATTAAAAGCATTCAAGGTTCATATCATCGATTCAACATTCATCTATCCAAACCTCACTGCTCTAATTGTTCATCTTCACACTGCAATAACACCTAGAACTATTGCTTTTTCCCAATCCAGCTATTATTCACTGTGTGTGAAGTGTGTTCTATCTTTTGGTATATGAAAGGCCCATCATTCACATTTCCTACAGCTCTGTGTGAATAAACACTATTCAAAGCTGATAAAGAAAGCTTCAGGAATTCGTGATCTTGGGGCTCATGCTTTTAGATTGTGGTTTTTTTTTGTCACTGTTTATTTTTCTCCGGCTTTTCATTGCACTGCACAGCCTATTAAGACTCTCACTCGACCTTGCGTGGACTATCAATTTGACCTACCATTTGATTTTATTTTCCATATAGCATTACATGCGAATTTCCAACCATTTTGGTATTCCATTGTTACCAAGTGATGTATTAATCTGAATCTCTATGTGTGTGTGTGTGTGTGTGTGTGTGTGTGTGTGTGTGTGTCTGTGTGTGTGTGCGCGAATGTTTAGACTTACTTTACTGATACCCAGAGGTCTAACTCATTGGGCATTTTACTGTTTTGTTCTGATATATCTATTGCTGCCTACATCTCTTGTCTGCTAAACCATTATGAGGTAATTATATATGAAGTAGGTTTTATACATCAGGATCTGATTGTCATCAAGCTGAGCCAGTAGCTATTAAAGGCAAGCCTAAACTCAAGAACTCCAAATCAAGATATTCAAAAAGATCTGAGCTGGGGTTCTGAAAACCCAAGATCCCAGATTCAAGGTCCAACAAACCCAGCCGCTGATTGACAGAAGACATGATTGAGGCTTTGGCCCCTGTGATATAAAACTGTAGCTAGAAATTGAGAATGATCTTTTCCAACAAAAGAACTGTACTACCTACAGGTATGTACCTCATGGCTACTAGTAATGTGATGTTCTTAACACTGATGCCTTTGAATTGTGATTAAAACAAAATAACTAGTTCCTTATTTAAAATGAATCCTGACAGGTCTAAAATATGTAATAATCATTAATGGTGGATAGTAAATCCTAAAACTAATTCATGATAAAAATCTTCTGCAACTAAAGTAGTTAACGACAGCCTGAACACTAATTATTTCAGCTTTATTGTTTAATCTAAGCTCTTGTTACTCTCTGTACAACATTTTCTGGCTCCCCGGTTTCCTCACAGCTCCCAAACATTTACATTTTTTTTTTTTTTTAAAAAAAGGTGTTTCTCAGTGGATCTTTCGGTTGTTAGCAGTTTCAGCTTTCTAAAGGGGCTTCACTTTGAACCTTTTGTGAAAGGGTTAGTCTGTTGTAGGGTTCTACAAAAGACCCTTACGGGGTGTCCTTAGGCACAAACTGTCTTCAACCTTTAAGAAATTTTCTAAGAGTGCACCAGACAAATAACAGAAACAACAAAAAAGGTTAATCAGAGTTGTGAGGATTCATGTGGTTTTACTGTGTTCAAGAAGCAAAGTCAAATGCAAACAATTGACATCCAAAAACAATTAAATATCCAATTCAATGTTCTGCGGTCAGTCACAAATACTTCAGGCAAACGAAGATCAGGGGTAATTTAAAGAGTAAACAGAAAAAACAACCCAGATTCTAAACACAGCAGATGCATGCAAACTGCTTTGAAACACAATCCAGATTTGCTAAGTGATAGGCAAGACTTCACAAAGAGAGCAGCTTTTAAACAGACAAAAAGCAGATGAGCTACGCATGAACTTGATTAGTTAACATGACAGTGAACTGAGACCTCTGTTGGCCTGGAAATAACTGCTGTGTGCCAGCGTAACAGTGTGCCATGGGCACGGGAGACTTGGGGATCAGATTTATATGTCTCAATATCTTAATAATGTATCACAATAATGTCATACAGAACCTCATAATTTCAAGGTCTTGATAAACAGCTTAAACTCTAGTGTTTATTAGTCACAACATCATACACAGAATCTGACCATGTCATTTCAGTGTTTGTATATTGAACCAAACTGATTGCATCCTGCTAACTACTTCATTCATGCTAGTTTTTGTTGTTGTGGGAATTGTGCAGGGATCAGATGTAATCTATGGTCAGTGTACATTTGTAATCCAAATCCAATGTAGTCCAACATGTGTAATCAATCTTGACATAAATGGAAGAGTTGAAGAGTAACTCCTACATTGTCCATCACATGTGCAGGAAAATAAAGTGAACAAACAAAGGACAGAAAGTGTACAAATCGATTCCAGATTAGTTTTTTATTTTGTTTTGTTTTTTCCATTTTGAGACCATCCATCCATCCATCTTCTACATCGCTTATCCTTCCTTCAGGGTCACGGGGACTCTGGAGCCTATCCCAGGGATCTTCGGGAACAAGGCGGGGTACACCCTGGACAGGGTGCCAATCCATCGCAGGGCACAATCACATACACATTCACACACCCATTCATACACTACGGAAACGCCAATCAGCCTAACATGCATGTCTTTGGACTGGGGGAGGAAACCGGATCATTTCTTTGTTAGTGGGCAAGCATACAAAATCAGCAGGGGATCAAATATTTTCCCCCCACTATGTATATATGTATATATATATATATATATATATATATATA
>JAFFST010054303.1:423270-435119 GCA_022414735.1 Noturus placidus
TATATATATATATATATATAATTAAAACAGGCATAAACAAACACATGTCTACAGCTGATTACTCGGACATCACAACGATGTTCCTGTGTTTTTCCAGCTCCATTCTCGCTGGGCATTTAAATCTGAGGGGAAAAATAAACTACAAGCAGCAACCAGAGTCTGAGACTGGACCACAATGTGTAGTGAGATAGACAGACCACAGCTTGGGGTTTTTTTTCGCCTTGAAAGCCAAATGAAGCAAAGATAGAATGAAAGTGTTCTTTTCCTGCCCAATCCTTTGCCAACATCTGTCACTGCCAGTGCTCTGCTCTCCAGTTTGTGTTTGTTTCCCATCTTTGTGTGCACACATCTCATTTGCAGTGCATTATTATGGCGTGTGTTGATTACTCCTGACAGGTGCAGCATCCCCTCTCGCCTGTAGTAGTGATTGTGCAGCCACGTGCTGTCTGGCAGGACTACAGCCGCCTCGCGCTAAAATAATGAAGCCCAGAGATAAGAGCACACTCAGCTTTCTGCCCTGACTCAGGACGAGCAGAGATGAACTGTCCCTCACTGAACTACTGTGGCTCGGACCCTCTCACACACACTAGAGAGGATTAAAAAAAAAAAAAAAAAAAAAAAGCAAAAAAGCCTTGTCTTTCCATGCCTCTGGCACTCGCACACTTACAGCAACTCTAGGAACAGCAGATGAAAATATGAGCAGAGAGACAGAAAAAGAATCAGGAATAGAAAGAAGTATAGAAGAGACAAAAGTGTGTTGAAGTGAATCCTCTCGTGATGCACTGAACTTCCGAGAGACAGAATGCACCAAGCTTTGCTACTTCCAATTCTGACTCCCAGACATGGCATAGATGAATAAGTTGAAACCAATTACAGGGACCCATCTGTGTTTCCGCCACAGCTACTGTGCATTAAAATAAGTAAGTAAGTAAGTAAGTAAGTAAGTAAATAAATAAATAAACCAATCAATCAATCAATCAATCAATCAATCCTAAATAACCAAAAAAACCAAAACAAAACAAAAATAACATACCAAACATATACCTCATGAAATATAAAGACAGAAACAGTGCACTGTGCAGTATAATACTAATAATAATAATAATAATAATAATAATAATAATAATAAATGTCATAACAGAATAATAATAATCATCATCATAATCACTAGCCTATTATTATTATTATTATTGTTATTATTATTATTATTATTATTATTATTATTATTATTATTATTAGTAGTAGTAGTAGTAGTAGTAGTAGTAGTAGTAGTAGTAGTAGTAGTAGTGGTGGTGGTGGTGGTAGTAGTGGTGGTGGTGGTAGTAGTACTTTTTTAGTTATTTGAATTTGTTTCATTACTTGCCTTTATTGAAATATTTTAAAATAGCATTTTCCAATTTAAATCCAAAATCTCAAAGTGCTTTACATGTAAACGACAATTAAGTAAAAATATTTATGATAGAGCACATTCATGAAACTATCTACAATAATTACTGAGTGTATGAAGAATACACTGAATACCGTACACTCCCAGGACTCACTGGCAGACTACATTTCTGCAACACAAGCACACTGTTTCTCTATCAGAGAGTGATCCAAGTAAAACCCCTAAGAACCATTAACTATAAAAAGAACCTTTTCCCTAACAGTGAGTCTTTTCTGTTTTTCTATAGTCATTAAATGACTAATTGTGGTTACTGAATAAACATACATACATACCTAAATAATACATTGAGCAATTATGGGGTTAATAATAATAATAATAATAAAGGAGTAAGCGGTTGAAGATGGATGGATGGATGGATAATAATAATAATAATAATAATAATAATAATAATAATAATAATTTTTTAAAACAACAAAATTCAACAAATATTCTTTTTACATGATCCTAACTGTTTTCATACAACCATGTTCTCCAATAGTAAAGCTGTAACACAAAGCTCAATAAAACACACAAATGAAAACAAACAGCAACACAGTGAATACTCTGCCTACTGCACATTATTCAGATTCTTCTTTGAGTTATCTTGTGATACTGATCTGACTTTTCTTGTTAAACTGCAAAGACAAAGTCAAACAGTTATTCTATGAAACAAAGTGTATTCCTTGGTCACATGACATCATCCAAACATCTTAAAACATTCACTTTGCAGCTGATTGTGCTCAGAGGTCAAACTTTGAACCAGAAGTGTCATCTGCAACCTAAACTAGGCCCGCCATAGCAAAGCTTTCAAGATTGTCGTCCCTCTAGACACCTGCTCTCGTGACTTGGATAAGATCTCTATTTGCCCAGAGGCAGGCGCTCTGCACCAAGGTGCTTTATCCAGCCTGCTGATAACAATGTTTTCAGTGCCACATGCTACCTATGGGGATGGCATTTGCCACCTGCATCAGACAATCTCTGCACTGATGTGTGTGTACAAGGTTTAATCAAATGTTTAAATGGATTAGGCTTGGACTGGCAGCAGTTTCTACCAACAGAGGCAATAAGAAGCAATTGAGCTGTAAAAAGCTGTATATAAGATATTAACCTATTTTCAATTCATAAACCTATTAGATATTTCTCTTCTATTTTTTGAAGTGAGAAACTCTATAGGTTTATATTATCTGAGGCAGGGTGAAGCAAAGCTTCCTGTCTTTGCCTAGAAGCTGTTAGTTATGTCAGGGCCACACTACATTTATACATTTCTAACCAATGTTGAAAAAAAGAACACTGACATTTGTATGACATTTTTTTTTGCTAGAATAAAATACTACACACTTTTAGATTAGCATCCCAAGCAATGATCCTGATAACGTCACAGAATTTGTCCTGAACGAGCCTGACTTCAGATCAAAACAAACATGGCGGATGACAGTTGTCGACCATACAGGTATGATCTCTGGATTGCGTTTTCACATAAAACACTCAGGACTCTACTCACACTATAGAATGTTGATTCCTAAATACTGAGCATGTTTAACTTTTTTTTTTTAATTTTATTATATGGGATGGCCACTTTGGGACTGTGAGTAAATGTAAGAAGTTAATATTGGATTTACACACCACACACCACACGATAATATGGGTAGATATTTGTTAAGGACCAGCATACAATCCAGAGACCTTTGATGATTATGGAGAGAGGCAATTCAGCCTTAAAATTGGTCTGATTATCCTCTAGCATGGACCAGACATAACTTACTGTGTTTTTAGACGTTGATATGATGTGCTGGAGTTACAGCTCTACCCCAACATCTGCTACTGGAGACCAGCCAGATCAGCATACTACCTAAAAAAATGCCTGTGTCGATGGAGCTTCTTCAGGTTTACCAATCCACTGATAAATATCTTGCAGCGCAAATGTGGTAATGAATTTTGGGACGTGTAGTAAATGAGAAAGTAGTGAGAAGATCATAGATCATTGTGAGAGCTTGTCCAAGGAGAACTTTGTAACATACTTTTTCATTCAGTCTGTAGTGAGAATGTGTGCTCTTTGGCTGCTTCCTCCAAACATCTGCAAGCTGTTGCCGAGGAGGACCTCAGAGGAAAACATTTACCTAACAGAATACTAATTCTTTCAGACCTTGGTGTCAGCACTTCGTAAATAATGGCGAGTGTACGGGGAGTGGTTTTCAGCCATGCACATGTGGAATTATTTTATTTTTCAAGCCAAGTCTGTGAGAGTCATCTCGTTCCTGCTACTCTTATCTACGCTGCTTTAAAAAGCAACACAACACACCCGCTCTCGCCATCCCTCTGCTTCTCCTTTCAGACACTCGCTCCAGTCTGCCTCTTTCTGATTTTAGCCACATATCAGACAGTCACAGCATACCTCCGTTTCAACATCTTGTGTCACGGGTCTGTTGCCAGACACTATTTCACCTCATGTGAAGAAGCCAAACTTGCCTCTGAGCTGTCTGGGTGATGGCTGTCAAGCTTGCATCAGGAAATAAACACACAGAATTCTGAAGACTAGATGTCACTGGTGTCAGGTGGCACAGACAAAGCTTTGTAGACAGTCACTTTCTGTTTAGAGATTTGTTGTTCCTAGGAGAAAATTTGATTTGCAAAAAATAATTGAAACATTACCCATCACTTAATATACAACATTGCTCAAAGTTATTTTGACAACACAAATACACGAAAGCTTAGTCTATTTAGTCTATTTCATGATATTCAATTCAAATTTGGTCAAATCAAACTACAAATGCTGATTTTAAAATTTAATGCCTTCTTTTTGCCTCATAATGTATTTTAAGATGACTGAGCTCTTCAAAAAACAAGAATTAGCACATTATTAAAAAAAAAGAATAATCAAATCAATGTATGTTCATTCACAGCACAACAGACCCAAGGCTCAAGGTCTTTAGATAGTAGTTGTATCATGTTCAATTCTGATACCACTTGAGGGATTCAAATCTAAGTTGGAAGGATAAGAAGTATGGGAGTCATTTTATGCCAGACATATTTGTAATGAGACAGTCAGAAATTACCGTTTCCCAATCAAAAACCAATGAAGCAACTTATATTAAAATAATGAGAATAATTGCTCCAAAAATAGCTCTTTTTAAAGCCCGAACTCATTAAAAGTTTGTTTGAAAATTTATGTGAATCCAGTAAATAATCCAGTGACATTTGTTTTAGCCTTAGTTTTACTTTTAAAAATTGTACCTGTTGTAATTTTGTAGTCATAGTGACAATAATGTGAAAAAAAAAGATCAAGATAAGCAGCAAGATAAGTTGCTGTTGTTAACAGATAGAGAGCTTATATAGGACAGTTATTAGGTCATACTTTCTTTTTTTTATTTAATTTTTTTAAAAAGGTGAAGCAAATTGGCTAATTCACAAAAGGTTTGCCTATGTACTGGCTAGTTAAATGCATCAGTAATTAGGTCAAAGCTAAACACAACAAACCAACACACCAAACTTAGTGTTCAGTGTTCAAGCATTTAATGACTGTAAAAGTGGATATAAAATTAATCACAGTTTCAATTACAGCTGCAGAAATCACAACCAGCCATTATTATATAATAATAATTAATAAATATTTATTTTTGAGTTCTTATAGTTCTAGCCTATTTCATGGGACCCTTGATTTGAATCGGTTTAGTCCAAACCTCTTCAGGAATAGAAAATCTATGGCTCTAACAAGCCATAGAAAAATATAGATAAAATATTATTGTACACACTTAAATCATATTAATGAAATAATTCTGTACTGAGGGGGTCTATAGGATCTATTTTACAGTTAAAGGGGTCCCTGGTAACACAAAGTTTGAGAACCCCTAGTGTAGAGGTTAAGGCTACATGGCAGGAAAAGAAAGAGTTACAGTCTCCTCTTCACTCCCTTATCCTGATGTTTCAGTGTGCTGCACTGCCTGATGCGGAGAAGAGAGTGCCAAGGACAGGTGAAAAAGCAGGCACACAAACCTGCTCATAAATAAATGATTATGACACACAGTAATAATTTGCATATTGTAAAAAGATGATGCATCAGCACTTTGTCTACTGAGATCAGGTAGGGGTGAGTTTATTATTTAATGCAACGGCTTTCATTATGAGTAACGTTCCAAAAGGTGTTGACAGAGATGCTCTTGTCAAGTCAATCATCAGGTCTGTTCCCACTTCAAACCCCGCCACCCCACCACCCTTTTTTTAAGGGCAGTACTATATGCTTCATAATTAATGCTGGAACGCACGCTGTCCTTGCCTAATCCCAGGTACTCATTTCTGAGGTCATTATGCAAATCCATACTGTTTACAAACATAAAAGCTGGCAGTTGGAGTTTGATCTGGGGCAGAAATAGCATTGGTTATCAATAACTAAAGCCCTGCTTGTTTGGTGTCATGTCAATAACAAGCCGATCAATATGGCCTAGTCTGGGGAGAATTTGACAGCGAGGTCTCTAAGGAGTGCTGTGTCTATGAAGACTGGTAGATGCCATACATTCAAAGACACAACATGATACTAACTGAGCTTTGGTTACACTATAGAAGAACTACAAATGCAAATTAATGCTAATGATTGTGCTAAACAGTGTCTTTCTCCATCAAGTATCATGGGACTCCAAAACAGTGATGTCTGCATGGCTCTATGAAAAAAATAAAAAGAAGTACAACAAAAATAATGAAAGCATTTCTGTACAATTTATATGCTGATGTGGCTGTTTAAATACCCCAGTCTGATCGACAGTAAAACACATGGCATTTGGTTTCCATATTCTTCGGTTTTTATTCCTTTATTCATCAATGTGAAGAGATTCTAACTCTCTTCCTGAACATGACCTTCGAACCAGAGGCATGCTTTTCCCTGTTCAACCCATGTGTGAACAGTCCCCACAGAGCAGAGCATTGTGGGTCAGAGGCAAAGTTGAGTGTGGGGGCATTATCATGATGCTAGGGGGCATACACAGAGTGCAGTGCTGTTTCACAGCAGATTGTGCTAATGCCCTGTTACAGCCATGAGAGAATGATTTTGAATGCTAATGAGGAGTTAGAGGGGCTGCCATGGAGGTCTCATATATTACCCTACAAATGCTGCATAAACAGTACTCTGGGAATAGATATTCAGCACATTAAAGCTGCAGTAAGTGATTTTTAAATCAGCTTGGCTAAACTATTCTTATAACTAGACACTAAAAAAAGATCCTACAAAATATCACTGTAGTGAGTTCTGTAATCCACTATTTCAACATGGTCCAGCTATATTAACCAATCAGGAACTTATTTGCAAGATGGTGGTCCTCTGTGCCAAGTATTATGTATTATGGGTGTGCATGGGTAGAGTAGGCTATAAATGAAAAGGAAATAGCTATCTAGATAGATAGAATATGTCTAGGATTACAGCAGAGTTATTGTTTCAGGAATATCAATACCAACAACTTTAAAATGATTTTACTATCGACAAAGATGCAGGTAAATATTTCAACATCAGTATGCAGAGAACTGGCTTATGGGTAACTGTTGAAGCTTGTATAAGAGCTGACATGCACACCTCCGAAATGTTGACTATGCAAATGATTCTCAAAATCTAAACAATTCTTTATCACATACAAAAAATATAGCTTCTCTGCTACGGTGAAATGTGGGACTTCATTTTGATTTGTTTTGATTTCTATACATCATGGTTTGGTATGTGCAACAATGTCTCCTAGTGCACATGTTCACAGATTTGCAGACTCAGAAATACAAAATTAGACCTTACAGTACAAAACACTTGTTAAAACCGACTTCTGAAGGATGTTCCACTCAGGCCTCAAGCCATCCCACACAAGACCCAAGGTAGACATGTAGCAAGACTTTTCTCTGTACTGGCACTCAGGTGGTGTAATGAACTTCTCCTGATTATCTGAACAGTTGAGTCACTTCATTCTGACCTCCTCATTTTAAAAAGAAAACCTTGTACTAACACCCATACTTGTTCCTTTCTAACAGGAGATTAACTTAATTGAATTGTATTCTTTGATCCTGACCTATTTATTCTAGCACAAGGGATATGTTCTCAGTGGAGATTAAAAAGCACTTTTATAAGTCACACTAGGTAAAAGTAACTCCCAAATGCTGTAAAAAAAAAAATTATAGAGTGCAGATGATGAATGCATCATAAAAAAAAAATAGAACGGAGCAAGAAATAGCATTGCATTTAATCAATGATGCTTTTCAGCACTGAAAGAGCTGAGAGACTGAAAGACTCAAACGAGGTAGGGTTGAAAGCTGCCAAACTATCTTTTACTTCTGCCTGACATGTAAAGCTCCCAAAACAGCATAGATTCAGTATATAATTGTAATAAGCACAGTAAAAAAAGGAATTTGTATAATTGTATAATTAAACTTTTACTCTGCATTCCTTCTGGTCACCTATACCAAGGGCGTAACCATGGTATGGACATTGGGGGGTCTACTTAGTTGTCCTTAGCCCAAATGTAGTGTAAAGGAACAAAGTGCTGTGCAACTTTCCTCACTTTCACTCATATTCTAACAGTCTGTCACAACGTGACGGTTCATAACAAACTCGGTGGGAGGATATGCAAGTGAATGTAACGTTAACAGTCATAAACCGAAACTAATGTTAGCCTAGCCTACGTCGTGGGAGTACAAATATCAAAAGTTAATTGACATTCTTAAGAACAAACCAAGCCATGTACTAAGATAAGGTTACCTACTATTTAGGTATCTAGTTACTTACTGTTTGAATAAAAGCTCGTATGTTCTGCTGCACTTTTCTACACTTGTCTGCTGTCTCCATTTCTTACAGACTGAGCGGCTAAAATATATCAACAAACTTGTGTTGAGTATGGGCGCAACCAAGTGTACAACTGCAGGGGGGAACACACCTATTTTCCTTAACAAATGGAAATATGTTAAAAAGTAATATAAATAAATAGAATAGATGAAGAAAAGACAGATCCATTGGCAGGGTTTATTAAATGGGGACATATAGAAAATATTTTGTACTGTATATTGGGGGGACAGATTGGTATTACCTCAACATTGGGGTGTCACAACTACCCCTAAAGAATGCGTGGTTATGCCCATGACCTATACTATACAGAAGGGTTATTAATCTGTTTATTACACTAAAATTACATTGTATGATTGAGCAACTGTGTTGGTAGGCCTCACCGAATTGAGTAAAATATCCAATTCAGACAGACTGAAAGGAAGTTGTTGTAAGCTGTTCCTGTTTCCCGAAGTGTTTGTCTGTGGTATGATATTAAGGCATACATTTCTGTACATTTAGAGCAACTTTAAAGGCTAAAATTGTGGTTGTAGAAGGAGCATGCAGAGACATCCAATGCACTGGATGGCATCTTTATTTTAGATAACTAGCTAGCCTTGTTAGAATTTTGCTTGTGGCTGGGACACTTATAATACATTTTTTAAAAAAAGTAATTGCTAATGATTTTGAAAAACATTTATCAAAAAATTTATTTTGAGCAACCAGGAGAATAGTAATAGTGTTTGGTATTGCCACTTTCTAAAATCTCTTACTTGATACAGTTATATTTCAAAATGTTAAAGGACACCTTCAACCGTATGGTCCATGTGGACAAAGCGATTGCAGGGGGGTTGAGGGGACTCAGTATTGACATAAAACAGGCAACAGTATATTTTTAGTGTTTAATAAAACTATGAAATTAAACTGAATTAATTGAATGGAATATTTCAGTGGCTAAGTATGGTTAAGGTTAACAAGATAGCCACCAATGTTAATAGAGGCTTTACAATATTCTGAAAAACATACATGGGCTCATATTTTTTTGCACAGTACACTGAAAATGTGGTGATTTACTTTAAAATAAGTTAATAAAAAAAAAAAAAAAGTTTTTTGTGGAAATTGTAATCAACCTTTTTCAAAGTAAATGTTACACATTATACTTATTGTTATACAATATTAGACATTTAGATAAAATAAAAATACTTGTTTACCCTTGATATGCTTCTAGGGCAATATTTATTCATAAATACCATAATATGACTTTTATACCATGTGAACACAATTATCTACTGAATGCTATGCTACCCCACATTTACAACTAGGTGGTATCATTTCTGATCCACAGCTGTGCAAACTGACAGCTACTATTTTCTACCACAAATAGAGCTACAGTTCATCATAAAAACTGAGATACAAACTGCCACTGTGAGAGCATCTGTATTAAAGTTTGCCAAAAATTTAACCAGCATGTTTAAATATTATCCCCATCAAACACTTGTAGTTTTCTGCATCAGCTGAAATTCATTTAAAAAATGGACTCCAGGAAGTGATCAGAAGCAGCGTCCTATAAATAATCTCTTGCATAAACTCTTATAAATCCTAATCTACATAATGGCACCTCCAGGGATACCAATGATTTAAAAAATATTTCCACACAGGAAATTAAATCAACTAATAGGCTACCGGTACTAGTAGGTGCCCAGATATTGACTTTAAAAGAGCTGGTACACTACACAGGCTTGGCACACCCCCATTCACTCATAAAACTTCAGTAAGTTACTCCTGTAACTCCTGCATCTTTTAACTCCTCTGAAAACTGACCAGGAATGATAGTGATTTAAGGAGGAGGTGCAACAGCATACAGAACACCAACAGCGATCCCATCCACAAGTACTCAACACTCTCTCTCCGTGATCAGAAGACCTGGATTCCATGTGCACTCTCCTGCACTTCACATCTGACATCAAGACTCAGCTTAAGGCGCACGCAGTTGTAATCCTGTTGTAGTACTTAAGGGATGTGACTCTGCTCAAACGTATCAGAACGCCCTCGCACGCTGAGCTTTTGAGAGCCCATTTTGAGAGAGAACAAAAACACAAGGAATGTATAGCTCAAAGGCAAGTTGAATTTGGAGTTTAAAAAGCAAGTGCTGACAGAAAGACATCACCAAGTATCAGAAGGTGTGATAATTTGTTGAAACAGCAGCCCAAGCTGGCAAAGCACAGAGTGTTCTCTAACTCCTAGAGCCCCATTTACCCTCCTCCTCCTCCATCTCTTACTCTCAGTCTTTCAAACAACCTTGGTGTGATTCCTTGACAAAGCAGACCATCTCTCAAGGTGCACTTGTGTGGGAAACATTAAAAAAAGTGACTGCTATGAAGAAAATGGAATAAATGCATTTTCGTCCTAATTAAATGCGACGAACACTTTCTGAAGACAAAGTTGGATGACACAGCGAGACATTGAGGAACTCAGTCACTTTAGGAAATGTTTCAAAGTAGGAAGCACAAGCGGATGTTTGCCAAGTTATAACGGCTAATTGGTGGAAACTTAATGAATGCGGGTTGGTGCAGTGACAGATGCTTTGTGGAATGTGGCAGATTCTGTGGCTACACGTCTCCACACATCAAGACACTGAGAACATTTGGCAGGTCATGGAATTGTGCAGGCAGAGGGGAAGCCTGAGAAGGAGAAGAAAAGCCCATATGAGCAGAGTGTGTACATATCTCTGTGTGTGTGCTCAAGTGTGTGTCTGTGAATGCCTGCTCTTGAGCTCGCTTGTTTGTTGGAGCTCTCTCTCTTTTGTTAGGGCTTTCTGTTCTCGCCAGCGCGGTGGCTGCAGTGGCTTGCAATTAGCGCACAGGCCTCAGGGACCTAATTAAGCAGTTCAATTAATTCATTCTTTTTTCAAAAATAAGCATACAAGTCACCCTGACATTTGTCAGCCAGTCGGGAGGTGTTCACAGTAAGCGATGATTAGCTTGTTTGCGGCCTGTCCTTCTCCCCCAGGTGGCAGCTGGGAGTAAGTGTGTGTGTGTGTGTGTGTGTGTGTGTGTGTATTATGTATGTAAAGGGGGACAGCAAACTGCGGTGGGCTCAGACTACAGGGAGTTAGAGGCTGCATTTTCAGTAAGGTGGTGGGTAAGAGGAGGGGTCCTCTGACCTTTTTTTTATCGAATCACCAATCAATATTGTTCAGGCAGCAGCCCTTTGACGTAGACCCCTGAATGCCTGCAGGAACCAGAAGCATGCAGTTACAAACAGTGCAAGTAAAACAGAAGTGTGGGGCATCAGCTGCCTCTTCTCATTAACACATTATGATGTCTTTCTTTTTCTGAAAAGCAGGGGTGGCATGGGACATGGATAGCACAGGTCCTCAATAAGCACACTGTGTCTTTGTTCTACAGCTGCTTGACACATGGTCCTTATTTGAGACAATATTTTATGACACTCTGCAGAAACAGAAATAGTAAAATGAATGTTGAGGAATATTCATTGAAGCAACCGTATGCGATAAATTTATATATATAAAGTGCCTTGCGAAAGTATTCGGCCCCCTTGAACTGTTCAAACTTTTGCCACATGTCAGGCCTCAAACATAAAGATATAAAACTGTAATTTTTTGTGAAGAATCAACAACAGGTG